>JAWZYV010001433.1:0-544671 GCA_038373885.1 Cheiracanthium punctorium | reverse complement strand
TATTTTTAATTTTGAAAATATTCAATTTAAAACATTACTACTGTTACTTAAAAGAAGCAAATATATACATAGCGCGCATAGTATATAGCAAGAGTTTTTATGAGAAAGGCTGAAACATCGACGTAGTATCGGCGAGCCATACACTAATGAGGCGATTGTACATCGCCTCATTAATGTATGGGGGCGCATTTTACTTATTGGGAATTTTTGTAAGAGGGCTGTATATAAAGTTAAAATTTGGTATGTATTTACATTTAATGTTCTGAAAATTTTATTCGATACCATAAAGAAACTTTTTTGTTTATTCTATCTGGGGGTCACGTGCCCCCTTTGTACCCCCCCCCCCCCCGACACTACGTCTATGGTTCATATGTATTTTACGCTTAAAACAATACCTAACCTAGTAACAATAGCTTCCTAAGGAAGGCTTATCATTGTTTCCAGACCAACAGAAATTTGGAGGGGCACATGAAAGATTTGAGGGGTCACCTATTGAATTTAAGAGCAGAAAAGGGAAGTTTCTTTAAAAGATTTTGAGAGGAAGTTGGGGCAAAGGGGGCATTCCATAAAAAATTTTGCCCCCCCCCCAAAAAAAAAGGATGAAAATCTGAAACACTTTCAGATTTTAAATACGCACTATAGTGCTATATATTAAAATCGTATCATAATTTATGCGTCGTCCCTATTTTTCGTCCTTATTCCATTAAGTTGGAAAGTGTTATCATTATTCATGACTGTGCTGTATTTTTCTTTCTTATTTCATAAAACCCATCTTTGGAATCGAAATCTATCTTAAAATCGCCTACTAAAACTATTTTACAATCTTCGCCAAGTATAACACTTCCAAACACAACTATACTTCACCGTTTTATATATTGTTTCCTACTTTAACGCCTCTACTCTCGATAAAGAGGCGATGATTAAACATATGCAGTTACCATGACGATTTATTGCATTTATGTAGAAATCGTAATTTAGAATTAAAATGGCGATTTGGAACAACATGTAAGTACAGCATGCCGTTACATTTTTATTTATTTTGGACTGCCAATTAATGTAGTTTTAATAATTAAATGTCTTCAAATTACTTAACTGGCGCGTTTATCGCTAGTTTGTTTACTTTAGTTATCACCTAGTTCTTTTGGGTGTGTTGAAACGGTACTTGCGTATTATCCCGGCGGTCACTTCCGCCAAACTACTTTTTCGTAGATTTTAAATACGTTGCCAATCGTATTCCAAACCATCAACAATTTCATGTGCCCGGCATTTATCTTGGTGAAAAATTGCTTGTCTTGGCGGACCGCCGGGATAATACGTAAGTACCGTTGAAACTTGTGCATAACTCCCAGAGACCCATGACTGCAAAGCTCGCCAAAGTACGGGGATTTTTTAGATTGGCGAGAGCGGGGGGCGTTAAAATAGGAATCAACTTTTTCTTGTACCATAAAACACATCTTTGGAATCGAAATCTATCTTAAAATCGCCTACTGAGACTGTTTTACAATCTTCGCCAGGCATATTCTTCCTGCAGGCATATTCCAACTATACCGCAAAGACATTTTAAATGCTGTTTGGAATGGGCATCATAATCCATGAGTGTACCGTGTTTTCCTTTCTTGTTCCACAGAGCACTACTTCTTAATTGAAATCTATATTAAAATCGCCTAATAAAACTCTTTTACAATATACGCCAGGCGTTTTCTAATTATACGCGAAATATATTTATAATAAATTGTCACGTTTTGGCACCACATTTAGCGATCCATTATCAAAAATTGCAAACCTTGTGTGACTTTCAACATTTTATTAACGCTCCCCCCTCTCCACATTATCTGGCAAACACATTTGAAAAGTGATTCGACACGCTAATGTCTACACAGAAATCCTGATTGAAATTAATAGCACTCTGGGGCTAAACATTTTGGGGTGGACCGCCCTTATGACTTAGGGGTATGAGACATAGTTAAAAACCTATTCTATGACCTAACGAATATACATAGAAAATTTCATTAAAATTGGTCGAGTGGTTTCGGAGGAGTTAGGTGACTAACACTGTGACAGGAGAATTTTATATATTAGAGATATAAACCGTAAAATATTAAAACTCATTTATAAAATCTCTTTAATTATGAGATATTGAAATTAAACTGTTTATAAATGATTTTATGTAGGTTTTGACATGTGTTATATCCTCTCTCATAAAAAAAAATATGTTTTGAAAATGAAAATTTGTAAGAAAATTGCAGTTTGTGAAAACTGCACACAATTCACTAATGTTGGGCGAACATAATTTGCAAATGATGTACTAATGGATTTTGCTGTTGTTTTTAATTTTTTATCTTACAATGTTACCCTTAAGCAATGTCTTTTCTTTCTTTCTTTCTTTCTTTTTTTTTTTTTTTTTTGATTGGGTTGATGAATAAGCCCCCCTACCTCGGATCCGCCACTGGCTCATATTTTAGTTATGACAGAGTTACTGTAAATAGGCACTAATCCGGTACCGTGCCATTATATTGTAGTCACTGTTAAGGCACTAGGCCAGTGCCTTTATTTTTAATAATAGCCGGCACCCAGCCGTTTCATTTTGGGCATTATAAACTTCATGGGCCAGTGCCTTTATTGTGAGTAACAGCCGGCACATGCAGTATGCCAGCAGAGTGCCGCTGCCTTCCCGGGCTTCTGGCAAGGTACGTCTCGGGCGACCACTTTTGGTACGATTCGGTTACTTTTTGCAGTGCCGGGCCGGCGCTGTACGTGATGGCAGAAAGGCACTGGCAAGGTACTCCGCCAGCAGGTGTGTGTTTGCTGGGTATATGTATAAAAATGAATGTTTGTGTGTATGTGTATATATGTATGTGGGTGTGTGGGACGTTGAAAAACTCCAAAACCGTTTGACCGATCACCATGAAATTTGGTACACTTAAGTCTTTTGTCACGGAGAAGGTTTTCATGCTATCCATTTTACTCTGGCTCGCCGCTAGGTGGCGCTGCAGAACGTCGAATACTATTCAACCGCTTGCTATGAAAATACCGTTTAACTTATCTTAACGAAAATTGGTACGTATGGATATTTGAACACGGAGAAAATTTTTACGCAATCCATTTTGCTTTAACTTGCCGCTAGGTGGCGCTGCAGAGCGTCGAATTCTATTCTGTTGGATCGCTTGCTATGAAAATACCATTCAACCAATTTTGATGAAAATTGCCATTTGAGGATATTTGAACACGGAGAACGTTTTTATGCTATCCATTTTCCTCTAGCTTGCCGCTAGGTGGCGCTGCAGTACATCGAATTCTATTCCGTTCGACCGCTCGCTATGGAAGTGCCGTTCGACCGGTTTTGATGAAAATTGGTACACACGGATATTTGAAGACGTAGAATATTTTTACGTTATCCCTTTTGCCATAACTTGCCGCTAGATGACGCTGCATAACGTCGAATTATATTCCGTTCAACCCTCTTGCTATGAAAATAACGTTCAACCGATTTTGGCAAAAATTGGTATACGTATGGATATTTGAAAACGGAAAATATTTTTACATTATCAATTTTGCTGTAACTTGACGCTAGATGGCGCTTCAGAACGTCGATTTCTATTCTGTTCGACCGCTTGCTGTGAAAATACTATTCAACCGATTTTGACGAAAATTGGTACACACGGATATTTGAAGAAGTAGAATATTTTTACACTATCCATTATGCTGTAACTTGCCGCTAGATGGTGCTGCAGAACGCCAAATCCTATTTCATTTAAGCGCTTGCTGTGAAAATACCGGTCAGCCGATTTTGATGACAATTGGTACACATGGCTATATGAACATGGAGAATATTTTTACGCTATCCGTTTTGCTATAACTTGCCGCAAGATGGCGCTGCAGCGCATCAACTTCCGTACCATTCAACCAATCGCCATAAAAAATTTTATGCTCACACATTTGAGTAAGCAGAATACATTCTAACTATTCATTTAGCTGTTACTCACTACTAGATGGCACTGCAGCGCATTATATACTCTTTAACTTCGCTCATTAGATGGCAATGCAGCGCACCAACTTCTTGACCGGACAATTGATCTCTATGAAAATTGATATACATAGATACTTGAACACGGAGAATATTTTCGTGTTATCCATTTTGCTATAAACAGCTACTTCATTGTGCTGTAGCACATCATTACTTTAACTCGCCAATAGATAGCGCTGCAACGTATCAACTTCTTACTTTAATTTGTCTATTGATGGTGCTGCAGCATATAAAGACTGTTCAACTGTTCGCTATGAAAACTGGTATAGATAGATATTCGAACACGGAGAATATTTTGGCGTTATCCATTTTGCAATAACGTGCCACTAGATGTCACTTCAAACCAATAACTTCAGGACCGTTCAACTGATCGCCATGAAAATTAGTAAACATAGATGTTTGAACGAAAAAATATTTTCGCCGCATCCGTTTAGCTATAACTCGCCTTCTGTACCGTTCAACCGTTCAAATTGGTACACACAGATATTTAGAAGCACGGAGAATACTTTAACGCTATCTATTTTGCTATGACTTGCCTCTAGATGCCGATGCAGCGCACAAACTTCAAAGCCGCGATCACCTTAAAAATTGGTATACATACACATTTGAGCAGAGAGAATATTTTTTTCAGTATTCATTTGGCTGTACTCACCACTTGATGGCACTGCAGCCAGGGCCTGATTTCCGGGAGGGCATTCGGGGCAAGCGTACTGGCTCCCGAAATTGATTCTTTAAGTTTAAAAATTTGTAAATTTTGAAAAGCTTTCGAAAGAGGGTCCCCTAATGAAGCTTTCGCCCAGGGCCCCCAACTCGGCAAATCTGCCACTGACTGCAGCACTTTATTATTTTAACTCGCCACTAGATAGCACTTCAGCAATCAACTTCTTGATCGTTCAACTAACCGCTCTGAAAATTGGTATACATACACATTTGAACACGGATAATATTTTCGCGTTATCCATTTTGCTTAACTCGCCCTTTGATGGCGCAGTAGCGCATTATTACTTTAATTCGCCACTAGATGGCGCTGCAGCGTATCTTGACCGTTAAACTGTTTGCTATGAAAATTGGTACACATAGATATTTGATCATGAAAATATTTTGATGTTATCCATTTTGCAAAAACTTCGACAGTTGATGGCGCTGCGCCGAATCATCTTCTTCACCGTTCAAACGATCGCCATGAAATTCTTTATGCATGCATAATTGTTGAACACAGATAATATTTATGCGATATCAATTTTGCTATATCTGTTTATTATGATTATGATAAATAGTAATTACATTAAACCGTAATATAAAAAAAGAATCCATTCATTCCCGTGCGAAGAACGGGGCATACAGCTAGTAATTAATATAAAAAAGGTTTTAATTTTCTTTAAAATAATGTTGAGTAGTCGGGTCAGTATTTAAAACTTGTATGTATTCTGATTGATCAGATCAAAAAACAAACAAAGAAAACGAGAATTATCGTATAACAATATCGTTAGAAAAGGACACGTGGAGAATACATATTTTGCTCAATAACCTAAAAAAAAAAATTTGCATATGAAAAATTTAGTTAATATAGTTAGTTAGTGATCAAAATAACTTTAAAAAATATGATTAATTAAAAGAATGTTTTATAAAAGAGCTTTTAAAAAAGTCGTTTATTTTTTTCAGAACGATGAAACGTTTTTAAAAACCTAAACAATAAGGAAGAGTAAGTTCAACAGATGGAACATTTCTCAAGATCCAGTGTGTGCCCGAGGTTGAAGGTAATTGTGAATGACTGACCCCGAACTCAACTCGGGAACCAGTCTCATCACTAATACATAACACGAGGAGCAATCGTGTGACCATCTCTCACAAATCATTTAAAATAAACAATCCTGTTAATGAGGTCATAAAAAAGAATGTCAAAGATCTTTTATGCTGCGAACATATGCAATGCTGGTAAAGAAACGATTTAGACTTGGAAAACCTTTTTAAATTTTCCCAATTATGTTATATTTATGTTAAAACTGATTTCATTGTGGTATTACTACATTTTGTATACTTTCTCTTGCTACATTGCGTTGTGTAATCCGTTATTCTAGCATATTTACACTAGCCCAGTAAGGATAAAAGCATCTCTTAAAATTGTATTACAAAAATTTTTATATGGATAAATGTAATTTAATATATTAAACAAAGTAATATAGTAAATGTTAAAATTATTACATAAATATTATGTATGTTGAGTATGGTATTCAGAACCTACGCTTTTTTTGCTAAATTTCCACTGTCCAGAAGAAAATTATTTTCTCGCACTGAAAATACTTTTGATGCAATGCACCAGTTTAAATATAAGGTATTTATCAAAAATCATACCTGCAAAAATCGTAATTTTTATTTCTATTTTTATTTATTTTTTTTTGGGGGGGGGGGGGTCGAAATGCTGCATCATCATTAACTACAGGTTGGAACAAACAACAATTTTCTTTCTTTTTTGGGGGGGTGGTTGGTGGGGAAAGGGGTTGGAGGCGGTAATACCCTGCTGAACCGTACTAAACCAACAAAAATACCTTCAAAATATAAATCGCAAAATGTTTATTTTATTTATGTAGAGTTAGTTATGTAGTTAAGTTAGTTATGTAGAGTATATGACATCAGTTGAGGGAATGAAGAACAGTTCTGTCAGTTTAAGGAAGCGAGCTCATTCTTTTCCTAAAAATTCTTTCACATCTACGTCGCGTGCATGCCGAAACATCTTGGAGGTAAAGGTGTAAACAAACATTTACATACAATGCATTTCCGTATTTTTCTTAATTCTGGGAAAGACGCGTTACGTTTATTACAGTTGTCTTAGGGATTGGTGATTTGTTTTATTTTGAAAATGTGTTTGAAAACAAATATTTGTGAAGTAAGAGGAGAATTTAATTTTCAGATAAAATGTGTTTGTCAGCAACATGATCTAGGGTTGAATGAATTCAAAGTTCATACAGAAGCAACAGCATATAATATTTTTCAATGTTTTAGATAAAAAATAAATGCAAACTTATGTACTAATTTATACTATAAAGCTGCATTTAAAATATAAATGTAAAATTACGAAGCAATTTCATTTTTTATTTTTATTTTTTATTTTTGAATGTTTACATCCAACCCAGTCGAATATGTTTTGCTCGACTATTCCTACAACTGAAATATATGTTGTAAGATAGGTACCTGATTTTTATTTAGATACTAGCTGAAGTACCCGTTCTTCGCACGGGAATGAATGGACTTTTTGATATTACGATTTGTGGTGATTACTATTCATTGCAATAAACAGATATATCAAAGTGGATATCGCGTTATATTGTGTCCAATAATCATGCATACCGAATTGCAAGGCAATCGTTTGTACGGTGCAGAAGGCCATGCGGCGTAGCGCAATCTAGTGGCGAGTTTTAGCAAAACGGATACGGCGAAAATATTTTTCGCATTCAGATATCGATGTATACGAATTTTCATGACTATCGGCTGGACAGTCCTGAAGTTCATGTGTTGACGCGACATCTAGTGGCAAGTTATAGGAAAATGGAGAGCGCCAAACTCTTCCCCGTTTTCAAATATCTATGTATACCTATTTTCATAGCGATCATTTGCACAGTCAAGAAGTGATACACTGCAGGGCCATCCAGTGGTTCAATAAAGTAATGATTTGCTACAGCGCCGTCAAGTGGCGAGTTATAGCAAAATGGATAACGCCAAAATATTCTCATTGTTCAAATAGCTATGTATACTGATTTTCATAGCGACCGTGTTCAACTATCTATGTATACCAATTTTCATAACGATCCTTTGCACAGTCAAGAAGTGATACACTGCAGGGCCATCTAGTAGTTAATTAAAGTAATGATTTGCTACAGCGCCGTCAAGTGGCGAGTTATAGCAAAATGGATAACGCCAAAATATTCTCATTGTTCAAATAGCTATGTATACTGATTTTCATAGCGACCGTTTGAATGGTCAAGAATTTGGCCTGCTGCAGCGTCATCTAGTGGCGACTTAAAATAATAATGCATTGCAGTGTCATCTAGTGGTGAGTAACATCAAAAGGAACGCAGTTAGAATATATTCTTCGTGCTCAAATGTGTAAGTATAAAAAATTTTTGCCGATCGGTCGAACGGTATAGAAGTTGATGCTTTTCAGCGCCATTTAGCGGCAAGTTACAGCAAAATGGATAGTGAAAAATATTCTCCGTGTTCTAATATTCGCGTGTACCAAATTTCATCGAAATCGGTTGGACGATATTCGCATAGCAAACGGCTAAACGGAATAGAATTCGACGTTCTGCTGCGCCACCTGGTGGCAAGTTAGAGGAAAACGGATAGCATAAAAAGCTTCTCCATGATAAAAGACTTAGGTGAACCAAATTTCATGGTGCAACGGTGCTGGAGTTTCTCAACCTCATACACTCATACCAACATTCATTTTTATCTATAACCAGTGTCATTATATATCCCAGTCTCAAATAAAATCCAGTTTCAAATCTAAGCCTCGCCAAAGTGCCAACATACGCCATTTTGCAAGCGTTTTTTCAGGAAATCATTCGAAGCATTGACTTAGCAGCAATAATATATGGGAAATGGTTCGACCGCGAAAAAGTAAAGCAAGCCTTTATTTGAAAAGTTGAATCCCTTAATACAGCCGAATTTTTTAAAATTATCAACTATAACGTGTTTTATTCCTCATTACTCCGATGTACTAAATGAGAAGATTTCAATTTTCTGAAATTTGGCGGAATTCCCCCAACTTAAATCAATGTACTCATTTGGCGAGAATTCTGGAGATAGATCAATTGAAATCCCTTAATAACTGCATTATTTCTTCACGGATCATTAAAATTTAACGCTGTATTCTAATAAAACGTTTGCACTTGTTTTCAAAAATCTATTTCCTTAAGCTCTCAATAAATTGCGCCAAGCTGAAATCTGTGCAAACCGCTAGAACTCACTTTCACAAAATCGGCATTTGAGCCATTTTATTTTTTCGCCAAACTAAAATAATTTACCTATTAGCCTCGGAAATCTTCAATTCTTATTGTTTTGCGTGTAAAGCATTACATTCCTGCTCTGATTTCCCATGCACACGATATTATAATTTAAAAAAAATAACCTTACGAATATAAACTAACAAAAAAAAAATCATTATTATTCTTTTATTTTTACTTTGAGAATTTAAAACATTTTATTCGGCAAAATCGCCACACATGGCAACCACGATCCTTATTTCACACTTTTTTCACTACAGGGGTTACAATTACGGAAAGCTTTTTGCGTGAATAGCATAAAAAATCTCTTAAATTCCGGGAACGGGTGGACTTTCAAAGTTTTAAAGTGGACTACGATTTATTCTATATTATTTTACATATCTGTGCTAAATTTCAGGCCGATAGGTTCATTTTTGTGGATTTGTATACGAACGACATTTTATTCGGCAAAATCGCCACATATGGCAACCACGATCCTTATTTCACACTTTTTTCACTACAGGGGTTACAATTACGGAAAGATTTTTGCGTGAAGAGCATAAAAAATCTCTTAAATTCCGGGAACGGGTGGACTTTCAAAGTTTTAAAGTGGACTATGAGTTATTCTATATTATTTTACATATCTGTACTAAATTTCAGGCCGATAGGTCCATTTTTGTGGATTTGTATACGAATCAAATCCACAAACAAACAAACAAACAAACAAACAAACAAACAAATAAACAAACAAACAAACAGAATTTCATTTTTATTTATAAGATAAGTTTTTCTTACAAGGTCAGGGTTAAAGGATTTCTTTTTATTAATTTCCGATGTTGTAAGTTTGAAGTCTGTGGCATCATGCCTTCCAAATGGATGGACCGGATTTTAATTGAATGTTTAAGATGGCTCTTAGTCATATATTTGATGATATTCACTTCATGCGTCAGAAATTTTATATGTATAAATATGTATATATATATATATATATATATATATACACTGCAAATATATATATACTGTAGTATTTACAAGTAAGATATCATCTATATACCTTTTAATAATAGAAAGTTTATAATTGTAGTCTTTTTCATAGTAATATAAGTATAGGTCTGCCAAGTAACTTGATGCGGAACCACCTTGTGGTACACCTTGATTTTGAAAATGTATTTTATTGTTATGTATTATATAATTATTATATATAATAAATTTAATACCGTATCGTTTAGGGTTTCAATTTGGATCGAGCCGATCTAGCAATAATAATAATAAAATAACAGCACTAGGACGTTCAGGAGTCTTACAACGCTCTGAATTTGGTTTATTTAGAATCTCATTATTACTAGAATTGATATAGGGGAAGATGGCCCAAAAAGATCCTAGCGAGTAAAACGGTCCACATGTTTGCTTAGATACAGGTAGCACTCTCTACCGGGTAACGCATAAACAAGTTGTGCCAAGTGAAGAAGCAATGATATTATTTAAGCGGTCACATTATTACTCGTCTAAATACAATACTTTGAAAAAAAAATGGTTTTATAATATTCGCACTAAGATAACATTCGCTTTAAGATAAGCACTAACTTTCCTATTTATTTCGATATACAGCCTTTCATGTATAGAAATATGACTTGGTTTACTGAATGGCGTATGTGTTTTTAGATGGGAAATACGCTTGCTAAGTTTGTTATATTTTTTTGGCGTCATCCAGTAATATGATCTAAAGTGGTCAGCTGTACTGCCGCGTAAACTGATCCATCGACTGAAGAAACTATCATGGGAGCGCATTCAACCGTTTTCAAAATGCGTGACTCCCCATTAAATTATTTAATTTATTTCTGCATTTATTGTAGGCAATCAATTTTGAATTATAATTTTGAAATATTGTTTTTTACTTCTGGTTATACTTTTTTTATTTTAAAATTTTCATAAAAAAATTGTTCATACTAAATCACTATAAAACTAATTTTGTTTCATTGTCAGTCATAATTACTTTTACATCTTTTATTTTGCCGATAGAAAATAATTTACAATTTTTTTCAAATGAAGGATCATTTTACCCTTTATTTGAGGGTAAAATGATTCTTTGGACACTTTCTTAAAATCCTATTTTTTTCATTACTCAGTGTGTTTTTAAAATGTTATTAAAATATGTTTCTGATACAAAATGTAGTGTAAAATATGATAGCAAAGAGCAAAGTTCTATTTAAACATTTATGCTATTTTATACAAGTTTTCCCCTTACGGGATCATTTTGGGTCATCTTCCCCTAAATGTTTTAAAATAGCATTTAATAATAATTGTTTTACAGCCTCGGAAGGGGTTGGCCTCTTGACACCCCCTTACATACGCCACTGTATATATATATACAGGGTGTCCCAAAAATACTGGCCTAGACTTTTATTCTTTAAATATTGATCAATGTACAATAAATTACAAAAGTTACTTAAAACAATCTACAGAATTCTATGGCATCAATTACATTGTTTAGGAGATTAAATCTTATAAATAAATGAAATTTTTTATACTGCTCCCGTATAAAAAGTGCCCAATCAGTAAAATGTGCCAAATTTACTATTAATAAGGTGACAAATTTTCAGCATTTTATCTTTTAATCCTTAAAAATACCGGGGATATGAAAAGAAATATAGGCTGACTTAAACCACTTTACGATGGCTCTCAGAGCGTTAAAATCGCGTCAAATGATCGCATTTCAAAGGTCTTACAGAATTTTCGAAAGAAAATGCTTTTTTTTGTTCTTTAGCAATAAACGCTGACATTCACCTCTAGCCCCTGATCACCTTCGTTTAAAAATACCTCTAAGATGTTTCATAATGAAAGTCTGAAATTTTTAAAATTACCTCTTTAATTTATGGGGCACACTTTACTAAGTGGTTTTTTTTTTTTTTTTCTTTTTTTGTACGGAAGTCGTATAGAAATTTAAAATGTGTAGCTGTTTGAAAATTAAAGAAAGGAATTATTTTTAAATGTATTTTTAACGTAGCGTAAAAACAATGATTGCATAATTAGATAATACATATCTCTGAGTCAACATAAAATGAAAGGCTGCAATGTACTACATTAATGTATGGAGCACGTTTTACTCATTCGGAATCATTTTGTACGGATTCCGTATAAAAATTAAAATTTTGTATTTACTTAAATTTATCTTCTAAAAATTTTAACCGATAATATAAAATTTGGCCCCTTCTTTTGCGCGATTTTGTAACTTACTGTATACGTCTCATGGCATCATAACCTACTGGGACGCTGCGACGTGTCAGACAAATATTTTGTTTATTAATATAAATTGTTGATAAGGAAAACACAGACTATTCCACGCCCCCCCCCGTCTTTAATAAATCAGCATGTTTCGATACTTGTGAAGGACATAGGCGCACATAAGGGGCGGGCAAGGTTGGGCACTTGCCCTCCTGGAGATTTAGCATATTGTGTTATGATGTAAACAAACATGCATTACAAAGCGAAATCGGAACTCAAATTGTTACAAGTGTGAAATTTGGCCCCTCTAGAAAATTTTTCTGAAGATTGTCCCCTTAAATTAATTTCGATGGGCGCCCATGGTGAGGGATATTTTAAAAAAGTAGTTTTGATTCTTAGAACTTTTAGCGGTAAACTTAAAAACTTATTATTGCCAGTGCTCTTCCCAGACAGCACATAAGCTTAAATCAAGCTTGACATTTCTTTGAATTTGACGTATTAATACAAGCTTGATAGTTCAATTCATTTTAAGCTTGCAGCAAGCTTGGAGAAGTCATTTGAACTGTCAAGCTTGAATACAACTTGATGACTGCTTGATTTGGAAAGCCACATTCACATAACAAATAATTTATGATCAGTCATAAATGTACTTTACCATAGAATTAAAAATAAAAGATTCTATATTTCCAAATATGGAAATTCTTCAAAATAAAATACAATTATACTCAGTGGCGGATTATTGCAAGTTTGTCGTGGGGGGGGGGGCGGTTAGTTAGAAGATTGACATGTATATCTCTTTTATGGAAGTAAAATAGGATCTTTTGCCGTAATTTTTTTTGTCTCGGGTTTCCCCCCCCCCTTTAATCCGCCCTTGATTATACTACGAAATTGATTTCAAAATCAGTCGTTTGTCTCGATTTTGGCCAGTATTGCCCAACATGAGTGTCGCGATATTGCAAGTTTTAAAACGTGTGCTGCTTTTAAGTTTATATTATGCTTATTTCCCTATTAGTCGAGTGTATAAATCACACATAGCATTATTTTAATTTTGATTCATCCCATGGAAAAATAAAAGAAACAGATCGGCATCGGGCACTGATCGATCTCGCCAGAAAACGGCGTGACAACCATAACAGTCACTTCAAACTTTAGTCATGCCAGCGCGAGGCAGATTTGCGGAATGGTTAGGACGCTGGCTTCCCAAACCTTAGGTACCCAGTTCGGACCCAGCCACAGACGTTTGATGGGAACCGATTAAATTAACTTAAAATTTCAGCGTAGAGGGGAAAATGCGTGGGAAAATGAAATATGTGGGGCGAGTTCGCCGATGGGCGCCCCGTGTATTTAAGAATTTTTTTTTAGGAAAATTTTTTAAGCTTGAAACTAAGCTTGCTATGTCAAGCTTAAGGCAAACTTGGGAAGTGTAAACTTGAACACTTGATTCAAGCTTGCATTAAGCTTACACGCTTAAAATTTTCAAGCTTAATTCAAGTTTATTGACTTGATAAATCAAGCTTGCTGCAAGTTTGATGCAAGTTTGCTGTGCTGTCTGGGTTGCCTCTTCTGAAAATGTATGAATAAAAATTAATTAATTAAAATAAAATAAAGATGAAAATTAGACTACGTTGCAGCCTATCTGATGGCAATGATAAGTAATCAATTTGAAAAACATTCCAAAAAAATACCAGACTCTTTAACTCGTTTGAGTAAATAAATACATAAATAAAATCAACTCATTGACATCCGTAAAACATACAAATACAAAAGAAGCTAAACCATGTATGGAGAAACGTTTCGACCTGAGTGAATCCCAGGGAAAAAAAAACAGTAATCAGGAAAAGAGGAAAAAAAGATCACGTCCATTCCCTTCCGCCGCCGGCACCCGGTAATTCATCTCCCGAAACGAAATCTCGACACATCCCGCTTCCTCCACCCCCTCCCTCTCTACTACAACACGGACTTCGATCATCAGAGAACAAAACACTACGCAGGAATGATAACCATCGCCACCAGGAGGCGCAGGTCGTCCGCTGAAGGAAAAAAACAAAAATGACGGAACTCCTCCCATTTCCTCTGCGCGGGAACGTGGCGCATGCGCGGTGGGGACGCCTGGCGAAGTGGCATAAATAATCCCTTTATTTCGAGCCCTGCGGCGACCATGTTCTGTCATTGGTCGAAGGGCCGCCGTCGCAGACGATCCTGACACACTCACGTGCACCCCTCATCCCAGCATTTCGAGCATCCTCGGATGCGGATCCCCACAGCATCCGGTTTTCCCGCCAAAAAACAGGTGCACATCGCACACTCTCTGGAGTGTTTGGGGAGAATCCGGAACTCGCACAGCTGAGTGTCTGTTTAAATGGAGAACGATGTTTTTCTCCGTGATAAACAGTGACACGGAGATATGATAAGCTGAGAGATTAAGAATGCTTAATCGTTGCATTTAAGTTATTCAGTTCTCAACTCTTACAAGGTGCATCCTCCCTCAGTTCTAAAAAGAACACTGTTTCTTTGTTATGATTCTACCGTGAATATTTTTGAAGAATTATTGTTCATTTACATGGAACGACAGACACACTATAACTAACTGTGCATTCAAATAGTGCAGCAATTCGAAATTCTCTTCTCAGTTTCGACTGTAGAGACGAATGTTTTCATTCACAAAAAAAAAAAAAAAAATAACTAAAATACGATCGTAATATTTTATTCGATTCACAACCTAACTGGGAAAAAACTGTAAATTCGAACACCACAAGTGTATCATCCAAGTGCATCATCTTCCTCTTCTCCTGAAATAAAACCAAAAAGAGATTCTTGACTCTTATTGATCGAACTGATACGGAGACACGGTAGAAATTCGTCTGCTCTCCCCAAATGTTTTCTTCGTCTACTGGAGAAGAATGCTAACTGCAATCGTTCCATGAGCAAAACACCATGCTTTGCGAGAAATCAAGCAATGCAGCGGCTTAGACCCTGTTGTCATGTGTTATCCCCACTGGGTGATGACATTATGTGGGAGGCCGTCAACACAAACACCCTCCGATCTGCATACTACAGACCCGATTTTTTAGCTTTCATACTCGTCGGTTAGAGATATTTTTTGGGTGAGTACGAACTTCTACTCTTTCTTGTAGTTAGCTGCACGATAGTTAATGAGATCATCTGGTCGGCACAGAACCGAATGTAGTAATAGTATATATAAATAAATTCATATTTTAAATTCAATTCATGAAATATTCTCACGGGAAAATTTCGTTGTAATTTTTTAAAAATGTAATTAAATTAAAAGGTTCATGCAAACAGATTAATGAGTAAATCTAATTACTGAAAATTTTATTTATTTCTTTTGCTGTCAAAACATGTAATTTTATTCTAATTATAATATCATATAGTTCTCTGATTAATAATTTTTCTTTTAACTTAATCTTATTTTGGATAGCTTCTTAATTAATTTTACATAGACAGCGTTTTAAACGTTATTTTTATAATAATGAAAAAATCCATATTTTTATTAAAAAATATAAATGAAATATTTTACTAAATTTACTTAGGCAATGCTTTAATTTTTTTATTTTTATAATAATAAAAAAGCACATTTTATTTAAAAAATAAATGGAATATTTTTAATTTCAAAATAATTTTTTACTTTATTGACATTCAAAGTTCTTTATGTTTTACGTATTTCCTTTTCGTGTCTAAAGAGAGCTATGCAAAATTTGTTCTGCTCGTAAACCTAGGAATCGTGCATTTGCATGCACAATTGTGCTACCCGAATCTCTATGAGATTTAATAGGGCAACTGTAAAGTTTGTTTTTCAGCACGGTATTTTGAAACTGGATTAATTATACCGAAATAGAAATGAATCTTAAAAAAAAAAAATAAATAAAAAAATAAAAAAAAATTACCAGAGAATCTTTGTACGAAAATGTTTGAAGTAATTGTATTTTTTTAATAAAATTTTAAAATAGTATGTTTTGCTGTTATGGGAGAGAGAGAGAGAGAGAGAGAGAGAGAGAGAGAGAAAAGGCAAAAGGACATTCTATCAAATACTCAAAAAAGATATATACATTTGAAAGTATTTTAAATGAAAACTCAAGCAATCTTATTTTGAGAAATATTCTCGATAAAAATCATAATTTAACATTTAAAATTGTATGTTTCAAAATAAAAAATATTCATCTCACTATACTATAAATTGTAAGAAATATATTAATATGCACGACATGTTGTTCAACGACAACGTATAAGCACGACACGTGTGACACGAATTTGCTAAATGCATCTAAAATTTAAATTGAAAGAGGTGATTTTGTAAGAATTATTTTTACTATTAAAAAATTGCATATTTTACTAGGGAAAAAAAGGAAAGGACTGAACAGTAAAGTATATTCTTGTTTGTCACAGGGTAACTGAACCAGTTAAACTGTATAAATTTGAAGAAAAATCATTGTAAGTGTTGAAAATTATTTTTGAATAGTGTCTGAAAGTATTATAATTTGGAAAATAATTTAAATAAATACTATTTTTATAAGTTTAAATGTTGTACGCTGACAGTGAAAAAATAAAGGGTAGTAAATGCTTAAAAACATTCTTGCCAATAACACTTTAATAAAGTAATATGCATATTAGAAATGATAAATTAACTGTCAAAATGAAAAAGACATCTATTGCATTAACATTATTTTCGCTATAAAACGAAAGATAAGATCACCTTAAATCACTCTGTGACAATATTTTCAGTCTAGTAACCTGCAATTTCTTTTTCTTTTTTTAATTTATTTAAGTGATTCGCCGCAGAACATTTTGAATTTCTTATGACTTGCGTAAAATTTATCTATGCTGAAAAAAAATTTCTAGTTAACTTTAATAAAGACTGTGGACGTTATGTAAACAGATTAAAATATATTGGCAGAAAAATTTCAATTTGAAAAATCGTATATGCTTGCGCTGTTGTTTCAAGGCAGTTTTGTGATCATTTCTAATGTATCTCATAATTTTATGGAAAATAAATAATATGTTATTAGAGTGAAAAACAAATATAAAATAATACATTTCTACATTCATTTTAATTAACAACTCTTTCATACACCGAGAGAACCAGAATATAGGGTCAAAATTTCTTACATCAGCGGACTGGACAAGATAATATATGGAATCGCATAACAATAGGAGGTCGCAAACGTTCTCTTCATCCACTAGTTATTATTTATTTTAAAAAGCTTCTTGAAATTTGCAACAACGGTTTGCTTATCAATACATTTTAAGCAGTGAAATGCACTTTACTGTAATTGATAATTAGAAATTTTATATTATTTTGAATGACAGTTTTCGTACAATAGATTCCATACTTTCAAACCCCGCTTGCAAAGCTTGGCTAATGCTTCTATTCTTTTTCGAAAAGATTATTAGCTCTAACAGGTATATGAAGACAACGTGTTCTACATATTTGTATGATTCCAAGTCATCTTGATATCTACATCTGTAGGGCCTTATTATCGCATGAGCAAATCGGGACTTTGCCCAGGGACTCCGGCACAAAAGGGTCCCCAACTTCAAATGTTGTTCTGAAATATTCTTTTTTATATCAAAATTTTATGAAAAATAAAACAAATTTCATAGATAGGGCCCCTAAATTCATCAATGCCCGGGGCCCCTGTTGGTCATAATCGGGCCCTGTGTAATATTGTCATATCTGCCCAAAGAGCATGCGCTTGACTCGTTCTCCATGTATAAACGAAAGTTACAAGTTATGTCCCCAAATATATGGATTTTTATTAGACGAAGTAAAGTAAGATTACTTGTAATTTGTTTCGCAGTGCCAAACAGATAGAAGCAAAATAAAACATAGAAAGCATTTAGATGATTCGTTGTGTGTGACCAAGTTTATATACAGGGTGTCCAAAAAGGTGGTAACACACTTAAATTCTTGTCTTATTCGAGATCAGTGGGCAGTGTAAATTGAAAATTTTTTTCAAAATAAGGTAGGAAAAATGACTAAGAAAAACTTCCTCTCGTTAATTAAAAAATATACACTTTTTAAATTTCTATACGACCCCTGTACAAAAACATTCCCAATTAGTAAATTCTGCCCATACACTAATGAGGTGATTTACAAATTTCAGCCTTTCACCATAAAATGTATCAGAGATATCTTTAAACAAAGATGGTTTGGAGCTATGCATGGTTTTGAATGTAAACTTTTATTGCGAGGGAAAAAAAAAAAACTGTACGATCCCTGAAATGCGATCATTCGACGTGATTATTTTTCCTTAGAGATTCATAGAAAGTGTTTTAAATCAGAACAAATTTATCTTCACATCTATGACACTTTTCAGAATATAATTCTCAAGTTTTGTACTTCACCTCATGGTGTATTGGGGCTCATTTTATTAATTGGATTTTTTTTTATACGGGAATCGTATACAAATTTAAAAACTGTAACTTTTTGAAAATTAACGAGAGGTTGTTTTTCCATCTTATTTTATACATTTTTCCTTCAATTTACATTACCACTTCTAATAGATGAAAAACCAAAGCCTGTACTACCTTTTTGGGACACCCTGTATTATTGGCGTAGCCAGGATTTTGTTTCGGGGGGGGGGGGGTACGCACAGTTTTATTTAAGTAATATTCGAGTTATTACTTGTAATTAGAAATAATATTCTAATTATGAATTAATTAAAAATAAGATTCTAATTATTAGTTGTAATTAGAAATAATATGTTTATTAATTATGATTAAAAATGAGATTACAATTATTAATTATAATTAGAAATAATACTCTAATCATTAAATATAATTAAAAACAAGATTATGATTATTAATTCTAATTAGAACATTATTTAATTAGCAATTTCAAAAAATATCCTTAAACATATGGTTAAAGATGCTATTCCGTATTAAATTCGCAAGTTAATTAGTATTTCTTCAATATAATAATCTCTGTAGTATATAAATTCTTTTCTACCACTTTAGTCTGGCCACCTTGATGAGATTTTTTTTTTTGATATGCAGGCTCGTATCTGCTACTACAATAATTCTTATTCTACAATAAATACACTGACCTCGAAAAGTTGAGGAACAACCAGTTTTTTGCGTCTAATTTTCGAATGAATGCATGTAGAAGCACCAAATTTGGATGGCATGTGCGCAAAATAGTTATGTATTGACTGCAACATAGAAGTTTACATAAGAAAAACGCAAAAATAATTCACACACACACACACAAAAAAAAATCGCATCTCGCTGAAAAAATCCATTCTTGGAAAAAATAATATATCACAGATTTATGTGGTAAAATGTCACAGAAACATAATTAAAATGAGTTTTAGTAAGAGATATGCCCACTCTTAGCTTGAATGCATTGGCAGCATCGACTCTCCATGCTGTCAATTAAGTTGTCGGTTACCGAAATAGGAAGGGAAGACAAGGCACAGCTTGTTCCAGCTCTCCTAAAGACTTTGAGGTGGACTTAAAGCAGCAATCTGTCCAACAAGATAGTCCCAAAGATGATCTATAGGATTCAGGTCTGAAGATTGAGCTGGCCATTCCATTCGCTCTGAACCAAGACCCTCGAGATATTCCCCAATAATTACAGCTCGGTGAGGTAGTGCATTATCATCCAATGAATACTATCATCAGAAAATCTACCATCATCTGCAAATCTACCATCAGAATTAAATCATTGCCAACTGCACCGGCATATGGGCGGACTTATGGGTCAAGGATCTCATCATGATATCTCACACAAGTCAGAGTTCCTCCCTGGAGCACATGCAAGTCGGTGTGACCACTGATTGAGATCCCTGCCCAAAACATTATACCACAACCTCGGTAACTTATCTTTCAACAGTGTTGGATTGATGGTATCTGATGCTTTGTTCCCTCCAGACCAGCAGACGTTCTGAATTGCTCTCCAGTGGGAATCTGGACTCGTTTGTAAAGAGTACAAAAACCCATCTCTGCCTGGTCCAGGAAACGTGTTCTAAGTTAAGTGGGCCCTTCTCTGTCGTCCGTTGAGGCGGACACACCCAACTGATCGCCTTCCACAGAGCCCTCCAGACGTCTTCGCACCGTACTAGTGGATAATCTTCTCCCTGATGCTACTGAGTGGTCTGCAACAAGTTGCGGCACAGAAATGCTTCTTCTCCTTCGAGCCGAAAAATATATATAACGGTCTTCAGCAGGTGTTGTAGCTCGTAGTCGGCCTGAAGCATGTCTTCTGGAAACAGAAGCTTCTGTTTGATATTGATTCCAGAGACAGTGGACCACACTGCGAGACACATTAACCCAAACTCTGACGTTTTGACTGCTGCCAGTCACGAAGATTAGATTTGATTTCTATAAAAATAGTTGCGGGTGACATAGCTCCACGAGAACCCTTTACTTTCTAGTACGTCCTTTCCCGTAAAAAAATGGTCACGATTCTTTTTAACAGCACTGACATCTGCTGAAAAATGGAAGAATGCGAAGAACAGCTGGACAGATTGCCCAATGCTGAAAAAAGGGCAGCCGTTGCCATCGCTCGACTTAACTGACGACAGCTGGCTGTGCGGCACAGCCAGCTGTCGTCAAAAAAGGGTCTCTAGATCTGTGGTACGCGATGAACGTTTCGATCGTCCGCCATCTTGCTGGCAGTTAAGTCGAGCGATGGCAACGGCTGCCCTTTTTTCAGCATTGGGAAAGGGTTGCGCCTCAAAGGGTTAACGAATTGGGCAAACGGCTTCTGTCAGACATTGCGGGACCTTACTACCTATTGTCAACGAATCTGCTAACATAAGTTACACGCGTAATTACGAAAATATTATATTTACATTTTTTTCTCTCACTCATATATCATATTTCTATAAAAAAGGGGGGGGGTAGCAATAGTTTTTGCATTTTGCATAAAATTCATTTTTATCATTTATATAAACTATAAATTTTATTGTTAGTGTCTTTTTTTCAAAGTGAGCTTCGAAAAACATGTTGTTTCTTAACGTTTGGAGGCCAGTGTATATCCAAAGAAAGATACTGGAAAGAAAACTAAATAAATGCTGTTTAAAATTCAATAAACGGCCGGAGAAATAAACCAATTATTATTATTTGATAAACTTGAATACAAAGAATTAGAAAGTGCTTTAAGAGTTCGCTATTATATTTGTCTATAATTTGCACAAACGGCTAAAATTTATGATATTCTATCAATGAAGTAATTGACTTTTATTTACGTATTAGCTGAAATTTCGGGTTAGGGCTTCGACTTAAATAATATCGCTCGGGCTCGGGCTTTAAAAAATGAGCCCGAACTCATTTGTAGTGAGCACCCGAAAGGTTAACTCAAATTTGTATAAATGTATCAGGGAATTTGTAAAAATTAGTTTGATGAATTCTGTGTATTCTGATCTAAAAGGACAGCAGGACTGAATTATCCTTTAGGCTAAGTATAGTCCTAACGGATAGCCTATGGGCCCTGACCATTTCAGAGGCCCGCGTGGTAGAGATGAGACGGGCTTGGGCTCTAAAATTCACGATTGCGTTCGGGCTCGGGAAGAATTTCTTCATTGACCACACTCCTTGCAAACAGATTTTTAAAAAGTGATTTATGGGAGAAATGAACTAATTATAGTGAAACTTCTGCGAGCGACCACCCCTATAAAGTGACCGCCCTCTTATAACGATCAATTTTTAAATGAAATATTGAGAAGAAATGAAATACTGAGTATTTACCGGAGTTTCTTTTCCTGATCTGCTTTCTGAAGTTATCTGCTTTTCTGGAAATATTTGTTCATATATGGGGCTTTTTCCGCTAATTGAAGATTTGAGTCTTCATTGTCAGCAGGCAAAATATGCATGTTTTTTGGGAATTTTAGTAAAAAAATCTCCTATACTTCTACTCAGCGGACGCTTTCTTGTGACTGCAATCTCTATTAGAACTTTTCTATACCAACTCGACAGCACAACACACTAGTAAAAAACACGAACGTCTAAACCCTGGGAATTGTAATGACCAGTGTGGCCGCCTTGAAATTTTATTGTCAGTAGTAAGTAAGAAAGATTTTTGTAGACACCATTGTCTAAAAATATTACAGGTGGTCCTGAAAGCAGGATAACCCTTGAGGATACTACACAGGGTACAACGAAGACGAGCTGAGATTAAAGGGGAGATTTTTATTACCCCTGGATCAGAATTTTGCACAGATGTGTAATTTTCTGGTATGTAGGCGTGTATCGACTTCTTCTTCTTTTTCTTCTTTTTTTTTTTTATACTCAACGTGAAAAAGGTCTAGAAAACGTAGATGAGAAAAATGCCACACGACAAGGATTCTGATACTATTCATTTTTACAAATTACAATATTATATTAATATTATAAATATTAATGTTTGTATGTATGTTTATTACTCTTTCACGCTGAAACAGTTTGACGCATTTGGATTATCCTGGATTAAAAAAATAGGCTACTTTTTATCGTGCGAAAAAAAACACTGTTCCTATAATATACAAAAAATTATCTTTTATCCAAAAAAAAAAAAAAAAAAAAAGAATACAAGAGTTATTATTTCACAAAGCCATCGACAAATGGCACATACTTATAGAATACACAGTTTTTAATTTAAAAAAATCCTCTTATCGTCTGCTACGCTTAAATAAAGAATACATCTGAATAGGCTTTACTTTCTGACGTGAATTTATAAGCGGAATTCGGGCCCAGCACGCAAATAATAATTAAAAAAAAAAATGTTACACACACAAACAAAAAATTAAGTTTTTTAAACTTTCATTCAGTTTGAGTTATGCATTTTTCTGCGCAGCTTTTCTCCATCTGTTTCTAATGTATTACATCCAGGAAAAGGATGTTAGAAATATAGACTTTAAATTTGTTTAATCACACTCATGAATAATGATACACTTTTCAACATAATGGAATAAGGCAAGAAAATAAGGAAGACGCATGGATTATGATATGCTTTTAATATGTAGCATTTTTGTGCGTATTTAAAATCTGAAAGTGTTTCAGATTTTCTTACTTTTTTTTTATTTCGGTTTTTTATAACGCCCAATATATCTAGAAGCTCTTCAGAATTAATATAGGATGAAACGAAAATAATTTGTACCTTTTTGTAGGTTTTTACTACTAAACCATCTTATTTTTGTAAACAGGGGCAGCCCGACACGGTAAGCAAGATAATCATCGCATCGGGGCGGCGGCTTCGAAGGGGCGTCATGTCGAACTCAAAAACTAAGTAGCGCATAAAAGGGGGGGGGGCGTCTTTTTTACGTTAGCAGTGGGCGCCACTTACCCTAGGGCCGCCCGTGTTTGTATCCATCTTAATTTTAAATTCCATTCAGAATCTGAGATAGTTCAGTGCCAAGGAAGCCGTTAAGAAACACAAGATTTATTAAGATGGCGAACCAACTGGTCGCCGGAGGCGGCTTTGGTATATATATTACAATTTTGAAGTCAAAACAATTGAATTTGATACATTAACTACTTATCAAATGAAAAAATCTTATTTATTGCGGGAAGGGGGGGGGCGCACGCCCCCCCTCTCCGGCTACGCCAGTATCCTGTATATACATATACATGCAAGGAAAATCAATTTGAGTATAATATCACTGACAACTAATTCAATTTTTTAAATTGAATCACATGAGATTTTGTCACTAGACCTTTGAAAAATCTGAAGAACCTTGTACTAGGGATGTCCAGGAGTGGCACCCGTTTGAAAATTAAACAATAACCACTAAAGACTCCACAACAAAATTTTTATATTGACATGTACTTTCATTAAGTTGTTTTTCCACGTGTGCACTCCGTATATTTAACCACTTGTCATACCTAAAATAAGATTTTGTATTTTATCATCGTACACCTCCACCGCCAGTCCATTTAGAAATGTTAAACTTGCATTGTACAAAACCATAATAAGTCAATGCGATTCCGAATAATGGAATATCCTGCTTGTTAGAATAAATTTCCGCGGAAATTGGCTATTCCATTAAACGGATAGGTAGTAATTACAAGTTAATTTTTAAATTCTACACTTGTATTATATTACAATTTTGAAAACCTTTAAATTCACCGACAAAAATGCTAAAGCAAATATATGTAAGCGAATAATTTTTTCTTCTTCTATGAATTTTTTGTTTAGTAGGGAGTTTTGAATTATTAAATTAAAAAAGGAAAATTGTTAAGAGTGATATAGAATAAAAGCAAGTGACTGATTTGTTTGATTTAAAATATTTTAACAATTAACTTGAACATTTAATATAATATTCGTACAATCACAATTTACAAAGTAACTTTAGATAAAACCTAATTAGAAATACGAACTTGAAAATATTCATTATTTCTTCCCTTCCTTTTTTCTGAGTTGGTATCTATTCCTTCGGTAGTAGGAGGAGTGAACTGTGGATTGTAGGAATATAATGTATTTCGATTAATTTTCTATAAGTCTGTCATGCAAGCTATTTTTTTTTATGAAGAAATTTACTTTTTAGGATATATACTGCGCATAAAAAATAAACATATATTACCATTATGTACACAGTCTACCTTGCATGCCATGCTGGACATAAAAGGTGAATATCTATAACATCGCCTAATTGCCTAAAACGCCACTTTCAGAGAGGCACAACAACATCTCCTTGATATAGAAAGCCTTACAACTCCTACGTCATCAAGATTTGACGTCATCATTTGGCCTACATACGAAAGTTTTATTTTCGTAAAATAAAACTATTAAAAATTTCTGGTGAATTTACTCATAAATAGCCATATTTTAATAATCTGAGATAAAATATATAATTTAATGGCAGTTTTTAATCATGACTAATGAGATAGTATGATAAGGAAATAGGTCGTACTGAAAAATTTTGTTTGAAAAGAGTATTTTAATTTTAATATTTAATTTAAGATATTTTCTAATATTCCTTGCATTCACCAGAAATGTTAATAGTTTTATTTTGTGGAGATATAACTTTTAATTGTAGGCCTAATGATGGCGTCAAAGCTTGGTGACGTAGGAGTTGTAAGGCTTTTTATATCTAGGAAGCGTTGGGCACAAAATCTAATAAGGACGCGACATTTAACCCTTTAACTCTCTGTGTCCTTGTCGTGAGGACACAAAACTCTTGACATCTCGACTGTTTTGATTCACGAATAATAAATGATATCAGTAAAAATATTTAATATTGGCAAATTATGCGAGAATCCTTTCCTATTGAGCGCACAATTTCCCGTAAAAGTTAGCGATTATTTGTAAAATTGATGTCAGAATTAATTTTATCAGTACCGGCATTTGCTGCGAACTGGAGAATCTGATGAAAATATACATCGACATAGAAGAAACACTAGATAGGCTGCAGTACTGAAAAAGCCATGTTGCTAGCTGGTAGTTAAACCGAGCGATGGCAACGACTCTTTTTCATCAATGGAAAATGGTTGCTCTTCAAAGGGTTGAATAAACAAATGCTACTTCTTCCTACCAGATGCTGCTCTTTATTATCTAAAAACATTGCCATACTTGAGTTTTGAGTGCTTGAATGCCAGACTCTGTTACTTCTTCTGTGCGTGGATTTATTGCAGATTTCTTTTCCAAGATTAAAAAATACTAAGCTGCGTTCTCCTTCCCATGAGCGGACGCGTATGCTAGTTTGGGATCTGCGGTAGAAAGTACTTCAGGACGACTCAAGGGTTGTTCTACAGCTGTAAAAAGATAAATTAATTCTCTTATAAACCCGAGTTATTTTGACTTTCAATTTTGCTTTCTTGTTTAGACAAGTTTATGTTTTATATTAGTTTTAATTCTGAAAATCAAATGCTGGACCGCAGTTGCGTGATTCCCTGCTTAGTGAACGAACGGTCCGGATTGTGACTAACCGCGACACAAATTAAATATATTTTAATTTCTATCCTACACCCTCTCTCACAGTGTCACATTTTATCTAAAAATTTGATTCTGAATTTATTACATATTAGTAAAAGAATTCAACTATTATTAGGTGTGCTGAAAATTAATGCCATTTTCTAACACAAAATTCAAACAAA
Organism: Cheiracanthium punctorium; assembly: GCA_038373885.1. Lineage (NCBI taxonomy): Eukaryota > Metazoa > Arthropoda > Arachnida > Araneae > Cheiracanthiidae > Cheiracanthium > Cheiracanthium punctorium. The sequence continues at coordinate 518,415 of JAWZYV010001433.1, read as the reverse complement.
TAAATTTTCAACTAGTGTGGAGTTACGAAGTAGCTGTGCCCATAAGCATAGGACTCATATTTGTTAAATTTTAAAGCGAGAATTTTAAGATAATGTATTTTTTCTTTTGAGAAAAATGCTCACCCTCCCCCTTTTTCCACGTCTACTCTCCTTGGGGGATTTCATTCGAAATGTTCTGAAATCGATTTTCTATGTATTCGTGAGTGTTGTAGTTTACAGGAAGAATTTTACCGACATCTCTTTTCTTTGAGATCACGCCGGATATGCGAAAAGAAAGTTTTGGGCCCCCTATAATCTATAAGATACGAATTTTGTAAAGTGCTCGCCAATCTAGCACCTATGCTTACTCACATTCGAACCAAATTCGTTTTTATTAGCTTCAGTAATTTTGCCGAAAGAAAAAATATTGCCGTACGAAAAAATGTCATTACTTTCCGAAACATCTAATATTTTAACGAAAGTTTAATTAATTTATTTTCGTTTTAAATTTAAATAAAAATAAATACACTACTATTATAAAATGAAACATATAAAAAATATCACATTTTTAAAATTACAATAATAAAATGGTGGCATTTTTCGCTTACGTCCTGCTTGGGATCAAACTAGAGAGATCTCTGACTTGCTTTGCTGTTACGAACACATTTAACACACCCACTCACATTTTCTTCTTTTAATTTAAAAGGCAAACAATAATTTCAAAATACCTGTAAGTTTTAAACACACGCAGAAACTGAGTATTTTCATGGCAAGAAAAAATAAGCCTGACTTCATACAAGTTTAATTATTTATAATTCCAAACACTCGTGATCATTTACGGCTTGTAAGTTCCCAATTTACATGAGTTATTGTGCTGCAAAATGCTTCATATTGGATTCGTCTCGAAGTACTACGTACGTTTCCGTCTTATGCTGATTTAACCCTTTATCGCGCAGTGTTCCCGTTTTGGGAACACCAAACTCTGTCGTCTTGACTGTTGCCGAGTCACGAAGAATAGATTTGATTTCTATAAAAATAGTTGCGGGTGACATAGCTCCACGAGAATCCTTTACTTTTTAACACGTCCTTTCCCGTTAAAAAATGGTCACGATTATTTTTAACAGCACTGACACCTGCTGAAAAATGGAAGAATGCGAGAACAGCTGGATACATTGCCCAATGCTGAAAAAAGGGCAGCCGTTGCCATCGGTCGACTTAACTACCAGCAAGAGGGCGGACGATCGAAACGTTCATCCTGCTGGTAGTTAAGTCGACCGATGGCAACGGCTGCCCTTTTTTCAGCATTGGGAAAGGGTTGCACCTCAAAGTGTTAACTGTAACAAAATCTCTTCTTATTTTTGAAATATTTCTGTTTTGAAATAAATATTTTATCTACCAATTTTCAGACGGTGACTATGGGCGGTCTCAGTTAGTAAAAATGCTTTTTAGCATGTTCTGTATAGCTATAAAATAGCCGGAAAGATGCAGCGGATCGATAACTATAAAGGTTAGATATTTTTATTCAGCGGCGTTCTCAAACTAATTATTATGTAACGTAACAAACAACAACAACTACAAAAAAAAAACTGCACAAAGCTGCTTGTAAGTTTATTTTAATTTGTTTGAAGACAAATTTTATTTTATTTCCTTTGCATGGCAAATATATATAGTGAAAGGTTGTTTTCCAAATACTTCTCTCTCGTCCATTTATTTAAAATTGCCTAGAAATAAAACATATTCACAAAACAATTCTTTTATATGTAAGCACCGTATCCATACCAACGCATGTAAACAATAACAAGAGATTAGCAAAAACCTTTGAACACAGAGATAACTAATGCTTGCTGTTCTCCCCCTTTTTTTTCCAGATAATGATACATCATTTTTAAAGTTATAAAACATTATTTTAGTATATATCTTCTTGGAGAATACATTTTTTATCTACAATTTTATAAATTTACTTATTGAGAACATAGATAAGACAAACACAGCCGAAAATTTCACAACACAATGTTCTCGGACTTAATGAAACAATTTTCTTGACAAGGACGCGAGCACGTAAGTATGAATAGAATATATATATATATATATAGATAGATAGATAGATATAGATATATATACATATATAGGGTGCGAATGGAAGATTTTCTCCAGGTGAGGAGGGGACATTTAAAAGAAAACATTCTCCAGGGGAGGACACTTGAAATGAAAAAAGAGGAAAGGTGTAAATGCTGCCCTCACACATAATATAACATCACAAGTGCTGTCGCCGACATGTCTGGGAACTGACTTAAACAAAAGTCATATACTGTTTGTTTTATGGAATCACAGCTACACAAGCTACATACAGTGTACCTGTATTGGAAGCATCTCTAGAGGGTTTTGAGCTTAGAAAAGAGACGAAATTTTAAAGCAGTCGCCTTAGAGTATAATAACAAATGACAACATACTACCTTCATTTTGACTTATTAACTTCAATCCCAAATCTTCAATCACCAGTTTAACATTTGTTCAGCAACGGATAAATAGTATCCCTGGCAGGGATCCATTAATATTTCTATAGCCAGGGATATTACATTCTTCAGCCGGGGACGACTCCAGGCATCCCCCCCCCTCAATTCGCACCCTGTACATATATATATATATATATATATATATATATATATATATATATATATATATATATATATATATATATATATATATATATATATATATATATATATATGTATGTATATATGTATATAATATTATATATATGTATATATGTATATATATAAATATATATATAAATATATATATATATATAATATATATATGTGTGTGTATATATATATTAATAATATATATACAGAGCCTTATTATCGCATGGGCAAATCGGGACTTTGCCCAGGGCCCCCGGCTCGAAAGGGCCCCCAATATCAAATGTTGTTATGAAATATTCTTTTTTATATCAAAATTTTATGAAAAATAAAACAAATTTCATAGATGGGGGCCCCCAAATTCATTAATGCCCGGGGCCCTGTGGGTCATAATCAGGCTCTGTATATATATATATATATGTATATATATATATATATTCTATAATATAAAATGAATCATGATTTGACCGTGTTTGCCACAACCTGTATATTCAATATATTCAGCAACAAGTCACCTCCTTTTCATATTTTATGTTGCTATGTTCTTTTTCCTGTGATACTATGTGCCAAATTTTGTTACGATAAATCACATATTTTGTGTCTGTCTCCTTAATGTTGGACAGCATCAAATTTTCTTTTCAATTAAAAAAATATCCCATTGCGTATATTAAGTATGTATTATGTAAAACTTTATCTTTTAATTTTTTCCCCTTTTCTTTTCTTTCTTTCTTTTTTTTTTTAATGACAACTTCGTCATGAAAATGTAAGATGTGTTGTCTGAATTTATAATTTTCCTAAAGTTGATTTTCAAACAGCTTGAGTGACTCAATTCAACTAAAACGAAATTGAGTGCGGAATAGCATTCATGTAAATGAATTTGAATAACCTTTTAAAGTCTGCTTTTATTATATTCACAGACTGTTCCATCAGCAAGAGTAATCACATTTTATATATTTTATCATTGCTACTTGAAGTACTTGACTTCAAGAGGTAAGAGTTACTTTAAACTCAAATGCTAGCCTCGTTTCCCAAAGTTGTTATGCATACATACAGCATATACATATACGAAGGCACTTTAGTCCTCCAATTGCATCTTATTTTGAATTTCGAATGAAGGAAAATAGAAAGGACGTTGTTTTAACACTTTTTAAATAAAGTGCTTGCTTGTAGGATACGGAGTGAATTGGAACAGTTTTCTTTGATGATGGTTAAAAAAGTAGGAAAACATAGCACTTGACGATGGCCGTTAAATTTAGAAATAACATCGAAAAATTGTTGATGGCAAAAAGAATGTAGAAGTAATCAAGTTTTAAATGTCGAGCAGTTGAGTCTAAACGTATAAAAATAAATTTGACAGACTTTTTTTTTAATCTTTGGCCAGGGTTATATTTTCTTAAATTTGTTAATTATAATTAATACTTATTATAATATACTTATTTTTACACAGTTTTTGATTTTGCATATTGAAAGTCAGAACTTATTTATGATTCATTTTGAAAATAATTTATCACTTTCTAGTGACATAACTACAATTTAAAAAAATATTTAATCCTGTAAACTTCTTGCATCTTCTGTTGGCATCAAGCTATTTAGGGCATCAGAATCAGATGAAATGCATTACTTAGAACTTACATTTTTGAAAGATGATGATCTTAAGAGGCTTGATTTTGACAAATATCTTTAAAATACATATTTTCAGTTTGTTCAGGTTTTGGTGTTTGACAATTATGTATCTTTATGTCATACGACCGATAAACCAATAAATCACTTGATATAATAAATTTCCTGAAACTTTTCCGTTATCTTCTTCTACAGATTTATCTAATGTGCTTATACTACCTCCACATTTTTGTCTTTTTTATGAAGAGATAAATTTATGTATTAGTTCAATTCTTTCTTTTTCATTTAATAAACAATTTATTTATTAATATTGTTTTACTAACAAAAGACTTATTTGTAAACATGTTAGTTTCTTTACATGATTTGTTGGATTTAGTATGAAATTTAGTTTGATTAACTGCGAGACTGTAATTTCGATTTAACAAATTTTGAAAATGTAGTTTTCTCTGGGCGAATTACTATAGAAGTTAGGTTTACATCGACCATATTGGGAGAATCTTTCTTTATGAACAGTGAACGTGTTCATTGCTAAGTAAATTGGCTGCAGTCATGCAGATACTGTAGTATGGAATGTAATTCTATTTTTTTGTAGCAATGATTACTCGTTATTGGAGAATATTTTAGAGTGACACATACCAATGCTACATGCTTGATTGATTCCTTTACTATGAATTTTAAATTCCTTCTATCCTTTCAAAAGGAGTATTCTACTTAAAATTAAGTATTCTGAATTTTATTTTTATTTTTGAAATAAATATATGAGTGTTTTTAAAGCCCTACACGAATTATTTGTGATAGCAATGCTCATAAGTCTATATTTTAAGCAATTTTAATTGTATAATGATAGGATTAATATAAAAAAGTTTTACATTTTTTCCCATACCTTTATTTTACATAATATGATCTAGAAAAGATAAAGGGAAAGAATAAATTTTGAAAAGGTAATTAAAAACTTAAATATAAATTAATATTGTATGAAACATGTGCAAGCGTAAAATAAAACCATAGATACCTGTCAGGAGATAGAAAGTTTCATACTATTCGTCTCAAGATCCTCGTATCTCTTAAAATGTAAGTTAAATTATATATATATATATATATATATATATTCATATGTACAGCTGCGGAAAAAAAAAGTCCCACTTGTTCTTTATTTCGCCGTCGTTCGTCATACAGCAAAATTATATATGCCATTCGTTTGCAAATAACGCATACTTTAATTTACTATTAATTTAATTTGCATAAGGGGCCGTCTTCATATTTAATTCTGCATCAACTTCGTTTTTCTCAATGGCAACACCGTATTCTGACTTTATTAAACGAAAGAAAACCTTCAAATTACCCTAAATATAAATTTTCATCAATTTTCTACCATAATTTTCGGAGATATTGCGAATTAATTTTTGCGCTTTTTTAAGGGACTTTCTGCAAATTGAAAAACGCTATTTGTAGGTTCCGAGCTTTTCGCATTTCATTAATTTCGCTCGCGAGAGTTAAAAGAAATAAATATTATTTTCAAGGAAAATATTGTTTCCATCTGTCAAAGTTTTTTGTACTGAGAATATCAAGGGTAGAAATTAGAATGTTTAGTCTGTGGTCCAAATGATTCGTGAGTTCATAACTTTCTTGGTCGGTACACATGATTTAAGGGGAAAATGCAAAACGACTGCTCACGATTTTGAAAATCTTTCTAATTTTGAAATTGTTATTCAGTATTTCCCATTATGTTTCTCTTAGACAGTTCAAATGTTCGCAGGAGTTAGAGGCTGCTCTCTGCTCTTCTGACCACAAGCATGGATACTCAGCTATGGTCGAACCTGAAGAATGGTTTCATGATTGAAAATTTATTTGTTTGAATCTCCTGTAAAAAACGCAATTACTTTTTTGCTAACCCAATATTATCACTGTATTTGTTATTTCACTTTCTTCATTTAATTCTATCATCTGCAATGTGCAATATTCTTAAGACTTTTGGCGGTATTTTAATTTATAGTCAGATGCAAATTTAGACAGAAAACGTGATTTTGAATGTTTTTTTGAATGTTTGATAAAGTATGGGGAAGTCCAAAGACTTAATGTTTCCGATATTAAAAAAGGTCATATTCATGCCTGGAAAGTTGAGGATGTTAGTTTTTCAGAAATAGGATGCTGTATTGGAAGACATATATCTACTGAATCTAATTCTATAGCTGGAAAATATTTTAGTTGTGGGAATATGGTATAGGACGCAACAATAGACGCTTTATAAGAATCACCATCAAACTGTAAAATCCTCTAATTTAGTTGCTTCAAAATTTGATATTTTTTAATAGCGGTATCTTTTACTGTGTTTTTGCACAAAATAAATCTAATTTACGTTTATTTTATGCAATTTTCAAAAAATTGTCTTTTAATAACTTTATATATGGTCCCTTAACTCGTGAAAATAACATATTTTATTTAATATAAATGAAACTACTGAACGTAAAAATTTGAAATTTTGCACAGCCATGTAATTTTACTTTCTGCATCTAATTCCATGGAAATTTGACTAGGTCGCTATTCATAATTTTTTTGAATATTAATTTAATAATTCATAATTAATATTAATGTTTTATTAAAAATCATAATAACATTAAATTATGTTTGAGTCGTTTAGTTCTAATAGTACGAATAAAAACCAGCTTCTTATTATCAATATAATATGAGATATGAATTGAAGTATGAAAAAATATTTTAACATATGGGGAGGGGGATTTTGGAAGCTCATAACTCACCCAATTTCAGTTTAAATATCTTGAAAATGGGTATCCGGGGTTAAAATGAGCTAAATTTTTGAAATATGAAGTGAAATCTAAGGGTTGCTATTGAGAAAAAAAAAGTTGGTGCAAATTTTAATATGTAGATGGCCCCTTATGCAATTTTTATGCATTGCAAATTAAAGTGTACGTCAATCGTAAACGATTGGTATCTGTAACTTTGCTGTACGACGAACGACGGCCGAAAAAAGTACAAGTGGGACTTTTTTTTTTCCGCAGCTGTACACATATTCACATATTTAACTTTTCAATTTGTCATACACTACATTTTTTAATAGCTGTTTATGTTTATTCGAGTAGTTTTTTTTTTCTACAGTGTTTAAAAAAATACTTTTAAAGGTTTTTCGTTTTTTTTTCTCTATCTTATTTAAAGTTATTGGATGTATGACTTTAGTTCTTAGTTTTTATTTTGCTTACTTTTTCTTAAAAAAGGACTAAGTGCTAGTGTACACCTGGGAATTCAACTTGGGTATTTATCCTTAAATATAACTATCTGGTTTCTTACATCAGAAGTCTGATGCATGTTTTATTTACTTTTATCCGTCTCCAACACCAGAAATTTCAAGTGTTTTTTATTAACTAAGATTTTATATTGCAATGAGGTTAATGAATCAAATTTGTGAATAAGTAAAAATACCTTTCTTATGGAAACAACATTTTTTAAATTAAAATTTTATTTATTTACTTATTTATTAACTTGCCACTTTTCTACAGCGAACTTAATAAGGTTTATTATAATTTTTTATAATTTTTATATTGTATACCATAGTTAAAACATAAAATACTAAATATGTCTTTTACAAAGCACGTTTGCGCTGTTTTTTTTTAATTTGTGAGTCCCAAGGTCTCGTAATATTAATAATTTGGTATGTCGACATAGAAGTAGGTTTTCAAATATGGCTACTGTTCCCAGTGGGGTCCCAGGGGCCCAAGTTTCGATGAAAACGTGTCTTTTTGGATAAAAAGTGGATACAATACTCGTTAAAGTACGATCTCTGTATAAAGTCAGTAATTTTTATTTTTTATTATAACTGTAGCGTTTTTGAATGTTTTAATTAACTAAGATTTTATTACGTATACTATATTAGACGATTAATTATGTTCTATCAACGGACAAAATATTTTTTAACGATAAATAAAACAAACTTATTGAATTTCCCGTATTACTACTGTGGACTTAATGAAGTATTTTATTACTTCCAATATTTAATGGGTTATTAACACGTTAAATAATATTTACACTTTGTTACAAACTTATTACTTTTTGCTTGGCTACACTACCAGCATTTTAAAAAGTTTTCACTAACAGTTATTACGTTAATTAAAGAATTAATTAAATAGTGCAATTTAGTTATAGTAATTTTAAACATGCAACTGAAAAAAAAAATGCCATCGTAACTACAGTGAACACAATGGAAATTTTCTTAATCTATGGATCAATTAATACCTTCAGTGACATAAAACCGTACTTTTTCGGACATGCCAGATGGTATATTTCACGCTTTTTACTTCCTTTTCTTAATAAGTTCTAACTGCTTGGAACATTCTTTTGGCTTTCGAGTGCCTGGCGATGATTAATGAGGTTAGGACTCAACTCTAATCGCTCTCTAAAGGACCTTCAAGAGGTGCATGCATTTCTAAAAAGGAAACTCCACGTCTCTAAGGACACAATACGGAGTGGAACAAGTTCCCGAAAAGAATCTAATAGTTTGATTATATTTCACTTAGCATTAAATAGTTCGTAAATACAAACAACGCCCCACTGAGAGTTTGTCTAACGGGAGTTTACTTTACTTATTAATTGATTTTTTGTTTTTTTCTTCAGTTCTTAGGAAAAGCGAATTTAAGTACTCGTAGTAATTTTAAGTATTCATAGATCTTGCTGGAATGTGTGCGTTATTGTAATAATTACAGTGCAGTCATTTATTTGAGCTATAAAATAATTTGTTACGATGTTGTAAAGATCATGCACAAGTTTTTCATAAATTCTTACACGTGTGTTTTTAGCATTTTGCAACTGACATCGACAGTTAGATAAAAATACTCTCCTTTCCTGAAACTAATCAACCTAGAACATACGAATGCCCGCATTTCATAAATAAAAAAGGCATAATTCGCAATATTAATTAGCAAAATTTGTGAAAATACTTAAGTAATTGAATGCCGTGTTGTAATTTCAATTTTAGTTAATAGTGTGCTCCAATTATTTTAATGCAATTCTTTAGAAGCATTCAGATTCAACATTTCTTCAGGCTATAATTGGCAAGCTTGGGAAATAAAAATCAAACATGAATTTACGCTTAAGTTATCGCATTACACTCATATCCATCCTTTCTTAAATTAACAATAATAAAATGCTGTATGTGTGTTTAATCAGGAAATGGAATAACTTGTTTATTTTTTTCTTCGTGTTCGAAGCATTTAATTTTCGACAACTTTTGTATTTTCGACGAACATAAAAAAGCTTGTCAAGGAATGTGTTTAGAAATTTAATTATAATAATTAGATTCCTCCGAGCATTCCAGAATATTCTACTGCTAATGTCGATAAAGTTTTCCCGTTTGCACAGCCTCGTTTCCATAACGTTTGTTAACCAATTTTATCAAATAAATTAAATAAGTAAAACGAAGCCTTATATGCATCTTTATCGTCTACTTTTTGTTTCCTTAAAATTTATGAATACTTTGTAGGTATGAAAATAAATGCTTTCCATTGATAGTAAATATAGTTCCTATATCGATTTAAATAAATAGGACTTTGCTTCACAAAAATTTTATGGGTTCGGCATAAAAAAAAGTTACTTTTAAACTAGTGTTGTCTTATGGGAACACTAAATATACGGGTAATTCTGACAACACTAGTCTTTCGCTTATCTCAGCAGTCAGTGTTGCCAATTTAAGGGATCTGTCCCTGAATTTAGCAAGTTTTCTTTGTCCTTTGAGGATGAAGATTCTACATTGGGGTTTCCGATATTTTTCGTGACTTTTTTTTTCCTTTTGACTTAGGGACTTTCCATTTGAATTTGGGGTAAAGATTTTTTTTTATTTAACCTTTAAAATCTGATTATTCGTAATTTGCTAAAGAAATGGCACGATGGAAGTATTACGATTACTTGAAGAGATATTTGTATGATGGAAAATATTTAAGAATTCATCAATCGATCGATATTTGTATTCCAAACTTTTACATGCAGTTGTCTGCTATTACAGAGAAAAGATATAGTATCTTCATTTGTGGGATAGAAAATATAGCAACAACCATTCTCATTCCATTATTACAAATGTGTATTAATTTGGAATTAACATCGATTATTCGATTGATGTTTCAAGGATGCATGATGCATACATTAACAGAGCTCAAAAGAGCATCATAATCAATGTTTTAGCGACTTTAGTCAAAGAACATTTGGCAACACTGCCGGAAATTCATTTTTTTTTTTATGTAGGCGCAGTACCAAAAAGAAAATACCGTCTTCATCGTTCCCAGAATTTTATGTGCGTATTTCATGCTCTTTGTCATCCATGTTGCTATGTGGTTAGCGAGCCATTCTACCGTACCAGGGTCCGGGTTCGATTCCCAGCACAGTCGTGGGTGTAATTTCGTTCGTCCCATCATAGTAAGCAATGTTGGTTAGGTTGTCCCGAAAAACTTTTTTTCGGCTTCCGCTAATGCAAGACCTCTCAAAATTTGCGTAATTGATCGTCGATTGCCAAAATATTTTTGAAAACAAAATTAAACTATATCTTCAGGGCTCTACCCATCGTTAAAGTTTTAAAAATTGTCATTTTTATGAAGATTATTCGCTCTATTCGTAATTTCGTCTCCTAATTTAAACATAAAAAATTTTCATTTATTCTTTATTTGTAATACATACTGTCTGTTTTCATTTACGGAAAACATGTGCTTATCTGCCCGTGCTCAAGCCATCTGCATCTGCACTTCTGTGCATACGTGAGGTCTGCTTTGATTTCAGGAAAAAAGACGATTGGTTGTTTATTTTGTTAAATCGGACTGATTTAAAAGCGTTCTTTTCAGCGTTTATCTCTGTGCTGGAACTTCAGAAAATTGTCCATTTGACACTCTTTCTCATCCCTTTGGACAGTAGAATCTTCCACGAAAGGGAAGGCGGCGTGTGGCGTAGCATAGGAGACACGAAAAGTTTCAATTTGCATGTTTTACTTTTCAACCTCTTAATTCCCTCAGAGTTTCAACTTGTTTTGTGTACTTTACTTACAAGTGTTTTCTTCGTAACCAAAGTAATTATGCTTTAAAAGTACAGTTGTGATTTAAAAAAAATGAGTTCGAGGCGTTTTCTTCGTAGCAAAAGTAATTTTTATGCTTTAAAAGTACAGTTGTGATTTTTAAAAAAATGAGTTCAAGGCGTAGTGACACTACTTGCTCTATGTTGGGACCATGTATTTTGCATCTCAAGAGCGACCTGAAATTAAAGAATAATGGAAAGGATCCACCCAATTCAGATATATTTGCGATTGCTTCTAAAGAGATCAATAATATTTGGACAAAAGCTTCCATTCCAATCGTAACTAAGGAACGATTTATTCAATTACTGAAATTCTATTTCAAAAATTACCTCAGTTTGAAAAGATACCCCCAAACCAAACGAAATGTTAGTTTTCAAAACAACTTGAAGTGTTTCTTGAAGTTGAGAAGCTCTTCGACGTCGCTGCTTGTAAATGCACCTCATTTGAATCCTGTTCGTGTTTGAAACCTAAGAAAGTTCCTATCAGTGAGATAAGTTTTTTGTTGGATCAAAGAAATGACAGGAAAATGGTTATAAGCGGTGTTGATAAGAAAGAAACAGCTAGAATGATGAAACGATCTCGGAGAAAAATTGAAGAGTCGGTAAGGGCAACAAAAAAGTTGTGTTCTACCCAAAATACCAATTGTGTCTTAGAAAATTGTGATAAAGATTCAGTGCGTGCATTTCCACCTGAAGCACACCCGATTACAGAGAAATCCCCTAAAAACACGCCCTCGACAGATACACCATCCACTTCTAAAGTGAATCGGAATACTTTGACGCTGCCAACAGTTGCTAAGGTCTGTGATAGATACGGTTTATCAACCCGATCTGCTGTTGCTGTTACTTCTGCGGTTTTAGCTGACGTTGATTTGGTATCAAAAGAAGATTTGACTTTAGTAATTGATAAAAACAAAATACACTGAGCAGTATCGAAAGCCCGAAAAGAAGCATCAAGATTGAAGGTTTTGTACTAAAAAGCATTTACTTTGATGGAAGAAAAGACAAAACCCTGATAAATGAGAAAATAGGGGATCGTTACCATCGCAAAGAAGTTTTAGAAGAGCACATTTCAATTTTAGCTGAACCTGGATCATTTTATTTCGGACACACATCGCCAAATCGAGGCACTGCAAAGGAAATTTTTAATTCCATCACAACTTATCCAGATGATCAAGGTTTGGATTTAAATGAAGTGATTTGTGTTTGATGTGATGGAATGGCAACTAATACTGGCTGGAAAGGTGGTGTGATTCAATATTTAGAGAAGTATTTTGAAAGACCGTTACAATGGTGTGTGTGCATGCTTCATACCAACCAGTTATCTCTTCGTCACTTATTCTTGAGCTTAGATGGTCGCACTTCTGGTCCTACTGAATATTCTGGACCTATTTGAAAAGAATTAGCTGTATGCGAAAATGAAACCACTGTATCTTTTTGTGCGGTGGCTGATAATTTGCCTGACTTGTCTGAAAGTGTGGTCGAAGTACTAAGTACAGATCAAAAATATCTTTATGAGATATGCCAAGCTGTATCAATTGGTTCCTGTACTCCTGAGCTGGCTTATCGTCAATCTGGGAAAACGGCGCACTCGAGATGGCTTACTTCTGCTAATCGTATACTCAGACTTTACGTAAGTACTCTCAATCCATCAGAAAATTTGAAATTGCTAGTCAACTACGTGGTTAAAGTATACGCTCCGATTTGGTTCCTTATTAAGCAAAATTCATCTTCTAAGGATGGAGCCAAACATATTTTTCAGTTAAATACGTATTCTCGATTTTGACCAGAAAATTTGAGATATCTTGTGAATTCTGCTGTCGAAAGAAATGTTTTCTTTGCACACCCAGAAAACCTACTTGTCAGCATGTTGTTTGATGAGAGAGACTATATTCGGAAGCTAGCATTCCGAAGAATAATAAAAGCTAGAGAAGCTGAAAGGAACAATAAATGCAGAATTTTTAAACCACCAAAAATTAACTTTTCTGCAACAGCTTACACCGAAATTATCGAATGGTGCGAGTGTCAGATTACAGCTCCGCCGGTTCTTCGACATATTTCTGATGAGGACCTTCAAATCATAGCAAAAGGTAAGAGCTTGGATATTGTTGACTTTCCTTGCCACACACAATCACTGGAAAGATGTGTTAAACTGGTAACAGAGGCCTCACAAAGAGTAACTGGCGTTAATTCTAGAGATGGCTTTATTAGAACTAGGTTACAATCTCGAGCAGAAATGCCAAATTTTCGACACAAGAATAAATTTAAATTTTAAGTTTTGTCATTGCATATAACATCTATTTTATTTATTATGTTTTACAAATTCATGTTTCGTTTATTTCCGTAATAAAATTCCCTTTAAACTTTAATTTTATATTATTTTAGACATACGGTATATAGTGTAAAAACGAAAAAATAACAAATTTTCAAGGTCAGGTAGAGCTCTAAAGATGACACGCAATTCTATTTTTTTTACTATTTTCATAATCTGTATAAAATTACGCAACTTTAGATACCTCTTGCGATAGTGTAGCTCGAAAAAACACTTTTTCCCATATATGAACGGGACACCCTAATGTTGGTCCCTATTGGGTACCTGCATAGTAAAGAGACCAGTAACTCCGTCCTTGGTAGCGGCCAATACCTATAAACGACAAGTGCCAGACATTAGGAGAAAAAATGCTTTTGGAGGTGAGAAAAGATGAGTGCTTGGCTACGTACTGTATATTATGACTGTTGATGTGGTTTGCCCTACATAACATAGTTGTAACTCGTAAAAATTGGATAAGAGGAATCAAACAACATCAAAATTGATCGCGTTAAATGCAAATCAAATTTAATAACTTTTATGAAACAGTAATGAGAGCTTCCTAAGGTCACCAACAGAATATTCGCTTTTACCTAGGTAGGAATTTTTATTTTTTACTTTTATTTTTATTTATTGTAGGATATTTATTTTTTACATTTAATTTCCCACCTACGTTTGTCTCACTAAGTTGTTTATCTTTTATTTTACTACAAATCCTTAATCGCTCCCTTTTTGGTGTAATTTACAACCACGTGATTTAATGTAAGCTAAGGGTGCGTATGAAAACAATTCAAAATAAACAATTTACTAAAACCAAAATTTTATGATCAAACTTTGTTTTCCGTTTAATAAATCTTCATATTTTTTTTTTAATTCTAAAGCTAAATAACAGTATTGAAGCTGAAGTTGACTGTTCAAACTGATGCATCATTTTCTAATTAAACAGTTAAATTTTATACATTTATTTAATTCTTTATATATCTTATCCTGTTTGATTGAAATTTCCAAATTCAATCAAAGAGCTTGACAAAGAAACTGAAATATACCTTGCTATGGTGATATACTTGAAAGATAGTGTACTTTCAGAGGTATCATCTCGAAACATCCAATCGGTTTCTGTAAGCATGTAGAACTATAGTTTAATGCCAGCATAAAAATATTAATAAGAATATGCGTAAATTTGACAAACTTATTCATACATAAAGGAAAAGAAAAACTGTTTCATCTGTAATGTTTATTCCATCCATTAAAAACTCTCGATATTTCTTTGCAATATAAAGCTATTTATGTCAAACTACAGAACTGGAGTACAATTTGCATGCGCATATGCTCATAAACTTGATTTTATTTTTCAAATAAATTTCCTTCAGCTTTTTTTTCTGCTCGTAGTCATACAGTCTCAAATAACAGTGCGAAGGTTAAAAAGGAGGGGAAAAAATACGAATGTCATTCAACGAGTAGGTCAGTTTTATTGTACTTTTTTTGGCTAGATTCCAGTTCCTAAACGCACCGAGATTCCTATACAAAACTACTGTTTCTAAATTCAATTCCGTTCTTAAAATTTCAAATCATATTTTATCTCTTTGACAGGTACTCAGTATTGGGGTAGCTGGGCAAGAAGACAGACTTTGGAAGTAAAATCTATGTCCAATGTTCATGTGAACTGTTTGGAAACGAGTTAGTTATAAGTGAGAGATTCTAAATGAAATTTGTATACCGAAACTAGAGGTTAGAGAATTTTATTCTTACGAAATCATTAAGATACAGCTACATCGGATTGATACCATTCTTCATGTATTCCTATGAATTATCAAGCTCCTTGCATTTACTGAGGTATATCAAGGGCGGATTAAATGGGGGTGGAGGGGCGACCCTCCCCCCCGAGAAAAAAGAAATTAATGTAAAAGATCCTATTTTACTTCCATAAAATGGATGTATATGTCAATCTTCTAACTAACCGCCCCCACCGACAAATTAACCGCCCCCCCCGACTAGGGTTGCCAGGTCGCTAAACCAAATAGCCGGACAGACCAGCCCGTTTGACCGGACATTTGAGTAAAAAGGCCGGACAGCCTACAATATTGAGGATTTTGTCTCAATATTAATAGGTACAACAAAACATTTGTATGTAAAATCAAGCTTTTTTGATAATTACCATGAATCTTGTTAAATTCTAATGAAATATAAATAACATCGAATGCCAAATCAGTTCAAGTACTTTATTACTAATCAGCCAAAATCACCAGTAAAAAGCCTTACAAAAGCCGGACACCGTTAAGTTTGGCCGGACACGCAATCAAAAAGCCTAACTATGTCCGGCTTTATCCGGACGCCTGGCAACGCTACCCCCGACAAACTTTCAATAATCCACCACTGAGGTATACACAAAGAGTTATTGAAGAAATTTTTACTACACGTCTACATCATTTTGTTCAGTTATTTACTTTGGCAACTATTTTATTAAAAAATCTAATTTCTGTATATTTCTGCCAGGTGGTAAGCGCACGAAAGTAAAAGAAATGTTTTCACAAATTAAAAACTAAGAACACATATCTGTATTGAAATAAAATGTCCTGGTTTTATCCGACACTAGAATCCGCTAGTAGTTTAATTTTTTCCGGGCAGTTTTTTTTTAAATTAGTAGATATGAAAAAAGTAATTTTATAGAACTTTTAATTTCTTATTGTCTAGAAGTTCTAAATTTTATCAGTCGGAAACTATACACAGATATGAAAAGAGTAGAACATTAACTTACTGGAGAGTTAAAGGCACTTGGATTCTGAAAGCCATTCTCTCTGTTTTGTAATGTTATTTCCTTCGCATGTGTCAACAGACTTTTCAATTTCACGCAAAGCCACACATGAGCGTTGTTGCACAATTCACTCCTTCTTTGCGGCCACAGCGATATCTGTTGTAATCAGCCAAATAAATAACATTTTGAGAGTTGCAGCCTTGTAGGTTATTTGTATCCTTAGTTCTAATGCATGGCTGCTGTTTTGACTTTTTGAGCTATTTGAAGACTGGACCAACAGTAACAAATATTTGACGAAAATCCATTATAGGTAGTCTGGCAGTCCATTATTTTTTAGGAAAAATGGAAATTTCAGCCATTGGCGAATACAAAATGTTTTAAATATTCACTGCTTATGTGTAGTCCGAAATTTACACCATCCAGACTAATTTCTTTTATACATAAATCATACAGCGAATCAAGTTTGCTAAAAAGAATGTCGAAGGAAATCATGATGTAACTTAAAAAGTTGCTACGGACATTTATCGAAACTTGTTCTTCTACTGAACTGATAGGTCAAGGTGAGATAGGATGTTTCTGGAAAACTTCCTCCCTCATTCTAATCTCCAGTAGGATACTACTAAAAATTTGAAATCCTCCTCCAGTTAGTCCGTTTCAACTTGGTCCCCTAACTCCAAATCCAGTTGGTTTAGGGTTAAAGATTTTCAATGCCAGGGAGGAGGCAAATTTGCCACGCAAGTTTTATTCGGCTTATTTTGACGAATTTGGTGATATCTGACCATTTGCATAATTTATAAAATATAAAATATTGCCGTTGTCTCCACAAACCATCTTCATTTACGGTACCAACAAGTGCCTTGTCAAAAGTCAGAAATTGTTTGGAAATATTACTCGCATCCCACTGACAATAAATAGATAACTGAATAACACATTCAAAGTGTAGAAAATTGAAATTTCAATTTATTTGACGGTAGATAGTGAAAGTTGTATTTTTGTTAGCAAGATGATAATAATCAAGACTGCTTGTGAGGAAATATCCGTTTTCAATCTGCCTCCCCCAAATTTCCTATTCTTATATTAAAATACCTATTTTCTGAAAGGTAAAACTAGGAGTGGGAATTTTTTAAGGATGGTATACGACTATCCCTCAACTACCGAAATTTTAAAAATTTACAGTTAAATTTTCTGAAATGTGCAGGAACATCAGCGCAGCCTCTGTATGGGTTTCTGCTCATTGCAAAAGCATAAACAAGGCAGACACTTATCAAGCAAAAACAGTTGAAGGAAAAATAAAATAAAATTAGTTTAAAAAAATGTGAAAGCTAAAACAGCAATAAAAAACAATACTATTTTATTGCTTTTCTTGTTTTTCTGTTGCTTTTTTTTCAAACCTTTTGAAATAGCAAAATTTTGTTCCTTTTTTCTTTTTTCTTTTCTACCTTTGTGTATATTGGCTCATGTTTTGATACGCTCGAAGAGAAGATCGCTGGCCCTCTGGAAGCAGTTCACACAGTTTGTACGTTACTCTTACCTAAGTTTTATTGTGACTTATTTATTTTTCTTGAGTAGCAGAAATAATTCGAAAAACGTGCAAAAACTTTCCTTTAGCCTTTCTTTTCTTAATCTTTTCCTACAATATTGCGAAGTGTTAATGATTTCGGTTTCTCTTTCCATTTGTCTCTGCACTAACTACCCTAAATATGCATCGATTAACACGAAATTCATGTTTGTGACTGCTATGTTCTGTACTACACTCATGTCCATAAATTAAGGATAATTCAGAATCACACAGAAATTGATCTCTAAAATAAAAATTTCACCTGTGGAATGATCACACACATCTTGAAGAAGAATATGCAAATTACAGGAAACCACCAGATGGCGTGGATGGTACGTCACAATGACGAGAGTGTAAGAGAGGGGTATATAAGGAATGGTGGCAAAGAAGTAAAATTGTTCACAAGCGCTGTGAAAGCCTTTCAGTGCAAAAACCGCATAGTTATGGCACAAAGGAGGCATTTGGATAATGTTTTACGTGGCAGAATTATCGGACGACTGGAATGTGGACGTACCCAGCTGGAAGTATTCGAGGAACTTGGAATCGCCCAGAGTGTCATCTCCAGGCTTTGGCAACGATTCCAAGATGATGGTAAGTGAGTAGACGTTACAGCAGAGGTCGCCCCCGAGTTACAACGCCGAATGAGGACCGCTATTTGGCAGTTACTGCCAAAAGAAACAGACGGAGTACAGCATCAGACCTGTCTCGTCAGCTCTCTTCAGCTACCGGTACGACAGTTTCAAGGAAGACCGTGTACAGACGCTTAGGGCACATTGGTCTATATGCTCGTAGGCCTGTCAGATGTGTTCCACTTACCGCAACTCACTGTCGCCTGCGATTAACCTGGAGTAGAGAGCATGCATTGTGGACACCGCAACAGTGGTCTTGTGTGATGTTTTCCGACGAGTCCAGGTTTAGTTTGGAGTCTGATTCTCGCCGGACATTCATCTGGAGAGCGCCAGGTACCCGTTACCACCAAGAGAACACCATTGAAAGACACCGTTATGGTGGTGCAGGATGGCTCGTTTGGGGAGGAATTATTCTTGGTTCCAGAACTGACCTGCATGTTCAGAGTGTAACGATGACAGGCCACATCTATCGGGATGTCATTCTGGAACAACATGTACGTTTGTTTCGGGTCGCCATGGGTGCTGAATTTGTGTTTATGGATGACAACGCCCGTCCTCACCGTGCAAACATTGTAGACGAATGTCTTCAATCGGAGGATATCACCCGTATGCATTGGCCAGCATACTCACCGGACTTGAATCCAATAGAGCATGTGTAGGATATGCTTGGCCGACGAATTGCAGCCCGTCAACCCCCTCCCACCTGTCTACCGGAACTTCGGAGTGCATTGCTTGATGAGTGGTGTAATATTCCCCAAGATCAGATTGATCATTTGATACTCAGCATGCCTAGGCGTTGTCAGGCCTGTTTTGCATCGTCCGGGAGACATACTCCGTATTAACCATCCTACTAACCATGTTATACTGTTTTTTGTAAATAGGTTCTTTTTTGAAATTTGGTCAAGGGAGTAAAACTTGCAATTTTTATTAATTATGTCAAACATATAGCATCTTTTTTGCTCTTTACTTTTTGTTTAATAAATAGACTTTACAAATAAGTCAAATTTGTTTTGCTTCTTTCTCTTTCTTTGCCTGAACTTCATTATCCTTAATTTATGGACATGAGTGTATAAAGCCTATAGAAAATGAAGCATATAGAATGCATACTTCTTTTCTTTTTACAAAATATTTCAACAAATTATGCTCTGTAGGCAATCATTATTCAAGATGTGCTTTAGAAATGTAAATTCACTTCAAACAAATCAAAATTAATCTTTGTATTGAAGTTATGGTTATGTAGGATTAATAGTTCTTTTTTAGGAGTACCGAAAAGAATTTCAATACATTAGAGTCTTCGGCAATATAAAGGCATTAATTAATTTCAAGTACAATAAAATAAGTATTTAGATGCTTCTGAATGCTTACACTTTTTTGAAAAGAATGGATATAACATTTACAGTTGTTTCACAGAGTCTTGCAAAATTACATCAAAAGTAATTAAGCCTTATGAGATTACGCCCAAAAACTCGCCAAATGGTCACCAAGTTAGGCTATTAATGATCTATGATTATGATTGATGTCATATCGCCAATTGTGGCTCCAAAAATGAGTATTTAAATATCAGCTTAGCGTTATGATTTGAATTAGTCATATCTTAGTGATAACCACTGAGGATATGACTTATCGTAAACTGGGGGTTGGGGGTGGGGGTGTAATTGATCGATTTCCATTCAACCAGATGCAACTTTTGGCTACTTTTCCTATAGACTAGTTCCGTTTTAGCAAAATGAAAGCTCCGACTAGCAGATAAACCAGCAAATATTCAACAGCTGATTACTCTATGATTAGAAGAAATATCCAAGTGAGATTATTTTCGAATTCTCGTTATGAAGTTACATACAAAAATTGTCAACTTTGTTAGAATGTGTTTTATAACCGATGCATTCGCCAAGATATATTTTTCTTGCTTTAGTACCTCCAGCTTCAATCACTTAGTCTTCGTAATATAATACGAACGAGAAACCGACGTCTGTTTGCTGATGCACTGTAGCCAAATCGGTTTATGCCCGTGAAATTACGAACACGATGCAAATTGTTCGAATATATGTGTTCCTTTTGGCTCCCTTCCAGCAGCAAATCATGTATCTAGATTCCGAGCAACTCGGAAGCATCCTCAGTAAATCCACGAGGATGATGAATCGTGGTCAAAATCCCGTGGAGTCTCGTCTAAAACGGACCAGAAAATCATTTATTGATCCGTACATTCCATAGATAATAACAGGGTGGATTTTGAAAAGGCTTACGCAATTTTCGAGAGCTGTTGTTGTTGTTGTTAGGTTAGAAAAGTTTTGAGGAGTTTGAAGTTTTAAATTAATAATGAGTGTAATGTATTTGTAGTTCGACTAAATGAACATTTTGGATTATGTTTTAACACCTTTATCGTGGTTTAATCTCGTAAACATATATTCAGGAAAGCAAGTTAATGTTTGCCTGGAAAATAGGGGGAAATTACGAGAATTTGAAATAAATCAACATTATTTCAATATGTGATGTCGAATCTTTGTTATAATATTAAAACTTTGTCTTCCGCTCTTAATGATCGCCTTTATATTAAGCAGAGTTGGCACAGCTAAAGCATTCCAGTTTCAAGAAACTGGACAGCTTTAATAGAGAATTTTTCGTAATATTCTATGAGTAAATTATTAATTTGTGTTATAGTTAGTATATATTGCTAATTTATTCTTTTTATAAAATAAAATGGCTAAGCTGCCATTATTACGAAAAGATTATCAATTGTGTTTAAATATCATTGGAATATTCAATCTCATTAATTAAGAGCAACTGTCAAATATATGAATGTGTTGCAGGTCAAGTGCATTTTTTCGGGTACTTTGCGCTTCTGAATAGTTATGGCCAGTTTTCAAGTAACATCACAATTCACCTAGTTTGCCACAGTTATTAATTCCACGTCTACTAAACGCACTTTTATTAAGAGGTAATACTTCAGCATTTCAGATTTTAATCATGTTTCACACGGAGCATAATTTGAAGTTTTACTGTAAAGTATCACCTCGTTTGAAAAATGCGCTTATGTAATGCTTCTGATGATTCGCTAAATCTTAATTACTCAACATAGTTCATAATTATCATAGTGACTTTCGTTAGGTAAGAATTATGGAAAAGTTCTTATTCTATAGTGTTTCCTATTGGTTTCTTTTTAATATGCTTTAAAACATTGTTTCGATTTTTTTTTTTTTACCATTTATTTAAAATCCTTTTCTTACAAAAGTTGTTCGAAAAGCTCTTCGTGAAATGTAGTTAGATTTAGATGGCTTATAATTTAAACTGTACAAAAGAGTGTCTTAAAAATGTTTTAAAAAATTCGAAGAAGTAGTTAACTGCAACTATTTTTGTTATAAGAAATAAAAAGAGATATGCAGTATGAGGAGGTACCAAAATAAGACAGGCAGAATTTTAAAATATTTTACGGAAAACAAAAGATATAACGAAAACTTATTTAGTGGCATTCATATTCTACACATATACTGCAAAATCATTGTTACATAGCTTTTATATACAAAATGGAAGTCATTAGCTTATTTTTAATGTTAACGTTACAGGTAATTCTAAAAATGCATCCTGTTTTTTTAAGTACTAGTCAAATTTTCAGTTATGCCAGATAACTGAAAATTTGACTAGTACTTAATACCTCTACCTTCCGCTAGCAAGAAGATAGATCTGAAATGTGAACGCAAGAAAAAATAGGGTAGTAAAGTGGATTCACAGTTAATATGCTGTTCAGAAAAGATCTTTAACACAGGGGAAAAAAAAAAAGAAAAGCATTTGCTATTTTTAAAAGAAGATGAAAAAAATGCACATTTAGAAGAAAATTCATTTTAAGTAAAAGTAATGTTACTGTCTAGAAGGACGTGCATATACAGAAATTTAAAACTGAAAGATACATTCAAACACTGGCATAAACTTTGACACATTTTTTGCATAGAACTGTAGAATTTAACTGTTTGGAACTGTGTTGTGTTTATTTGCACCGAGAAAAAAAAAGTGAATAGTCACTCCGAATGAGTAAAGTGGCAGCGAAATCACTCTGAATAATGAAAATCTCAGAGAGAGTATAAATACTAACTTCTGCAAACTAAATTATTTTGAAGAAAAATATTTTCTTTATCAAGATTTGAATTCTCAACTTTCTTTTCTCTCACAGTAATTCTTCTTAAGAGTTACATACTCCAAAGAGGAATTGCTTATGTTTTGGCTTCCACTTGAATTCTTAAGGGCATGGGCGCCAGCAGCATAGGGCAAGGGGGGGCAATGCCCTCCCCTATGCAGTGTTTTCCCTTGCTTTTTTGCTCTTTCCAACATGGTAACCATACGTTGAAGTAGTCTTTGCCCCCCTTGAGTAGGCTTTGCCCCTCCCTGGAGTAGTTTTTGCCCCCCCCCCCACTGGGAAATATTCTGCCGGCGCCCATGCTTAAGGGTGAATATTCCACCTTAGTCTTATTTTAGAGTATATAATTTAAATTTTGGTTGATTCATAAATTCAGTGATATAAAATAAATATGTGTAGTGTTCACAGAAAAATTGTATCAAACTGAAAAATTAATAGATATAGACATACTTTTTTTTCTGTAATTGACACGGATTGTAACTACCTACGCATTGTCAATTATACAGCGTTAGGTAACTACAAAGATTTTTACTTCTTTTGGTCAAACTAAAGTGCTTGGATTATATTTTTCTTTAGATATTCAAGATTATTTACATGTTGTTATTTGTGAATGTTTTAAAATGTCTTTAATAGTTATCTGATTATTACTTTTGAGTGTAACAAACGTTGTAAGGTGTGTTGATAAATACATATATATCAGTGGCGGATTAATGCAAGTTTGTCGGGGGGGGGGAGGCGGTTAGTTAGAAGACTGACATATACCTCCATTTTATGGAAATAAAATAGGATCTTTTACATTAATTTCTTTCGTCTCGGGGGGCGGTCGCCCCCTCCGCCCCCCTTTAATCCGCCCTGGGTATATATATATATATATATATATATATATATATATATATATATATATATATATATTAAAGCTATTAAATCTACGCAGTATGACTAAAATGTCTGAGAAGCCACGATTTAAGTAAAAAAAAGGACCATGAATGTTTTAATTTCTGATTTGAAAAAAATGTTTTATTTTCATATTGTCTTACTTATCTTCTTTTATTTTGGACTAAAGTAATGAAGAGATAAAGAAAACTTGTGGTTTGTGACATTCGCTTAAAATGATATGAATGAAAAAAGAAATGCTTGCAAAATAAACGTAGAGGTTACAAAGGAGAGTGGTTTGGTTCCGGTGAAATAAAACTGCTTTGAGACTTTTCATAGGAGAAAGAAAAAGAAAAAATGGAGATAAAACAGAGGAAAGAGGATCGATTGTAAAAAGTGAAAAGTAACCCATCTTTCCTATCCCAGAAAAAGACATTCCACCCCCAACCCCCCTGTCATCTGCCAAAAGCCAGTATAGTTTTAATACTGCATCATTTGTTATGAAATTTTTAGGTCGTGAGTTAGAAATAAAAATATGAATATTTCCATAAAATATTTATCTTTATTTTTTCTCTTTAAAAAGTGTCAAAGTAGCAAGTGGGGTATTTTCATCGTGAGCAACACATTTCACGACATCACGTACAGCTTAGTTCGTGTCCAGCTTGTGCAAGCATTTGTAACCTGAACATTCGAAGCACTGTGATATTTTAACTGATATCGACAAAGCGGCTAAAATATAAAAAAATGTCCGAGAAATATGCATGCTGCGTAAACATTTTCTTCTTCTTTTCTATTTTTTTCTGACTTTTTAATTTTTTATAGAGTATTAGTGGACATTATTTAAGTGAATATATTTTCGACTAAAACAGAATGCAGTTTTGTTGATAGAAAAAAAAATGCCACTTGAGTATTTTCTCCATTTTACTATATAAAAATTTCCATCATTTTTAGAGTACTTTTATGAAAAACCTGTAAATTTAATTTACAAATATTTATAATGTTTTGCATTTCAGTCTGCCTTAGGTGAAATGGGTTTACATGGCCAGAAACTCCTAAAATACCAACCTTTCAAACATTTTCTTTTTAAATAGGGTCCAAATAAAATTAAAATTTTAATAGTTTCTCTATAGCTTTAAACCGAATCATTTTGTATTTTTCAATTAGTATATAATATTACACAATATTTTTATTTGAAAATAAGGGAATGTCTGGAATTTTATTTTGAAATTCATATTGTTCGCTTATTTCTTACTAGGCCTAAGATATAAGTTAATTTTAAACTTTTTTTCGAACAATAGTTATGTGAACTGTTATAAAAAAGTGAATAATTTATATATTTCTTATTATCTTCAAAAACCAGAATAATTTAAACTTGGAGTCATTTGTAACGGACAGTTAGATTGTGGAATAGACATAAAAAAGTTCAACTCAAAAAAATTTTATGACAACACTGGATGTCAGCCAAAAATAACTAAACGTTGAGTTAAATGTTTATATATGATAATCATGGGCGCCTGCAGAATATTTTCCAGGGGGGGGGGGCAAAGACTACCTTAACGTATGGTTACCGTGTTGGATCGAGCAAAAAAGCAAGGGAAAACACTGCATACAAAAATCCAGGGGGAGGCATTGCCCCCCCCTTGCCCTATGCTGCCGGCGCCCATGATAGTAATGTTTTTGAAACTCTATGATAAGGTAAAGTTTAATTTATTAGCACATAAAATTACTGAGAAGAGAGCAAATATACTCTTTATCTGGTATAAAAGTGCGAGTTATAGAATTTTTTATCTGTACCCGGAATTCTAGTAAGGTAATGAAAAATTTTCGCATCTGCAGATCAAGATTATATCGAAACTTTAAAGGTCTTCTTTCGCTATCGTGTCACCTATCTGTTCACATAAAAATAGATTCAAATTCAAAACAATACCTGTAATCGTGTGGTGAGTAATACGGTAAATATCTTGAAAATCTGAATTTTTGTACAAAGAAATGTGATTGATAATAGTAACTAGTGACTAGTCATCATCATGTAACTAATAAAGGCAAACCCTCCCCCCCCCCTTGCCTATTGGAGTTATCTTGAACATTGTAGAATCAAAATTACTTTATATTTTCAGGAATTCTGCTCTCGTTATGTAAATTTGAAATTTAGGAAACATAAATCTTTCTCATACTAGTATATATTACTTTCTTAAATTTTTTAGGAGGTGCTATATACTTAAGCGATATCGTCTTTTATTTTTCTCGTCCAAAAGACTTTTTGTAATTCTCAGAGTAATGAAAAGAATGGCTTAAGACATTACCCCTTATTTTAAATTTTTACAAAGTTAAATTTTCGATGGAGTTAAAATTAGAAAAGTCAGTATCGTAAATACATCTCTCAAATCGTAATATATCTACTGACTTATAAAACATAAAAGTTAGTTTCGTAGGTATATCTCTCAAACAGTAATATAATGCTATGATTTAACCCTTCGCCCCCCCCCCTCCTTACACACACACTTTTTGACGTTATACATTCAAACTGGATATTCATATGCCAAATAGCAAATACAGTACACGACAAGAATTACAATATGAAGCAATTTATATTTAAACAAACACAGGTAATTTTAAGAATTACATTCACTAAAGCAATTGCCGTACTACATCTTGAAAATTTTCTCAAATGCGCCCCAACTCATATGCATCCGCTGACAAATTCCTACCACGCATTTAGGATCATTTATCAAACGGCCTTCCTCTCGCTGCTGGTGCAACAAAAGAGACAGCCTGTTAATCATTGCTCCATTAGCCAGGCGAAAGAATTAAACAGTCTAGCAGACCTCTAAAAATCCATTTAATGTATTTTTAACACCTAAGTAACGCCGCTCTATTATTTAAACGAAATGTCCCTGAAGGGCCTCCCTTTACTGCCTCGCTACGGCAGCCATTATTTTCGCCCACTCTCCAAACACACAGCCCCTGCTACTCTTACCCTATCTCTCCCTTTTTAATGCACACGATAAAAATTGTACCACTACTTCCGCAAACAGTGGGTCTCCTCCTCCCACCTACCCATTTTCCGCCAAAAATTATATGAAAAAAAAAGTGTGTGTGTGCGGGGGGGGGGGGGGGGAGGAGATGGAGAAGGGCAGACCCGAAATCGGATGTAAGTACTTTAGACCTGGTGCTGCAGCACTTTACCTTGATTTTTACAAAAATAGAACGTTTTAGCCACTTTTGAATGTTATCTTTCTTCCATCGCTCGAAGAACGAATAAGTGTGGGCAAGGTTTATCAAATTTGTTTGTTTTATTTTATTTTGCGAATTTTTTTTTTCCTCATCCGTTTCCCTTTTATTTTCTGGAGCGAAAGGATCTTTATCTGAAAACGATTTTTGGTCTTTTTTTCCCCTTCGCTTGTGTGTACCTTTTTTCTTTAGGGCTAATCTTTCCTCTTGATTCCCGATGACCCAAAGCGTGTCGCGAATTACCGATATGGCTGTATTTATATTCCTCTAACGGCTAGTTTCGGAAATTTTAATTATTTTCACCTACTTACTCCCCCGATTGAGTAATCTTCTTGGAATACTTTTAGAACACCCCTTTCCTCTCAATTAAGTAACGGGTTAAAAACCTTTCATTTTTCTTTTTTTTTTGGGGGGGGGTGACTTTGATCAATATTTCGATCTTAATGGAGGTGAGACAACACCGGAATCCGCTGCTAATGGGTGTTTTAATTGACAAATTTCTGGAATAACGAGCCATTTAAAGGAGCGGAAGGCAAAAATTCCGTTAAACTTGGATTTGAATTAAAACTAAAATTTACAATTAAAAAATGCGATTATAATTTTTAAGTACATAACTGAGCAAATTTATTAGGAAAAAAATTAATTAAAAGGGTATGTGTTTAATATCACGCAACTCTCATCTTTAATGTTAGCTTGCATGCGAAGAACGGCAAAAAAAATATCGATTCGTGCCAAGCCAGTTTCTCTCAACGTCAACTAGGTGCATAAATTGAATTAATAAAACAGAAAACTAAGCAGCTGCAGCGATTTCATATTTTTTGTAAATTTTCGTTATTTAGGACATGCTATGACCAGCTAAATACTTTCAATCTCGCCTTGTTAACGTAGAATTACGTTGCTCCATAACGATCCTACGTACAGTAATATTTTTTTTCAACACTGTCGTAAGTTATAGGGTTACTTTAAAACTTACATTCGAGGACTGAGGAAGCAAAAGAGATTGATTTTATCACGAACCAGATCACGTGAAAGTACTTGATGGAATATAAATAGTGAAAAATTCAGAGATTCAGTTAGCTAATTTAAGCTACGAAATTTGAATATTTTAAAGAATATATTAACTGGAAACTGAAAGAAGCATCGCTGTGTCCATGCTTGGCGACTTTCGGCCGTATGAAATGAATTGGTTTCTTGAATCAAAGCAAAGGACAGGCATGTCACTCGTAAAAGTAATTAAATAATCTTGAAGTTTCATTTATAATCAAAATACCGTCTCCCTGCGAAAACAGAGCAGGAATTAATTGTTTTAGATAAAAGAATAAGGGTTTTTTACAACAAAATATACCTAATTTAGACTTTTAAGAAAGAATGTTCTTTTACAAGTTCAATATATTATCTCAGAATCGGTAAAGAGTTTTTAAAAAAAGTTAAGCAACGATAAATAATTAAGTAATTCTGCGTTAAAATCTAGCGTGTAGTAGTTTCAACAGTCAAGACTACCTGAACGTTTTTTAAAACGATTTGCAAGTTTTAATTTGATAGTTTACGTTAACAAATCATACTCAAAAGAAACTGTTATTTAAAATATGAATTAATTATAAGTTTGTAAAATAACGCACATAAAAGGTACATATAAATTTGTATAACTTATCTGATAAGTACTGCTAAATGGGGGAGGATTTTATTAAGTTTTTACTTAAAAGGGGAGCCAATGATCATTATAATGGTTAGTACCAATTTTGCGCTGTGCATATGAGAGAAATATTAAGATCTTACCTGAAATTTATCCCCATATAGACACCACTAAATCCTAAAATTTTGTTTACTCAAATAAATACTATATTTTTTCCAGACATGTCTTTATTTATATTTGTATATTATATTCATTGCACATACAGTTAGAATCAACACATCCTAAATATGTCATTCAATAATAATTAATATTTTACGATCAATTATTTCAGAGAATTATACTAAAATATCGGGTACCCTTCAATTTTGAATATTAACAAATTTATTTCAAAAAGTATTTTTACTTATGAAAATATTTATCTAGAAAATTCTTCAAATGACTAAATCCCTTTCGTACTAATCATTTAAACATTAATTATACCAACATAATCCACTTAAAATATTATTTCAAAAACACTAAAATACTTTTTATATACATAATATGGTAAAATTAAATTTATCATACCATGTTGGGGCAGATGTAGTAATACCTCTCGAGTTCACAATTTCTCCTGCATCAGTTTTACAAATTTTCGAAGTTCATAATTTTAAAGTTTCACTAATTTCGCGATATATTGTCACTCAGTCTACAATATTACGGTGTCTCACAAAGTCTGTGAGATTTTATATAGTATCGCTAAGTCCACGATATTGCGATAATCTAGCGTTCTTCTCATAGTTCATATAGTCCACGATATTGCGATGGCCTAGCGTTCTGCTGATAGTTCATTTCTCTAATTTTGATTTCGTATACAGTTAGTGCACCACAAAAAATTCTTCATCAGCTGGAACAGTTCGATCTTATAAGAAATGATTTTTTTTTGGAATCAACGAAATTCTTATAACTTAGACGAAATTATTTTCAAAATCTTCATCAGCAGGAATAGGCGATATTTCCCAAACGCAGGAAAAGACGTATCAGCGGAACAGTTGATCTCAGACATGACTAAATTCTTGTACGTCAAACGAAAGGATTTTCAAAATTAACGAACATCTTGTAAGTATTTCCCAACCACAGAAAGAGGCGTATCAGCGGAACAGTTGATTTCATAAGAAAGGATTTTCAAATCAACTAAATTCTTGTACTTCAAACGAAAGGATTTTCAAAATTAACGAACATCTTGTAAGTATTTCCCAACCACAGGAAGAGGCGTATCAGCGGAACAGTTGATGCCGAGTTCAGAGCATCGGTCAATCTCTAGGAATTGTCTAATAATAAAATTTTCATTTTCTTCAAACAGCGACGAAAAAAAAACATCCAGCCGAAGGCATCGGTCGATTTCAGGAGAATGAGACTGGGTCTCAAACCCACGTCTTCCGAGAGGCCTGGCTTGCGTTTTCGAAATTTCAAATCCAACTGACAAAACCGTTACCGAAGTTCTGTAGCTTGACTCACGCCAATTTGGCTTATTCTTATGTTTTGGGCTCAATGTCACAGTATCCACTGCATATTTTTAATTGTAGCCAATGGAGATAAAAACACATGGGGGCTTCCCTTTTCCTTGTAAGCCTGAAAATTTATGAGTTTTTTGACTGTGTCTGGCGAAAAGATTATCCTTGCGAAACCGTTGCTGTTTACTGAAATATGATATCGCCCAGTATGGTCTTGAGATCCCTTCTCTGAAAATTCGATGTCTGTGCGGTCTCCGTGTGAATGAACTCTGGGAACTTTGGGGGAAAAATTGTATTTCATACTAGAAGAATCTTAAAAACTTCGCATATACTTGTGAAGTATTAAACTTTACTTTTTCCGGAGCATGATTGAAAAATGTTATACCTTCGCATAACAATTACCTTTTAAGTGTGTTATTTTACAAAGTTTTAATTATTTAATAGTTTATTATTTTGATCGTTTAGGCTGATTCAGGAACTAAGAACAAGATCCAGTAATAAGTTCGTTAATGACTTTATGAGATTATATTTGTTTCTATGTTTGAACTTAAGATGTATGCATTCTCGTATGAAAGATTTTAGCCAATGAAGTGCATATATCTATGTCCATTGCCACAGATATTTCTCTTGATTACTAATGCACAATTACCTCTGTAAATAATTATGTTTACAATTAGTTACTCCTAAGACAATAGCTAGAAAAGTTAAGCAATTATCTGTTACCGGAAAAAACTTAACTATCTTTCAATGTGGTCATATTGTCTTACAGTTAAAACTAACTGAAGTACCCGTTCTTCATACGGGATTAATCCGGCATTTTTCTAACATTTGTTATTGGAAGAAGTTTACTCGATGGGAGCCGCAAAATTATTTCGCTTCTAAGTTAACATTTGTATCGGAATAGTTCACCTACTTATAAAGATCACTTTGATTTTTAGAACCTTGTAGTAGTTTAGATTTTGAGCATATCTTTACGCATGAATCGGAAGTTCACAATACAAAAAAAAAAAAAAAAAAACAATTATTTTAAGTAATCAGACATCGGGGGTATTTACTCTAATAAGGTTTGCAAGATCTATGAATGTAAAATGAATTTTTGGCAGTAAAATAATTCTTATTTGCATTAATCAAAAGCCTACTCAATACTTTAATGTTCGTCTACGAAAAATAAATACAGCATTTCCTCGTTTTATCGCATCAAAACTTTGCTAACTTCTTAAGCAGGAAATGAAATGTGTATTTATACGTAAATTAAAAAAGGTAAATTAAACTTCTATGTTCATTGTTTAAGTGATTAAATCTTATTGCAATACTTATACTATTAACTGTATTATATTTTAAGCGCATATGTTTATAAAAGTAAAATTTTATCGTATCACCCACGTTTCACGTTATTAAATATACATGATGAAGTACGAAATATTTGAATAAAACATTCTTTTTATTAAGTTATTTAATTTAAATGGATATGTATTGCATTTCACAAAGCATGCTTGAAGGTTAAATGTATTTTTTATGTCCAATTGATACGCAGACATATTAATTGAAAATGATAACGTTTTACAAGGCTAGACAATTGATTTTTTCTTGCTTGCTGCCTTTTGCACATTTTACATAAAAAACAACTATTTGTCTGGAAACACATATTTTCCATAATGAATACATGATAAATTAATAACTGTAATTAATGAAGTCCAAAAAATGATTAAATTGAAATAAACACATTTTAAAAGTTGAACACATTTTCATAGTTTCTCAACTACACTAAAAGTGAATTCCTCATGAGAAAGTTATATAAAAAAATAAAAATAGTTAATTAAAATAATTAGAAATTGCTTAAAATGAATTCTGTTAATTGAATAAAATATTTCTTACAATATAAAATGCACATTAAGACTGAAAAGCTCTGATTATTAGGGAGCTGTAATACCAAATAATCAGACTCAAAAGCTCTGATTATTTGGTATTAAAGCTAATTTAGGAAATTAAATGTGAATTCAATTCACAGCAGAGAGAATTAAGTAAAAACATAGGCGAAGGAGATTCAAATTAGATGTTAGTTAGCAAAATTACTAAATTATACTGACAGAAAGAATATAAAAGAATACCAATTACTTGAAAATTTTCATGAGTGTAATTTAGAGAATCAATGCATATGTTACGGTTCATGTTAATAATTAGTCATTATTAATAATAGCCGGCAATTGTAAATAATAACCAAATAAGTCGGTTAAAGTGAACTAGGGGACCCAGCTCCCTGTTGGCTAATGCTTGCCCACCCCCAAGAATAGCTTTTCCCAGCTCGCTTCTCTCGCTCGAATTGTAACAATTATACTTTTCTAGCTGATATGAGCAATGCATGGAAGATAATTACATGAGTAGTTTCTATTTATCTTTCTCACTTCATTGTATTGGATAGTATATCATAATCCATCTGTCGGCCCCATCTCTTTCTTGTTTCGTTAAGTTGGAAAATACATAATAGATACTGAAAAATGCATCGTTTTTATTTGCCTTTCATGTTTCATTATGTTGAAAAGTGTATCATAATTCATGAGTAAATTCTATTTGCTTTTCTCGTTTCATTATATTTGAAAGTGTATCATAATCCATGTGTCGACATTGCTTTTCGTGGTTCAGTATGTTGGAAAGTGTATCATAGTCCATACGCGAGCCATATTTCTTTTTCTTGCTTCATTATCAAAGAAAGTGCATCATGATCCTTGCTTCACACATATTTGTCTTTCAAGTGTCATTGTTTTGGATAGTGTATCATAATCCATGTATTGGCCCTTTGTCTACATTATAATCCACTTGTAGGCAATAATTGTCTTTCATCTCGTCGCGTGGGACATATCGAAGCTGTACCATTGATCCCATTGCAAAATAATAGAGTTTGGCAGTTTTATGTGTAAAAGATATGGCAGAGTTCAGTTTTGGAAATTTATTTGTTAACTCCAAACTGAATGATAAATCGATAAAAGTGGCCCACCTTGGCTACCCTACTAACACCTAAGATCATGGTTTATCGGAAAACATCCTAATTCCCAAAATTATTATTTTAATGTTAAGAAACTTAATACTTATTAAGTAAAACACTGCATGGGAGTTGAATTCGGGAATGAACTACTCATATGAGTGTAATTATTAGTATTAGTATTACTTTTATTATTATTATTATTATTATTATTATTATTTTGTTTAGTTATTTGAAATAAAGAATTGTCATATGTTGCATTATTTTTCTGTGCTCAAAAACGTTTTCTTCTTTCTTTTAACGTAAAATAGTTAATTTTATTAAAGTATTTCATTCTCTCAAGGCGGTTTCAAAAGTCAGAATAATGATTACAGAATATTGATTTATAAAATAACATAAGTTTAAATATAAATGTAAGTCTTGATTTATAAATGTAAGTTTAAATTCTGCATTTAATGGTACTTTTGCATAATTTTGGTGTTTTGCAAAAGGGCAATTTTATTGCAAATTTTATTCATGTTTTCATCTTGAAGAATGAAAATATAAAAAAAAATATTTCACATGGTATTCACAGTTTTTAACTATATTACCTAATATAACGCATCTGAGTAGCAACTGTTCAACTATTAAAAAGAATCCACCCCTAAGATAGGCAGGCACCTTAAACCCTATTTCTCTTTTCTTTGTACACCTTGCATAAAAGTGTATATATCTTTCTTTGAACGTGCTCTGGAGTGAAGGAAACTGTGCATTTTTACTCTTTGAAGCTGAGAGGGCTAAACTTTTATTTAGGAATATTCAATTCCAGCTTTGTTGAGGCTAAAATTATTTAATTTAAATTATCTTATAAAAAGCGTACGTAGAAAAGTGAGTTATGGAATTTGTTAAATAACATTAAATGAAAAAAAAAGTGTAAGTCCAAATACTTCGGCCTTCCCTCGAGATCAATTTTGCAATGTAAATGTTGTCGCAAAAAATACGTGGGCCATTACGTATAAAGTGCTAATATTGTTGAAATCTAGAATAATGTTATAATTGCTTTAACTATTAAAGTATTTTAATGGAACGCTTTTAGGTATGCACATTTATATTAGAATTTACCGTTATTTGTTACAATTTTTTAGAACTAGGGCTAATGTATAGCAGCAATATCAATTACATGTGCAACAAGTGGCACAGAGAGTAAATTAATAATCATTCGAGTCAAGTTCGAGTCAAATCAAAATTGCGAGCTTATCGTAACAGTGAAAATGAATTTTTGATTAGGAACCTGCAAAATACCATTTTGCAGATTGCATTTTTATAATGCAGTGGAATATTTTTGCATAATGACACCCACATACATACACACGGATTACAAAGGTGATTTTTCTATTTTTGCAAATAAGCTGTCAAAGACAACATTTTATTTATCGTCGAGACATTCCCTCACAAACTTTCATGAACACATATGCCACTTGCTACAAGCAGCTGGCCTCCGTACATGGATCCGAAAAGTATTGATCTGAAATATATTTTTACAATCCACTGGACCGGAGAGATGTATTCCTTCTTGATCCCACATCCGTTTTTATTCCATTCTATTTCTGTTATCTTTCAATCTTTCAAAGCTATTTCTACTTACTGTGAAATATTTTTTTTTCCTGCTTTCGAATTTCATTTTTTAAACGTCCGCTCTGCGGGTTGCGTCCCGCATCTACAGCAATTGAAACTCCTGCTTGTATTTTTACTGACATGCTTGCTTTGAAATAAGTTTTTAAAAGTAAATTTTCTTTTTCTGTTTGTTTGCTCGAATGAAATGTCGTTTATTTTTTCTTTGCGATGATAAGCAATGCTATTTATAGGTAGTGGAATTTAACTAACATACTGACCGCCTAAACGAGTGCTTCTCAAACTTTTTGGCACTGTGAGCCTACTTGAGAACGGAATGTTAATCAGCTGCCCAAAAGCCAAAATAATCATTAATCTAATTCTAGTAGCTTTTGCAGTATGTAGTGTAGTAAATTTCAGCATTTAAGTAATTTTAATATTTGAAAAGCAAAACTCTTTCTTAAAAAAATTAGAAACAATGCATTCGTTTAGAATTAATTTATTTTAAAATTTTCAAGTTACCTTGTCACACTAAATTGGTATCGACATTGATTGAATACCAGCTTAGAAAAGCTTAGAAAAAAAAAAAAAAAATGTCAAGTTGTTTTCACCGCACAACAAATTGAGGCAGTTGAATACGTTAGAGAAAGAGGTTTGTTTAGATTCCATTTTATTAAACCCTGGTTTAACTTGTTTATTCCCATCGCTGCAAAAACGCGACGCCAAAGATTCCTTCCCATGCTCAGACTGGCTTACTAGCTTTGGTCTTTGATCCATGTTCTGAAGCATCGCTACTTGGGAGTGGGAAGTGTTCACTGTTCCGCTTTTGAAACGATATTAGTGAATTCGTAAATTCCACATTACAGATTTAAAAAAAAAAAAGAGAGAAAAAGAACTTTTAATAAATGAAACTAATTCTTCTAATGAAACTTCTAAATGGAACTTTTAAGCTTTAGTATAACTTAAAGTGCAACTTGAAATGTAAATAACTTATGACGATGAATTTTCATTTTTTTGTTAACAAAATATGTACGCGTATTGCTGTGAAAGTGAAAGTCTGTCCATAAAATTTTACATTTCAGTCACTCAAAGCGTCAAGGCTGCTCTTAAAAGGAGGGAGAAAAAAACTTGCCTTATAGTTTTTGAAGAGTTTTAAAAAACAAACAATTTCCAAGACTTCAAGAATATCTCAATGCGAACTAAAAATATTTAAAATTAGTTATTGTTTCAAATTTTCGAATGCTCTTACCGCCTGTTTTTATGCACAGTACAACTAGTGGTTTCCTTTAAAACTGTTTGAGCGATTTGATTATTGGTTTGAATAGTTTGTATTAATCGTGCTATTTTTCGATCCCTTCCCATATGCTTCTTGCGACGCTTGCAAAATATATGTTGTATTACTTTGGGAATATGCAGTTCAGTTTATTAAATGTGCAAGAAAATCACATATCTATTTATAGGTAATTAATGATATTTAACCTGTATTGTCTAAATGAGCAAGCATGGGGAATTTTAACGTCAAGGTTTGACAGTAACACTTGACCTTTGCGTATCGTCGCACAAATCATTATTACAAGAAAGTGACGTAGAATTTTAGGGAAGTAATAAATGTATATTAATCACTCTTAATTGTTTCTGATTAATTTGCACTAAAATCACATGCGAGAAAAATACAGGGTGTCTGAAAAGTCCTTGACACAGTTTAAAATTTCATGGAAATGCAACAAATTATGGTATGAATATGCGGTTTGCACAATAATACTTCACAGGGTCACGAATTTTTTTGACATCGTAAAAAAAATTACTTCCGAATTGTGTTCGTAGGTGGCGCTGTACTGTCACAGTAAGCTTCCCGATTGTCTTGTACAGTCTCATCCGATCTTCGTGGCCGACCACTTCTTTCCCTGTCTAAAACGCACCCATTCTCTAAAAACTTTTTATGTGAGGCCAAAATGCTGTTTCGACTCGGAGGGTTTTTCTTAAACATGTAACGAAACTTTCTCTGATATGCAGTTATGGATTTTGATTCGAATACCACCCTACGCAATGCGCTTTCTCAGTTGCAGCCCCCTTAGTTTGAATGAATATTCTCGCACCCCGTCCATGCTGTTTGAAACTCACAAAAAATCCCTATTGGCTCTCACTGCTGAAAACTGGATATGCAGCGCCATCTATGAACACATTTTGGAGGTAATTTCTTTTGAGATGAAAAAATAAATTTTCGATTCTGTGAAGCATTACTGTGCGAATCGCATATTCATACAGCAATTTGTTGCTTTTCTGTGAATTTTTGAAATGTGCCAAGGACTTTTCGGACACCCTGTACTATTTAATTTTTAAATTATTTTTTTGTAATTTGCAAGATGAAAATACGGATTAGATGATGTTTAAAAATAAGGAAGAAAAAAAACAGAGAAAAAGTTCATGTGTTATTAGGTGATAATTTAGGCTTTTAAAAATTTTGATATTATTGTTCAAACGTAAATATACTTTTAAGATTAGGGGAAGCTTTTTTATATTATCAGTTTAAACACATGCACACTAATTCGAAAATAAAAATTAAAACGAATGAAATGTTTTTATAAACTAAAAATAAAATATTAATCTTCGACTAGGAAAAGATTAAATAGTAACTTAGCAAGTTCACAATTATTATTATTATTGTCTTTTGTCTTAAAAAGACTGTGGTGCCTGATATCGTTTAGTGCTTATAAAAATATTTAAAAAATCCATTGAAAAATTCACGTGATGCTACAAATTAAAATTCAAGTAATGTAGAGGGGAAAAAGAAGCTTGATGAAGAGACTTACAAAAAAAAAAAAAAGAAAGATAAAATGAAACTATGAAATAATTCAACAAATAGATGCAATAGGTAAAAGTAACATCTTGAATTTACGATTGAAATACAATCTTAGTGTGCGAAGGCTGTAAAACTATTTTTAACTTATAAAAAACGCATTTTTACAGATGCCAGAAAATTTCTGTCACTACAAAAAAAAGTTTCAATATTACTTATTTTTATAAATTTAAAATATGATTTTGCTGCACTGAAGAATGAAATACAGTTTGGTGCAGGGAAGAATTAAATACTATTTTATCTTAGGTGATAATATCATTTCCCTGGTACAGTAAAATTTTTTCACAGCTTAAAGCTGGAATTTTTAAAAATATAATCAGTTTAAATTGATTTTTTAAATAAATATTATAACGGATTAGTACACAGATCTAATTCTACTCCTAATTGTTTTTATTAACTATCAAAAAATATTTCCATTCATTATTTGGCGGCATAGTGAAATTAGTTAGTTTTAATGTTTTGTAACAGTTCTGTAGTATTAAAAAATTCTTATGAAGTTTTAGAGACAAAATATATTTGTTTTCTAGCATGAGATGCCATGCATATTGTATAAGGAAAGCTAAAACGCATGATTTAAATTACTATCGATAGCAGAGAGACCAAGATCACACACTATGCGAGGAAACTAATATTGTTTTCATGCACCAGTTAATAATCACTGAATAAATGAGTTGAAATATTAGAAAAATTTCTGATTATGAATTGATAAATATTAATTAACTTTTAGAAAATACGGTCCGCTGCAGTTGATAATTAAAAATACTAATTTATTTTAAATAAAATAGTTTTCATATATTATAAAGTCCCTTTTTTTCTTTTTCTTCTTTTTAAAATATCTAGTTTTCGAGATTTCACTAACTCTTAATATATTTTTTGAAGTTACTATTAACAGGTGAATGAAGAAACATTTTCTGCATAACTGTATGATTCAAATTTATTCTAATGTATTCTAACCTAAAATTTACTAACGAAAAGTTCTAATTTCTTGTGTATACCATTTGAAAAATAAATAAATACATTTATACTAAAGACAACGGTGCTGGTTTTTTTAAGTATACATAAGCTAAATTTTATAGAAAATAAATAAATAAATAAAAATGTTATAAATGTCTCATTGACGAAAGAAACAACTTCTAGTTTAAACTCTTCTCGCGTAAAAAAGTCCGTGTCATTTTTTTGCTGCCTCAAGTTTTCTGTGTAAATTCAGGGATCAAAATTATAAAGGAAAAAGTTTTTCTTGCCTTTTAGAAATGTGTAATACTATTTCTTCCTTTCTATTCTTCACAAGAAATAGAAAATCTCTACTAATGAACCTGAAGTCATACGTGTACACATACGAATATTCTTATAAATAAAAAAGAGGGTTTATTGATTTTTCAGGCTACCCGCATTTTTGTCTTGTATTTTGCAAACGAAATTATTAAGCATAATGCATAAATTACTAAATGTGTTGTTAGGAAAAGATGTTTAAATAGAATGCTGAATATTATTTTGAAATTGTTTTTCAAATTAAGTGTGACGAGTTTAAGAACTTTGATCTGATTTAAGTCCAGCCAACCATGACTAAATTGTAAATGAAAAACTTTTATACAACGTAACCTTTTGAAGTATGCATCTGTTTGCCTTTTTTTAACTTTTGAATTTATTTCCAATGTACTGCTTTCCAATTTATTAGTTTTTTCTTCTATTTTTAAAGAAAATTTCTTAATTCTTTTATACTTAAAGTTTGAAAATAGTTCATACAATATAATACGTAAATGCAACACCTTACTTTTAATTTTACTATGCAGACTATAAAGTTTTTGTAATTTAATAAATAAATAAAATATATAACTTACTTACTTTTAGATTTATTCAGATATTTTTCATACTCATTCAAATTCCTTTTGGATATAAGTCATACACGAAAGATGTTTTCTTAATCACCCAAAATTTTTTAATCCAACAAAAATTCTGTTGGTAATATTTTAATGAAGTATTTTGTTGCACCAGGAGAATATTTTGTCTATTCAACAAAATTATTTCATCAATACAGCGTCTCCAGATTTCCACTTAATCAATAAAATTTTTTGTGTATGCATTTATTTTCTGTTTGAATCCAGGAACTTACGGTGCAATGTAACAAGCAGCTGCTGCATTGCAGCAGTTGACAGCTTGATAAGCAACTAAGAGTACTTCCTGATAGAGACGGGCTCGGGCTCTATAACTCACAATTGCGTTCGGGCTCGTGAAAAATTTCTATTTTATTGAACATACTCCTTGGAACAGATTTTTAAAAAGCGATTTATATGGAAAATAAAAGTACTTCTAAAAAAAAGTAGCGGCACGTGTGCCTAGAAGGCGCGTGAAGCTCTTTGGGTATTCCAGAACGGCGGCTTATATTGCTTAGTTAGTAGAGATGAGACGGGCTCAGCCCGAGCCCGAGCCCAGGCTCGGGCTCGTGAAAAATTTCTATTTTATTGAACATACTCCTTGAAACAGATTTTTAAAAAGTGATTCATATGGAAAATAAAAGTACTTATAAAAAAATAGCGGAACGGATGCTTAGAAGGCGCATGAAGCTCTTTGGGTATTTCAGAACGGCGGTTTATATTACTTAGTCATGAGATCCCACATTATTTCATAAACATAAATATATAAAGAATTAGAAAGTGCATTAAAAATTTGCAATTATATTTGTCTTTAATTTGCACAAACGGTAAAATTTATTGTATTCTATCAAAAAATTACTTCTTGATAGAATTATTTTATTGAATTTTATTTATCTTTAGCTGAAATTTCGGGCTCGGGCTCCGACTTAAATAATATTGCTCGGGCTCGGATTAAAAGTCTTCGGGCTCGGGCTTCAAAAAATGAGCCCGAACTCATCTCTATTAGTTAGTCATGAGATCGGACATTATTTCATAAACATAGATATAAAGAATTGGAAAGTGCATTAAAAATTTGCAACTACATTTGTCTTTAATTTGCACAAACGGCAAAATTTATTGTATTCTATCAAGGAATTACTTCTTCGAATTTTATTGAATTTTATTTATCTTTAGCTTAAATTTCGGGCTCGGGCGTTCTCGGGCTCCAACTTAAATAATATTGCTCGGACTCGGGCTTCAAAAAATGATCCCGAATTCATCTCTACTTCCTGACGCTTCTGTCAAATTACTCTTTTTTTTTCAGTTTTGTAGCACTAATGTCCTTTTGGAGACAGAAAAATATCAGAAATTTCTTGAAAATACTATGCCTATTTCCCTTCAAAAATTTAGGCAACGTAAAATCAAACACGATTACAATTAATGGACATGTTGTCGTTAATAAACAGATTGACCCATTGTTGCTAAAGAATTCGAGCAAACGAGTAAAAAAAACATTCATTTTGGAAGTCAAGTAAAAAAAATGCAGATATTCCTGCAAAAACTGAACTTACTTATAAGAGCACATATTGAATTAGAAGTCAAAAATATTTATTGTGCTATTATTAGAAATCAAAATTTCGTTAGCGGCCCTTTTTTTCCCTATGAAAGTGAGAAGAGAAAAACAGAGATGATGTACGTACATGCCTTATTAAAAAATGTTAAATGTTATGATAAATTAAGAGTGATATTACGGAAGTGAAATTATAGCCCGACTGAGTCTTAACACACACTCTCTCTTTTTCTAATTTTCTTTGAGCCCTCTTTTCCTTCTGACTTACAATATCTCCTTACAAAAGACAAATTAATCGTATGATTTTTTTTTTTTCAGGAAATTTATCATATTATAAATTTTATATTTTTATGATGTTATGTTATGGTTTGCATGCTTTGCTGATTACACATACGCATATATATATATATATATATATATATATATATATATATATATACGTATAATTGGCAAACCCTTATTAATATGCTAGAAGATAGACAAATATATTAATATGTAAAGTATTCAGTGTTCTGGAGAGAGAGAGAGAGAGAGAAAGAGAGGGGGGGGGGGAAGACCAGCTTATTGTTACTGTTTCAATTTTTCTAATTTAAATAACACGGTTATTGTTCAGATAAAATCATTTTATATTTAAAAATTAAATCATCTACATAACAAAATACATTATTGCAGACGATAGATAACAAAGATTAATATAAAATTATTCTTTAAAATACGTACTAGTTAAAGCAAATCTAATAGTTCTAATAAATTATTTTAAAATAAAATGCATTATCCATACTAAAAAGAAAGTTAGATCTGTAGAATACTATAAAGGACTTTTTAATATTAACTTTACAACAATCATAATTGCTGATTAGTGAAAAGAACAAAGTTTAACGAAATACTCTTTACAAAAGTTATTCATTAAATTATGCACTTTAAAAATTAATAGCAGAGTTTATTAGGTCTTGCATTGTTTCAGAAATTGATTTCAAGTCTGAATTATATTTTTCAAGAAAATCTTTATGCATTTGTTAAATAAAATCACATTTAATAAATAACTTTTATTCGATAAATGAATTCTGATAAAATAAAACACAATGAATGAAATAGAATTTGTATAAATTCTATGCCTAAATTATAGATAGCACATTGAATTATTATTGTAATTATAAACTCCTGGTTTCTTGTTCTCTTTTTCAAATTCTTTTTGAATATTAACAATTAAAAAAAATTCTGTCTTTACAAGCATCCCGTTTTATTACGTAGTTACTAGCTTACTTAATCAATTCTGTTTAAATTTTTATTATTTGTGTCCGTTTTATACCTGAATAACATGCTTA
Source organism: Cheiracanthium punctorium (assembly GCA_038373885.1). Classification (NCBI taxonomy): domain Eukaryota; kingdom Metazoa; phylum Arthropoda; class Arachnida; order Araneae; family Cheiracanthiidae; genus Cheiracanthium; species Cheiracanthium punctorium. The sequence continues at coordinate 476,346 of JAWZYV010001433.1, read as the reverse complement.
AATGTATTTTTCATAACTTTTTCTTCGGGTATAATCGATATTATCAACATATAATTAATTAGTATAATAAATTTTAACTTATTTCACACAAACAAAGCTTTTCATTTTCTGCCTACATTATTAACATTTTTAAAGTAAAGTGAGAGGTTTGCATAAGAAACACAGAAACAAATTTCTAGACATATTTTCATGAAGTGTGTTTTTTTCTTAATGACTTTTCGGTAGAATATTTTTTTTCTATTTTGAAAATATTGCAGACCTTTCGTTATTAGCGTAAAATACAGCACCCCCACCCTCTGTTTTTCTCATGCATTTTGTTTGCTCATAAAAAACCGAATAAACGCCCACTTAAAGTGGATTCATACTGGCTGTTCCGTAACGCTCAGACTCCGCTCTGCCCACCGTTCTTTTCCGTTTTGAAGCTTTGGCTGCCCGCGCGCGAGATTGCGGAGCCGGAGTAAATGCACCAATGAAGGCAAACCATATACTAGCGAAGTGTGACGTCACTGCTCTCCGCTTTGCTTCCCTGAATGGCGTCATCGCGGTGTCTTAGCGGTACGGAATGGACAGTATGAATCCAGCTTCACTTGAAGATAGAGGGGCACTTGAACGGTATCTTTTTTCCGATTTTTACAGTTTATCTGCCCTCATAGATCGCGATTTTTCTCGAAGATTGGAGGGGAGGGCGCTTTTGCACTATTTTACGGTATATTAGTCTTCCAAGTGATCTGCATAATGGTAAAATAGTTGTGATTTTCCAGCACATATAATCTTTTGAAACTATATATAAACATTTATTTTGATACGGAAATCAGTAAATGATTTTATCGTGTGAAGAACTGTGCTTTAATAATGCCCAATAACATTCTATAATATTAAAAAAAAGAAAGAAAGAAAGAAAAAAAAATTGTGTGCATTGTGCAAAATGACAGATAGTAAGGACTTGTCAGCCAGGTCAACATTATTACATCAGGTTATTCATGGTAACTGTACTCATAAAAACAAAGAGTTATCGTGTTCTTTTTAGACCAGTGTTCTCTCGTTTACGTATCTGCCTACTTTAAATTACTGTGCAAATAATTTTGTCATCGATTTCTATTTTACAGCAAAAGATATTAGCACAGTGATTCCCCGAACGTACGTGATAGTTGGGACCGAGCAATAACCCCGTAAGTCGCTTTCGCTTAAGATTTCGCTCATAATTTCACATATAAATATGTGCACACAAATTATTTTTAATTGAGGGTGGAGACTAAAGAAATCAATAATTTCGAAAAAATATGTTGAATTTATAGTAAATTATATTATTAAAATCACCAATCGAAGTTATTTTGATGTAGATGGCTTCATAAAATCTGACGGCCCTGATTTGAAATTTGCGTAGCGTGAGTCGACGTATTATTGTATACCATATTTAACATCAAGCTTTTTTGGGGTGGGGGTAGGGGAAGGAAAACTCTTTTTTTTTTGTTTTGTTTTGTTTGTAACTTTAATTTTAGATGTGACAGTGCATTTGTTTTTATCCAAAACGCTTAGCTTGGAAGTCAGTAAACGTTAATATTTGAGGAATATTTACAAAGCATTCTAAGAGCATAGCATAGATATAGTGCTGCAGCATGTAAATACTCAGTGGTTACCTTGAGATACGAGTGCCACAATATACGAATTTTTTCAGGTACGAACTATCGATAAATGAAAACGTGACGTTAATTATATCAATAAAAGTGAAGTGAAAGAAAAATTTACTACCACATTCTGAATATCTTTGACAACACATATCTGGATTTTCCTTTTTTACACGCACATACACCACTTTATATATTTTCCTGAATTTGAATTTATAAAATATGTGTTCATACTATATAAACTTTCATAGCAAAAATGGAAGGATTTATTCGGGCTTATTAAAGATTAATCGCATTTCAGCCATTTGAATGGGGAAAATTGATTTGAGTCGCGAGTATGTTGACTAACAAATTTGGTCCAGGAACGAATTAAGCTTCATCTGACACATACCGCTGTATTACACACAATGAGCTGTTGAGCTACGCTTATATTATAATGAAAAATAAAACAGTGTGCTATGAATAAATCGGACATTCATCAATTAAAAAAAAAGCACACAGTTGAACCATTTTTCTTCCTGGTACAGTTAATGAAGTGTCATTTATCTAAGTATTCATTTTTCATTGTTCTACATAATACAACGTTGCTTTAGCAAGTCTTATATTTATACAGGCTTTTTTAATTTAAAAAAATATTGCATTTGTTTTCATAGACAGGGGCATTAATTTTTGTTTTCTTTTTAGGTGAAATATAATCAGTATTTTTTCCTTGCTATTTGGATATCTGATGTATTAGTGCGATAGCGGGCATGGAATGACGAAAGAAGTAAGTTGCTTTTTGAAAAATTGCATTTAGACTTAAAACTGTAAATTAAAAATATTAATAGAAAAAGCATTGCGATGGTTTATAAGTATTTTATAAACAAGGAGCTCTGTAAGTACGGTTAATTACTCAAGTGAATCATATACCTGGTGATTAAAAATAGCTGTTACACAGATTATGTCTTAGACCGAGAGTGATCGAAAGATTACTTTCGATTAGAAAAATTAGTCAGATGAAGACTAGCTTTCGGATATGGCAATTTCTTTTTCAAGGAACTGACTGAATGCACATTAAAATGCAAAATTTAATTTTTATTTAGTGTTATCTTTTTTATCAATTATATTTCAAAAACTATTGTGTTTAAGAAGGTACATAAAAATTCCATGTCTCTGAGTGGTATAGCTTCAGAAATATTTAAAGTTAAAAATGATGACTTACATCATTTTACAGACTGTGTTGACGTCCACTTTACGACGAAAAAATAAATTATTATAGTACACAAGCTAAAAGTTGATAAAAGTTAAATAATGATCTTAAAAAAAAAATAGCAATTATATGCATTCAAACTCGTGAAAATAACGGGTTCAGTTTTCTCTGAATTGATCGGATCGACAGCCATGTTATTGGTAGTGAAATCAAGCAATGGCAACGGTTAGACTTTTTCAGCGATCGGCAGTATATTCTGTTTTTTTTTCTATATCGAAGTAAAAATGGTTACGCTTCAAAGGGTTAGTTCGCATTATCAGACCAATATTACCAATATAATAGGTACTGTCTGATAAAACTGATATATTCGCAACACTTTATTAAATGTTTTCAACAATCTCATACAAGAAGTAATTTTTATACTTTAACCCTTTGAGGCGCAACCCTTTCCCAATGCTGAAAAAAAGGGCAGCCGTTGCATTGGGCAATCCATCCACTGTTCTCGCATTCTTTCATTTTTCAGCAGATGCCAGTGCTGCTAAAAATGATCGTTACAATTTTTTACGGGAAATGACGTGCTAAAAAGTAAAGGATTCTCGTGGAGCTATTTTTATAGAAATCCAATCTATTCTTCGTGACTGGCAACAGTCAAAACGTCAGAGTTTGGTGTTCCCAGAGCGGGAACACTGCGCGTTAAAGGGTTAAAAGAAAGAAAACCTGCTATCGCTGTAGCTCAAGTAACGGGATTTTAAAGAGACTTTTGATAAAGGAAATGTTATGCACCACATTTTCGTCCCATTTCTACTTTCTCAATGATAAAAAGTTCATCTGTTCTACCGTATGTGCTTTTCGAATTCTTTACCATCTATCAAGAGGTATTGGCGACATCATCTTTTATCCGCGGTTTCATCATTTATTTTATATCATTTTCGAACTTGAAATGTCCGCATGCGGGATGCCAGAGCATCGATTGAGTTGAGATGCTTTTCGAAATTAGCATAACGGAATAGTTTATCGAAAATCGAATGGCAACAAAACTTTGGAATTTCAAAATTCTCGTCCCCACACACAAGAAATTTTCCGATACCATCTTCCTTAAAGATACCAATCAATATGAGGTAGAGATGGCATGAGTATTCTTGATTTAAGTTGGCCGAATACATAAAGATAAGATATTCTAAAATATCCTGATATTTGTACAATTTTATGTTTTAGTGTACTTCTTTCATAATTTTCATATGTAAATAAAAAACGAGTAAAATATGTTACAAAATTTTTTTATAAGATGTATTACTGAGCAATTCATTGAGAATTTAAATTACTTTTATTAGGCATTTGCTAGACAAAATATGCGAATAATAATTTACCTATTACAGGTATGACCATTTTTATGGGAAGAGAAGTGTGATCACATTTCTTTATTAAACAATGCAATTACTGCATTTATTAGTTTTAAAATTGCATTATCTAGAAAAATGTTGCTTTGATGTTGGTGAGAATTTAAATTACTTTTATTAGGCATTTGCTAGACAAAATAGGCTGTGAATAATAATTTACCGAATAATAAATAGGCTGTGAATAATATTTTAATACTGTGAATAATAATAAGGCTGTGAATAATAATTTACCTATTACAGGTATGAGCATTTTTATGGGAACAGAAGTGTGATCACGTTTCTTTATTAAACAATACAATTACTGTATTTATTAGTTTTAATATTGCATTATCTAGAAAAATGTTGCTTTGATGTTGGTTTATATTTTAGTTTTTAAATTGAGCTTTTGAGTGGCGCACTGGTTCATTTTCACATTTTATGTTTTATCCCCACCCTCCTTTCTCTCACACACAAAAAAGCAACCACATGAAAAATCTAGATTGCGAGAGACTCGGGATAATCTAACTGCGTTTGAATGTATTTTTATTGATCAAAAACCGATATTGTAATCAAAATTACAGTATGTTATATACATTCTGAGACTGTCGTAAAATTTATTTTAGTAGTTTCTTAGTAATTTCTGAAATATGGTGGATGTTTTTTTTAAATATGAAGTTTGAATTTTTAAGCGTACTCCACGAAAAAAAACTGAAAAGCTTTAACCCTTTAACGCGCAGTGTTCCCGCTCTGGGAACACCAAACGCTGACGTTTTGACTGTTGCCTGTCACGAAGAATAGATTTGATTTCTATAAAAATAGCTGCGGGTGACATAGCTCCACGAGAATCCTTTACTTTTTAGCACGTCATTTCCCGTCAAAAAATTGTCACGATTCTTTTTAATAGCACTGAATGGAAGAATGCGAGAACAGCTGGATAGATTGCCCAATTCTGAAAAAAGGACAGCCGTTGCCATCGCTCGACTTAACTACCAGCAAGATGGCGGACGATCGAAACGTTCATAGCGTGCCACTGATCTGGAGACCCTTTTTTGACGCAGCTGGCTGTGCCCGCGCACAGCCATCATAATACATATAAGAGAAAATACTAATTTCACGTTTTTTCTAAGGTATGCAAAGGTTCTGCTTTATTTAGCTGAGAAGTATAAGCCAAATTTACATAAGCACTGGTAGACTAGTTAAGTTTCTGATCATTGTAGGGTCTTGTTATTTATTATTATTATTACTATTATTTTTGCTTTCGTTTGCGTGAATCTTGGTTATACTTTACTTATAAAGAAGGGAGAATTTTTATGCCTGTCTACGCGTGCACTGAGTCTCTATCCTACTGGCGTTTAAAACAAATTGACTCCATAATGATATTTGTTAATAATGTATCTATTTTTTAATTTCGTTTTTGCAACTGCCAAACTGAAATAATAAAATGGAAAGCTAAAAGAAATAACTGTTGGTCCCTTTTCTAAACATACACTATCGAGAGTTTTAGCTGTTCACATGTATTGGTATGCATTCTCAGATAAAAAGTAATGAAGTATAATTTTACTTTTTACCTGAAGCGTTCGGTGGTGTGGTGTATATTTGCTCTGGTAAAAGAACGATGATTATCTCTCCACCAAAATTAAACATTATTAAAATTGTTTGCTTGTGTTTTTGCTAGAAAAGAAAGAAATCAGCTGTACGTAACAAAGCAAAGAACATTTTTGTTGAAAAAAAGGAAAATTTTGCTTAAGTCAGCAAGTTGAAATGTGTTAAATTAGAATTCACCGAGCTCTTTAAAATATGAATCTACAACAAATTGTTTGCTTCGTAAGACAGCATCAACTGTACCGCTTCAAAAATCCATTTCAAATGTTTCTCTAGATTCGGAAGAAAATCATGAAAAGTTATACAGATTAGGTCTGTGAATTCGCTGGAACAAAGCGTACTTCCTTCTCTCGAGATATGTAAGAAGCATTCCTTTCACATTAAAATTCCACTTTCCCTCAAAAAAGCACTGATAGTATGACGGTCTTGAAACAACTCCACTCTGCCGAAATACATCTCCGAAAACTTATCACAAATATTTCCGAAAAAGGTTATAAATATGGAGATTGAGACCGCAAGTACCGTATTCATCTATTCCATGTAAGTTTCAGAAAGAATTCAGTCTGTTTCTCTCGTTTGCCAGTTACTCGAAGCAGAAAAGATCGAGTAAACAACACGGTTGGTGTGTTTTGCGACTGCCACTTTGGCAAACTTCGATACTTCTCCATATCAATTTGAAGCGAAGATCGAATGCTCTGGAATTAAATTGTTTTGAGCAAAGATTGGGATTCGATGCTATATGTTGATGTGGTTTTCGAATTTCTTGATTTGCGAAGAGTATAGCGAACGTGAAACTTTTGTCGATATTCCGAACTGATATTTTGCTTTGCGACTTCAAAAGGTTTAAAAGAAGATGATAAAACAAGTACGTCGAAGAGAAGCGATTTTGAAATCTGATACTTTTCAAAACTTGGGATGTTTCATAATTCCTGGGGAATCTGTTACTTTTAGCATTTTATTTTAACCCTTTGAGGTGCAACCCTTTCCCAATGCTGTAAAAAGGATCTCTAGATCTGTGGCACGCGATGAACGTTTCGATCGTCCGTCATCTTGTTGGTAGTTAAGTCGAACGATGGCAACGGCTGCCCTTTTTTCAGCATTGGGCAATTTATTTAGCTGTTCTCGCGTTCTTCCAATTTTCAGCAGATGTCAGTGCTGTTAAAAATAATCGTGACAATTTTTTTTACGGGAAATGAAGTGCTAAAAAGTAAAGCATTCTCGTGGAGCTATGTCACCTCAACTATTTTTATACAAATCAAATCTATTCTCCGTGACTGGCAACAGTCAAAACGTCAGAGTTTGGTGTTCCCAGAGCGGGAACACTTCGCGTTAAAGGGTTAAGGAGAGAGTAATATTTATCATAATGTATTGTACTTCCGCAAGAAAAGAGGACTTTTCTGCTACATTCCCTACCAACACGTGTTTTTGTTTACTATGTAGCTTGCATACTTGTTTGAAGGGAGTATTGTATCTTTTCAAGTGATGAAAATCCAAAATAGAGCTTTCACATATTTGATTCCATAGTTACATAAATAATTTATCTACATGTAAGAAATTTTGCACTTCAGTACAACGGTCTTTTCTTTTTACATTAATGTCTTCAAAGGTTTTCCAAGTTTATTAGAAAATTTAAATTAATAAACAGATTAGAAGCAACTCTTTTCTTTTCGTGCAGCCTAACATACGTAAAAATCATTTTACAGACTCTATTTTTTTCTACATGCACTTTGATAATGCATAATTAAAATGACCTATTTTTATACACCAAGTTATATATATTTTTTATTTACAAATGATTTAATTTGTTAATTAGCGAAAAAATAATTAATTACTATTTTTGTGAAGATAGGTGTGTAACATTTACATAATAATAAGTCAATTATGTATTATCGTAGTGTATACAGAAAAAGTATTGAGTCTGTAAAATGATTTTTATGTGTGTTATGCTGCGCGCAGTGAACCACTTACAGAAAATAGTTGCTTCTAATTAGTGAGTAAATCCATTCTTCGCAATTAACTTAGAAAACTTTTGAAGACATTAATGTAAACAGAAAAGGATATTGTCTTGATATACCCAATTTCTTACATGCTAATAAATTATTTTTGTAAATGCAGAATCATATGCATAAAAGAACTTTTCTCCACTTTCACCATTTTTAAAGGGTACAAGACCCCTGGAGTTAAAATAATCAGAGTAAAATAGCACACGCAAAAGTTACTTATTAAACTGTATACGTGTTTCGATCCAAAAAAATTCCGCAGTCACAGTCTGCGTATGGAGTTTTACTGAAGGAGATCTAAATTTGTTCAATCGAAGCACGTCTACAGTTTGACAAGCACCTTTTTATGCGTGCTATTTTACTAAGTTTTAATTATTTTATCTTTTAAACGCGAGTTTCTTTTGAGTGATTTTGTTATTGTTTGAAGTGTTTGCATATTCTTGAAAAATATCAGCTCAGATGGATGCTCTTAATCCTACTGCATAGCAACGCTGATTCCTGACTCACTGATTCACTCTTTAACAACTACGAGCAACCACTTCAAGATAAAAGTTTTACTGCCATTACTCCAAGAAGAATAAAAAGCACAGAAAGCGTAATAATATCTACACCGTTTGTACGATCCGCTTGAAAATTATCATAATTATGTATAAAAATATACAAAACAATCTGCGCTACTTTAAAAATCTGAAAATCCACCCGTTTCCTCATTTTTAAGTGAAAATTTTTTTTTTTGCTATTTCAGCTCTATTTTTTTCCGAGAGTAAAAAAAAAATGTGAATTATTTGCGTGAAAAAATTAGGCTCTGCAAGTGACAATGACGTCATATTTGAAGTCACGGTCATCGGGCTTTGAAGGGAAAATTGTGATTTCAGTTCGTTTTAAACAGTTTTTCAGATAACATAGTTTAGTTTTTCTTTATTATGTATGCTTTCTGCATGAAGCATTGATATAAGAAGATCTGTTTACACAAAACGAAATCGTTTGAATGCGAAAGAGCATTAACTTCGACTTAGGTATATAGTAAAAATTGAATATGAAGATATTTATTTTAGGTGGACGATATGAAATATACTGAGTGTAGACATTTTCGTCAAATGTCTTTTCTAGCGCCCGTTGTAATTGCCTCCACAACGGGCTTTGACTTCTAGTTCTGAATATTCTGTAAGTGGCCACATACTACCGCTAAGCCTACCATGTGGCTCAGTGGTACTGCACGCACCTCCACTTGAGGTTCTGGGTTCGATTCCCATACGACAGTGTCTTGAAGAAACATGTGCCCACGGTGGCGAATACGGCAAATTAATTAGCTTAACATACTTTCCAGCAGGCATCTACTTCCCTTATTAGGATAAATCTATTTAGAAGATTTTTCAAGCTGTCGGTTGCCTTTATTTTTATACGTAAATTAATTTAAACGCAATAAACAGAATTTTCAATAAGTGATTATTTCGCAACAGTCATTCAAATAATTCAAGTAATTGTGGAGCCCGAAAAGCCGTTTTTGAGCGCCTCACGAATCTTCATTTGCTAGGCATACAAATTTTTCTAATTAAGCTCTTAAACCGCACACCGTTAAACGAATTTCTCATTAAAAATATACATGCTGCCCAGAACTGTAACTATTTAGTCCGCAAGGCCATGCAAGCCCATCTCCACCTATCTAACACGCAAACATGCAGCATTTTGCATTCTAATGCCAGTGTCAGGAAAACAGTGCTCCCGGCCGTGATATATTACTCAATTATGCAGAGTTGCTGCACCGTCTCTTCCATAGTGTAGTGAATACAGCGACATCTGGCTGAAACATTTGTCAACATATATAAGCTTTACCAGCAACGGCAAATTGTCTGACTCTTTGTTAGCATGAAAGTGTTAGCACAAAGTAACTTATGGCGCTTTGTATAGAACTAAATCACCAGACTGTATATGCATGTGTTTTGAAATTAATTGTTCACTTTGACATTCGCACACTTATCACCAGATAATCCGGATTTCACTGTTGCTGAAAAGGAACACCAGATTAATTGGCGCTACTTTAAGTGAATGAATGAAAAATGTATTGACAGAAATCATTTTTTTCTTATAAAGAAGTAAATCGAAGAAACAAAATCTTCCTCGCGGTCTTGATACACAAATTGAAACAAATTAATTGCAGTAGGAACTCGAAAAAATTCAGGATGATTCCTTATAATATGCACTACACACTAGAATATATGCAAAAACGGTTCCTTTATGAAACTTCCAGAAAAAATTCACACCCATGCAAATAAATGCACAGAAATTTTTTTCGAAAAGTGACTCATTATATAATGTTATGGATTAAATTTTTTTTTTCTACAAATTTCTTAACTAATCTAGGTTTATTGTTTATTTCAGTGTATAGTACAACTTGTGATGAGACATTAAAAAATTTTAAAGTGCTTTACAAAATTAGATTTTTTAAAAATTTATGTCCCAAAATCACACGTTTTTTTTTTTCCGGAACACGCCGTTAAGTTAGAATAATTTATTTTGTATTAAGTGTTTTGAAGTGCAACTCCTTCGCAAAATTTTTGCTAATTGCTAATCCTGTGTATTTAAAATGAGCCTTTCACTGCACAAATCAACTAATTCCACTTTTCTCAATTCTCCAATCTTAAATTTAAGTGCCAATAGCTCTCCTGAATAATAAAGATTAATACCATTAAACGACATTTTTTTTTAATAAAGCCTATACGTAGTATTGAAAATGTACATTATTACATCGCATTTCTCAACTTTTTGTTTTTTGGAACTTAAAGGTTTGTGCTATGAACGGCTCATATAAAGTACTTTCAAAGTTCACGATGTTAAAATTCGTTTAAAACACTAAGCGATTCAAAAAGTTAAAAATGCACATGGGAATCAAGCCTCCTTAGAACGTTTAAACCCAAGCAGTTTTCTACCAACTTATGCATCATGTTTGAGGACAAAACGCTGAGGTCAGCTTCCTTGCCGAAAAATTAATATTTTACACCTCTTTTCTTTCTTTCTTTTGTTAAAATCTGGACAATTATGTTAAAAAGAGATCAGCTATTCAATATTTTCATATGTAATTTTAGTGTCTGAACAACTTAGTTAAAAGTATTTTAGGGTGAAATCAAGCAGTTTCTAGCGATTTCAAATGATCTAAGGATAAGAAATGTATATTTTTTAATTTTTCAGGTTGAAGAAGCGTCGAGAGTTTTTATTCGTGTACCAGATTGCATTTATGCTAGAGAAAAATGCACTTGCTCGAATGAAGAAAAGATACTAAAAGGCTTAAAACACAATTTATGTTTTGATAATTTTTTTTTTTTCTCTCTCTCTCTCTCTCACACACACACACACACACACACACGCACATATATACAGTAAAGCACCGTTTATACGTCTTTCAAGGGATCGACGTAAATCGACGTATAAATGGAACATTCTTGATTATTATAAATTTACCCGTACTAATGCAAATTTATGTAAATAATAATTTTAAGTCTTTTAAGACTAGTAAATTACTTGATTAAGTTTTTACACTAAAAACATTAACTAAATTTTAAAATAAAACATTTATCATAAAAATGAAACAAATCATACATTTGTTGTACTACATTATAGTAATAATGCAATTATGTTATGGTTCATATTCATGCAGACATTGAATTAAAAAAAATCTTTCATAATTGTCTGATGTGCTGATTGTCTTTGAGTATTACAGTTTGAATGAAGTTCATGAAATGCTTTTTTTTTTTCACTCGTATTCTGACTAGAAAGATAAGTCCTAAGCTTTTCAGTGCAGTCGACTGCGTCTTTAAAGGAAGTCACTTAAATTAGCAACAGATAATTAAGCGATATCCCCCTAATTTGGATACTAAAGGCCAAAGTATTATTTTTTTTAAATTTTAGGAACGACGATAAAACGACGTATAACAGATATTGTGCGTCGTATAAGCGAAGCACTTTTGCATTAAAAAGAATATGAAAGAATTGGTACTTCACGAAAACGATGTATAAATGAGAAACGTATAAACAGTGCTTTGCTGTATATATATATATATATATATATATATATATATATATATATATATATATATATATATATATATATATATATATATATATATATATATATAATCAACTAGGGGCCAAGGCCCCCAGACTCGCTACGCTCGCTTTTCGTATGAGGCATTCGGCCCCTAATCAGGCTTATTCGTAAAAAAGACATAATTTCAACAGACAAAACCCGAAGATTGGATCAGATAGAATGTTACTGAGCTACACATTGCTTAGTTCTTGCATCTTCATTGGTACATAAAAATTTAAACTTCACACTACAGTAGACCCCCTCCCCTCCACATAATAACACGGAAGATATTTTGTTATGGGAATCCGTGTTGTACGGGTCCTGAGCTATACTCCACCTGGAGTGCGGACTCTGCTTATAATCGCTGGAAAAATTATTTGCACTCCTCAGAAACACAATGATATTTAATGTTGCCATTCAAAAGTTATATTAATTAGGAGATAAAGCGTAATAAAATCAGAACATCTGTTTCAGCTGTATTTTTAATAATGTAAAACCTATTGGACACCTTGCGAATTTGCCACCCATGGCGATTTTTCATTATTTGGCGACTTGCGTACATGTAAAGTTAATAAAAGCTACGGAACAGATAGAATAGCCTGCCACCCATGGCGACTTTTCATTATTTGGCGATTGACACATGCCTATTCTACAGCTTACGAAATATTGTAACAATAGATTAAATCTGTTGTGAACTAATAGTATTTAAATATATGTAAAATTATGTGGCATACTTTTATGTCGCATTTTTGGGACACGTTTTTCACACAATTTTCAATAAAGGGGGGGGGGGAGTGATAAAATGACATAGTCATTAATAGATGGAGAAAAGCTGCACAGAAAAATGCACAATTTCAACTGAATGAAAATTTCAAAAACTTATTCTCGGGTGTATTCAGCAGACGATAAATTACGATAAATTGCGCCAAGCATTAGAATCATCTCCTCAAAATCGCACAAAACCGTTTAATTTTTCAGCCAAATTAAAAAGTTGCACATTTTAGTCTCAGAAAATTTCTAAATATTTTTCTTTTGAGTATAAAACATTTCATTCCTGCTCTGATTTCCCATGCACACGATATTTTAATTTAAAAACAGCCTTACAAATAATCTAGACAAAAAAAAATCGTTATTCTTTTATTTTTACTTCAAGAGTCTGAATCATTTAATAAACTTGCCGAATGTGGCAACCTAGATAACCTTAAACGCCGCTTTTTTTACACTGTGGGGTTACAATTACGAAATGGCGGAAAGCAAAAATTAGCCTTTTGCGATACGTTTTTATCGATATCTCCTAAAATAATTCGAATTTTGAAAAAATCGCTTCGAGGTGTGTCGGGAACTGTCATGGAAACTGTCTGATCTGTCGGAATGTCCGTACAAAATTTGGTAGGTCTACGATCACCCGTCTGCGAGCTACGCGAGCGCGAGACACATTCAAACAAACTAACTACAGTTTACACATTGTTTTATTAATATAGAAGAAAGTTTTTATTTTGGCGTAAAATGGGCGTAATTCTAACTCATGTTTGTAAATGTTTGTTTGTTGCCATTCAAAAGTTATATTAATTAGGAGCTAAAGCGTAATAAAATCAGAACATATGTTTCAGCTGTATTTTTAATAATGTAAAACCTATTGGACACCTTGCGAATTTGCCACCCATGGCGATTTTTCATTATTTGGCGACTTGCGTACATGTAAAGTTAATAAAAGCTACGGAACAGATAAAATAGCCTGCCACCTATGGCGACTTTTCATTATTTGGCGATTTACACACGCTTACAACCTATATTTACTGTTCATTTAAGGTTACTGGAAAACCGTTATCCATATTTTCATTTACATAATCGTTTGCAGATTGGCGTACTTAACACCACGAATTATACCATCTCGTCGCGCTAGCAAATATCCAAAGTGTACTATAACTGCTATAATGGCATAGCTAACGCCGCCAAATATTTCTACTGGTACCAAATAATCCAGCTGGACGAGAACCGTCTTTAAAATAATCTGCATTTTAATTATTTTTCATTTTCAAGATATTAGTTATTCTGTTTTGGAAAAACGAATAATCGCTAATTCTAAACTCCTGTTGTCTAAGCGAACTTACTATTTGAAAATTGTCAACTTTGTGTAACACATTTTGAGTTACTTATTTCATATAGTTTTTATTTTGGCGTAAAATGGGCGTAATTCTAACTCATGTTTGTAAATTTCACGCGATTCTAGATACTTGGAAACGCTTTGTTGCAAAGGAATGAATGATTTTATGCCAAATCTGGCAACCATTCGGTTTATTTTTTCAGTTTTTTATTAATATCTTCTAAAATAATTCGATTTTCGAAATTTAAATCAGCTTAGCAGGTTCCTCGGAATTTTTCGAATCTGTGGGCACCTTAGTCGAAACTGAAATCCCCACGGTTTAGGAGGAGATAAGCTGACAAGCTTTGACAGCGCCAGCGGCCTTTACTTTTTTTTAAAATAGAGAGATAAGTAAAACACAATGGATAATACTGCAAGAATGACACACCCCAAAAGAAAAAAAAGAATTAAATAAACAGAGCCAAACTAAATGATAAAATAATGAATGGAATGAAAATTATAACCTCTGGGACCATCCTCAGGAGCCATACCCTAATTATAATTAAAGACAAACAAAATAGTAGGGTGTCGGTTGTGTGACATATCAAAAAGGATATTCACTCCTTACTTTTTAGGCTCTATCCTACTATTAAAAAAGGAAAGCAATATATGTATATAAAGATCTTTATGATTAGGAAAGCTATGTATACTAAAGTGATCTAGTACACGTAAATATACACTAAAGGGATCTGGTACACGTAAATCTGTCGTGGCTCCAATGTTCTCCATACTGAAACAATACCTTTGGGGAATGCCAATCCAGGTTCTTAGTCTCTATTTGGAAATTAGGAGACCACTCATATGGGGGCAACGCTGGACTGCCTACTCTGCCCCCTATATTTAAATGACCAACTCACCGGACCTCGTTGCGGTCAAGCCTGTAGTCGGCAGCAGCTGCAGCTGACTGGATATTGGAAAGGGAAAGGAAATTGATCACGAAAGATAATGCATGCCTAAGCTAAGATAATCATGTCCGTTTTTATTATAAGTTAAGAAGCCATAAGCATTTAAAATTTCTGTACAGGTTAATTAAATTAAATTTTTCTCTAAAACGAAAATAGTATAAATGACTGCAAAAGTTTTAGACATTTTCCCCTTCTTACAAAGAAATACGTGTAGAATTGTTTTGTTACTTCGCGCATGATATGGCGATTTGAATCTTTCCTCTGACAACAGAAATAATCCCTGACATTGTACCAGATTATATGGTTATAGCTTATCATTACTACTAATAGTACGTGATATCAGTTGAGTTTCAACGCAACCTATCTGTCAGAACTCAAACGCAGTACAAAATGAAAAATACATCGCATTTAAATTGTTCTCAGAATTCGCAAAAAGAAAACTTCAAAAAAGTTCTCACACAGAAAATTTGCTGTTAATCTGCGATGACGCGCTCGCAGGGCAGCTAACGCAAAACATTAATAATCAAGAGAAAAACAAAACATCAAATTTAAACCAAAAACTCAAAACTAATTAACATTACTTTTAATGAACACTTAAAATACAATGCTTATAATTAAATTTAGAAGACACACAGCTAAATATAATCTATATACATTATATACAGGGAAATAATCATGTCTAGCAATCCAATCAATTTTAACTTACTCAAAACGCACTGTGACGCAGCGTAATTTAATCCTATATACGCAGAATATCCAAACCTGTTGAGCGAGCAGTGAATTTCATCTTAACTTTTTCTATCATTTTACAAGATATAAACGCAACAAATATAAATGCCCTTTTTGAAATAGTTGGCATTAAAAACCATCTTTCAATTTTACTTAATACGCAGCAATTCTTTTTAACTGGGACAAAGCCCATAAAATTATCCTTTCTTTCTCAACATAACTTCTTTTCTCAGTATCCAAAGAACCTCTACCTCAATTTGTTTATTGCATCGCTCCCAGGGGAGGCCCCCGTTCTCTCAAGAGGCCCCGCGTAAGGGGCAGTAAGCTAATTGAAACCCTTTACAGACACGCAGCGTCATCTGGTGAATAAAATTAAAAATCAGTTAAATGATTTGGCTTTGATTCAATTGGCAATCGCCAACATCCTCCCACCTTTAATTTAGGCGAGAGCCGAAATTAAACACAAAAATTTTCTTAAAATGAATTTCTTCACTATTGGTAAACAGTTCTTAACATTGGAAATAAAAATAAAATTGAACACACTAGATTATATAAAAAACATGCAAAAACAAAATAAGGATATATAAATGAAACACAATATTTAAATTTTTTGATTAAAACTAAATTAAGCAAATAAAATAAAAATAGTTCCATTCACAGTTCTAAACACTATTTTTTGCATGGTTTAATCAATCTTCCATATCTGGATCTGTTTTCGGCTGTCAGTGTGAGTACAGGATCTCCAGCAGTTGAAACCTCTAGTGGATAAAGTTTTTGAATTGGTCGTGTCAAATGTCCACTGTTTGTTTTTACCTGCACTACTCTGGAAGCACCATCTCTACTATTGTAGATTTTCTCAATTTTGCCCATAGGCCACATTACACGTTTTTTATTCTCAAGTTCGATGAGGACAACGTCCCCCACTTTAAGCTCTTGGCACTTAACTTTGGCCTTCTGTACGAGTTGTCCCAAATATTCCTTACGGAAACGACTTCTCAGTTCTTGTCGCAGAGTGTTGCAATACTTCACGCGCACATTCAGTTTATCTGAGTCAATGGAATCTAGATCGGGTACTCCCACTTGTTTTATATCTTGCAAGAACAAGGAGGGTGTCAGAGGTATGAGTGTATCAGCATCGTCTGATATATAAGTCAGTGGACGACTATTTATTGTGGCTTCAACATCACAAAGGATTGTTAGAAGCTCTTCAAAATTCACAGTTGATCTTCCTAAAATGCGCACAAGCAATGTCTTGACGGAACGAATGAGACGCTCCCACCATCCCCCCCACCAGGCAGCAGTAGGGGGAATGAACTTCCATTTGATTGGATAAACCTCATCTTCCGATATTTTCTTCCAATCTATCCGTTTAAGTGCATTGTCTGTCCCTCTAAAATTTGTGCCATTGTCGGTATATACCGTGGTCGGACGGCCTCGTCTTGCAATGAATCTCCTTAAAGCTTGCAGGAAAGACTCTGTGCTGAGTGATGTGAGGGGCTCTAGGTGAATTGCTCTGTACACTGCACAGGTGAATAACACGATCCAGGCTTTTCCTTTTGGCTTTAGGAGTAGAGGACCACAGAGATCAATCCCTGTTACTTCATAGACTGCAGATTCTCTTACTCTGTCAAGGGGCAACTGTATAGGTGGAGAAGTTAAAGCTTTCGCAGTAAATCTCTTGCATACAACACAACGATTTATGCAAGCTCTTATATTTCGTTTGGAAGAAATGATCCAGTACTGTAGTCTTAATTTGGCAGCCAATATCTGTACACCAGCGTGACTATACTTTAGATGACATTCTCTTATCAAGCATTCTGTCAGGTAATGTTTGGACGGAAGTAGTACTGGATATAGGAATGATAGATCATCATCCCGTTCAATAATTTTTGTTTTTACACGAAGAACATCATCGCTACCTCGCACCACTTGCAAACCATGGACGGAATTTTCTTTCTCGTGGAAATGCCTTCTCTGTTCTATACTCCACAGAACGATTTCGGCCCTAGACTTTTCTTCGACTGTTAGGGTGTTAGTATTATAAGAAGGCTTCTTCCTCAGTTTATTTACGAAACGCAGCATCCAGCAGAATACTCTAATAATTTTAGAAAAACTGGAGAAACGCTCGAACCATCTTGGCTTTTCTAATTGTACGCTCAAGTCAACAATTATTTTCTTTTTCCTCTCTGCAGCAACTAGTTCTTCATCTGGAGAAAATTCGGATTCAGGCCACTCCTCTGGGGAGGTTTTCAAAAATTCAGGACCCTCCCACCAGTCGCACTGTAACAGCTGTTGAACAGTACAACCTCGGGATGCTATATCTGCTGGATTTATTTTACCTGGGATATGTCTCCAGCATTCCTTCTTCGACAGGCTTCTAATTTCTGTGACCCTATTATTTACGAACACTCCCCAGTTTTCTTGTCGCTGTATCCAGCTAAGAGCTACAGTAGTATCTAGGGACTTCTTGCAAGCACAAGGCAGCAGCAACGTACTTGGCTAGACGTGAGCCTAAAACACAAGATAACAATTCCATTCTTGGAATTGTCACCTTCTTCAATGGAGATATACGTGATTTTGCTGCAACAAATTTCGCATATATCTTATCATTGTCTTCACTTCTCAAATATATAACTGTGGAATAAGCGTTTTTACTGGCATCGCAGAAGACGTGTAGTGACCAAGAATCTCTGTTCCCGTAACCTATACGACGAGGAAATTTGAGTTGGGATACAGAAGACAGTCCCTTATACCACTTTACAAATCAGGCCTTTAGCTCATCTGGCAAAGGTAGGTCCCAATTTGCTTCAGCTGCCCAAGCTTCTTGAAGGAGCAATTTTGCAGGTATCATTATTGGTACTATGAACCCCAGTGGGTCAAAAAGCGAGTGTACCAATGACAATAGTTTTCTTTTAGATAAACTTTCTTTTAGATGGTCTTCTACATGGTCGATTTTAAGCTGCATGAAGAGAGTATCCTCCCTCCGGTCCCATTGGAGACCTAAAACTGGAGATACAGGATCTGACAAGTTTTCTGATGACTGATCTTCACTATCTGGACCAAAAGTCCAGATCCGCAGTTCCATTTTGGCCTCTGCCATAATGTTCGTTGCTTGATTCATAAAAATTTCAAGCTCTGCTTTCGAATCAACGGATGTGACGCAGTTGTCAACGTAAAAGGATTTTGAAAGTTTCTGGGCAACACCTTCAAAATTTCTATGCACATTACTAAGGTGAAATGAGATCACTGCCGCCAACAGATATGGACTACTTGTAACCCCAAATACAACCCTTTTATGGCGGAACTCTACAATTTTGTTATTTTCCCACCAAAGAAATTTCAGATAATTTTGATCTTCTCGCTTTATGCCAATCTGCAAAAAGGCTCGCCTGATATCAGAAGTTACGCCAATCGCTTTTTCCCTAAACCGCATTAAAATCGCAGGGATTTCTTCTACGAGATTTGGACCCTTTGTCAAACAATCATTTAGTGAAAATGAATTATCTGATTTGCACGAAGCATCGAAAACGGGCCTAATTTTACTAGTTAGACTATCTAATTTTATAACTGGATGATGTGGCAAATAGTGTCCCTTCGCTTTCTCTTCTGATTCTGGAATCATTTCCACAACATCCTCAGACAGCCATTCCTTAAATACCTTATCGTACTCATCAAAGTAATTTAATTTCTTCAATTTTCGTGTAGTGGCAAAGAGCCTTTTTTCCGCAATATGCCGATTAGAGGCAATGTTAGGTGGAAAATTTTGAACCCACGGCAAGCTCACGCAATATCTACCATCTTCGTTTCTACAAAGCCCCTTCAAAAATTGTTCCTGAGCTAATTGGTCTTCAATCGCTTTAGAAAAGGTTTGCGCTTCATCGGCAATGCCAATTTTTTCCAAATCCCACATATCGGAAACTTTCATATTTTGAACATGGAGATTAGTTACCAACATGGACTGGGTACCCTCAAAATTTTTAACACTTTCTCCTTTTGGCTCTCCACACAGAGTCCATCCCAACTTAGTATTAATAGCGGTCAAACCCTCCTTAAGTTGAATTACATCACCTGTAATAATTTGCCCATAAATATCGCTACCAATTAAAATTTCTATCTCAGGATAATCGTTGCCCACATCTGAAATCCAAATTCGGTGGCTTTTTAATTCCTTTAATAACGGACCTTTAGGGATGCGTGGTATACCACCACAAATAGTATCCTGATCCAAAAAACAGAACTGATATTCGGTACCTTTTCCAATAGGTCTCAATCTCATAGAATATCGTTTGTGATCTTTAGCCTCAGTTTTCGTCCCCCCAAACAGCGTATGAGTTAATTTTTCAGAAGAAAGGCCTTTTAAATTTAGGGCTTCAGCTGTAGATTTTAGAACGTAAGATCTCTGCGATCCACAATCCAAAAGACACCTTACCCTTTTCCTTATATCCCCCGACACTACCTCAACCATTAATGTCATGAGAATAACTTCCTTCATACACGAAGGGGTAGACATAGTAGTTTGTACCGCAGTCGGCACTTTTGTATTCTCTGCGTTTTCGCACCTTTTTCCTTGAATCTCGGGGCATAATATTATGGGATGCGATCGTTTGCACACATGGCATTGAATAAATTGTTTGCAGTCCCTCGCAAAATGTCCAGGCTTAAGACAGCGGAGACAGCAATTTAATTCTCTTAATTTGTCTAATCTTTCCTTTAGGGGCCAAGACCGAGCCGAAAAACATTCCTTACTTTCATGACCTTTCCCGCAAAAAACACACTTTAACTCTTTAGTAGCTACCAAACTTGCGGCGCTCGCGAAAGATTTTTTATTTTTGAAAACCTTTTTCTCCTTAGGGCGCTCTTCCCGCGAGGGCGAAGAAATTTCAAACCCTGACCGTGCAAGTTTCACCCTCTGCTCTCCCTCAACCTCTTTTCGCAAAAATTCCAAAAGATTTGAAAGACGTGGTCCCTTGGCACTAAATAGTAAGCTTCTCTGCCAGATCCTAATCAACTCAGCTGATAAGCATGACTCCACCATCGGATATAGCCAGGCGGTGTTGGAGTCTTGGTTCACACCTAAAGACTCAAGAGCTCTGAGATAGGACTCAATTTTATCAAACAACGACACTAGTGGTAATTTATCTTTACCTTGTGAGCGTACATTTTGAATAATTAATTTTAACAATTCTCTCACATAAATCTCAGTTAAAATTTCCTTATTTCCAAATCGCTCCTCAAACGCAGAAATAGCCTTCGGATAATTTTCTGAAGTTAAGGGATAGCTCTCAATTAACTCATAAGCACGAGTCCCGGGTACCATTGATTGCGCTAAATAATGGAATTTGTCAACATCATCCAGATTACTATCCTCATGGATCTTTTTAAACTGGCCCCAGAACGAAAGATAACTCAATAGTTGCCCATCAAACTTTTTTATTTGAATTTTCGGCAATTTATACCGTTTTTCATTACATGTATTTATAATACCATCAACTTTAGAACTCATATTAATTTTCAAGTCTGAAATATTCGTTTTTTCTTTTATTCGACGACTAAGAGTAATAAATTCATCCAAATATTCCTCGCAACTTATAACTTCGTTATCGATAACTTCTTCCGTATTCTTAGCTGCTATCATTAAATCTAAAAATTCAGAATCCTGAGCTTTTAATTCTGCACTTATTGTTTGTAATTTAATGAATTTATCGTCTAAAACGGACTTATCCGGTTCATCTTTCTCTAATTCATCTTTTAAAACTTTAGCCGTTCTAGTAAAACTGCTACGAGTAGCAGATCGTTTTTTCTTTAAAGCCTCAAGACTCATTTTTTACTTAACTCTTTAAATCTCAATTTATAATCCTAACAAAGGCCCCCTACAAAGGCCTATAAGTCCTATATATTAGTTTTATAATCGCAGAATTAAGATTCCCTCTAAATACAGTAAATGAATTCACAAATACTCATAACATTTAATACAAATATGAAATCGAAACCTATTTAAATACATATAATCCTCATACATAAATTTTATCTTCCTAACGCACAAACAGTTCTCAATTAGTATGATCATTTCCCTGATACAAAACCAAATTAAACGTATCCTGGCAGGCTCGCCATTTTTCTATGTCAGAACTCAAACGCAGTACAAAATGAAAAAAATACATCGCATTTAAATTGTTCTCAGAATTCGCAAAAAGAAAACTTCAAAAAAGTTCTGACACAGAAAATTTGCTGCTAATCTGCGATGACGCGCTCGCAGGGCAGCTAACGCAAAACATTAATAATCAAGAGAAAAACAAAACATCAAATTTAAACCAAAAACTCAAAACTAATTAACATTACTTTTAATGAACACTTAAAATACAATGCTTATAATTAAATTTAGAAGACACACAGCTAAATATAATCTATATACATTATATACAGGGAAATAATCATGTCTAGCAATCCAATCAATTTTAACTTACTCAAAACGCACTGTGACGCAGCGTAATTTAATCCTATATACGCAGAATATCCAAACCTGTTGAGTGAGCAGTGAATTTCATCTTAAAATTTTCTATCATTTTACAAGATATAAACGCAACAAATATAAATGCCCTTTTTGAAATAGTTGGCATTAAAAACCACCTTTCAATTTTACTTAATACGCAGCAATTCTTTTTAACTGGGACAAAGCCCATAAAATTATCCTTTCTTTCTCAACATAACTTCTTTTCTCAGTATCCAAAGAACCTCTACCTTATTTTGTTTATTGCATCGCTCCCAGGGGAGGCCCCCGTTCTCTCAAGAGGCCCCGCGTAAGGGGCAGTAAGCTAATTGAAACCCTTTACAGACACGCAGCGTCATCTGGTGAATAAAATTAAAAATCAGTTAAATGATTTGGCTTTGATTCAATTGGCAATCGCCAACACTATCTTTTACAGTTGCTGTGAGATGTTTTACAATTTGTAGTTTTTTAGTCATTATGTTAGTAGCCTCCTAAAAACAAAAATGTTTAAAAATTTAAAACTATGTAATAAGTGACTAGGGAATTCATCGATTTCAATTTGTTTACGTTTCACGCAAAACGAGTTGCAACTATTAAATAACTAGAACACATATACAGTTTCATTAACTTCAATTAGTCCACTATTGTATTCTATTAAATCGAAAATAAAATAAAATCTTTTATTTCTCAGTCTTTCGTTTAAGACTTCTTTGCGAGAATGTGTGATGCTAAATTATTTCGAAAATATCGTCCAGTCCAATCCATAAGCCTTAGAAATGATTAATTAACATTTTCCTTTTACGAAATTAGCTATAAACTACCTTGCAATACATCATCAATATCTAAAGACAAATTCCTTAATTGCGGCCACAAGGGTCACTGGTTTAAATAATACCTCCAACATACGTTAATGAATTAACTCAAACAAAATGTAGATGAAAAGTAGCGACAGAAAAATCCAAAAACAAGACGAGGAAACAAATGAGAGCCAATTAATGATTGGCTTTGAACAAATGACTGGGGTTTCTGTCGGGCGAGCTGGCAACAAAGCTGCGAACTCCGATTTTCAGAGCCATTATTATCTCTTTCCGGATGGCATCAGGTATCGATTGAAGGGGGAACCCGAACACGTGCTATGTTTGCTGTTATTTGAAGTTTTCTTTCTTTTGCATACTGAATTTTCAACAGTTTTTTCTTTTTTCCCGTAGTTTTTTTTTTTTTTTTTTTTTTTTTTTTTTTTTTTGAGTTCTACCCAAGTGATTGATGGAGCTGTAATATTTTTCCTTGTAATATTCTATTAATTGGGTAGTGTCAAACAGGAGTTTGGGAAGATATTTCCTTTTTTCTCCACGGAAGAGTTCCCAAGAAATTGATGGTTTTTAAAAACTATAATGTTTCAGGATTCTGTAAGCAGAAAAAAAATGCTCTTCTTTATTTTAAGTTTTTGTGAAGTTTTCAAGATTGAGTTATTTGTCGTTTGATATTACGCTACACAAATTTCTCTTCGTTTAGTTCAATAGTTTGAGATAAAAATTTTAAAATAACTTTTAGATATTTTAATCTAAAAAAAGTGAAAAATAAGTATGATTCAACTAATTTGAGTTAAGGCGATGAAAGACGATTACTATTATATTACATCTGGTGAGATAATAGTGTCAGTGTGAAAATTATGTGCCATTCATGCTGTGAATAGAAATGAAAGTAGTGCAAAGTATACTTTGTTAAACAGTTTTGTTGTAGTTTTTTTGCGTTCCTTCGTTAAAATCTATGTTTTTGAAATTTTAATGATTTAATATCAAAAGTAACGATAGTATGTAATAATAAGGAAACTGAAAATTAATATACTTCCAATTTTCAGACTATACTTAAAATGTGACTTTAAACCATTAACTTTTGTACCGCATGTCACCTAAATGTTTTGATCTGCGATATGTATATAAGAAATCTTCAATAAATACTGAAAGAGAATTAATGGAAATGATTAAGAGCTACAGTTTTCCTCACAAGGAAGGTAAAACTCTTAAACTACAATTGATACAGAATTCTTTATTCATAAACTAGCCGCCTCCGGCGACCACCTGGTCCGCCAACTGACGCTTCACGTAAACATGTGCAACCTACCGCAAATGGGCAGCCTCGTGACCGGAATGAGCAAATTACGGCTAAGGAGCCGCTTCGTGAACGGCCAGTGCAACCTACGGGGTGACCGCCTTCGGCGACCGGATGAAGAGTTTGTCCGTAACCGTATTTTATTTTAGTCTAAATAATCCATAGCTTTCTCGATGCGAGCTGCTAGAGGCGAAAACAGGCTAAAATCTTAAGAAACGCCGAAATCATTTTTTATTTTTTAAAAATCGGGAAATGCAGCTAATTCGAAAATGATAGTATTGTTGGAAAGAGAACTGTTTCCCTCTTTCCGAGCGTGTAATTAATTTTTTCTTTCGCACAATCAGAAGCCCTCTTTTTCGGAGGAGAAAAAAAAAATGTTAGAAAATGACGTAAAACAAAAATAGTCAAAAACTAATTAAAATTTTTTAAAATACCCCACATTCCCGATTCCCTTTGAACCTCCGTGCAAGACTTCGTGCAATTCGGCCGGATGGCTAGTCTGCCCCGCGAACGACAGACAGACAGACACAACACACAGACTCTTTTATTGTACGTATAAAGTGTATTTATTGGTAAATATAGTAATAAAAATAGAAATAGTAAATATTAAAATATTTGAATGCATCATTTATAAAATGTTCTAACGCACAAAGTTTACGAATAAAGATTTTGTGGCAAATGCTTCTGACAAATTTACTATAAATAATTCAGCAGATAATCACTTCAGGCATCGTTAACTGGATACACTATGCCAAAAAAATTTTACAGGTTTTTATTAATAGAAACGTTTCGATAACGTTTTCCTCATTACTGCATCTGTTATTTTTTAAATACGCACAGAAGACTCACCTTCGCTATGCTTAACTGCCTTTCCAGAAAGATAATCTAATACTAAATGGCCATTAGCGATTATCTTGCATAATCTATTCGCCTCCAGCGAGATACAGCCGTAAGCTGGACCATTTTCTCTGAATAGTTCAGATAACCAAATTACAAGGCTTTGTAGTGATTTCAACGTATTAGATCTTTTTTTTTTTGTATTAAACGAATGTTCCTTTTTCTTTTCTAGAAACATTACCACTTAATTTTTTTGTTTTCATTACTATATTAAGTGAATACATAACTGATTTCCAAATAAAAGAGTTGTTTTCGTAAATATTAATAAAATTAATTACACCATTTTATCAGATTGCTGAATAGGTAAAACAGAAGCTTGAAATTATTCACATCGATAGCAAGAATTAAAGAAATTTTAACGTAGTCAAGCAGCTTAAAAAAATATCTGAATGTAATATGTTGTTGTAAAATCGCTTCAATATGTTATTTTTTAAAATTTATTTTAAGAACCTTAATTCTGATATTATATGGCGCTATATAGCTTTAGTAATGTATGAATTTTCGATTCGTTTAGTGAACAAAGGATTTAAACTCTGAATGCACTGATATTTTCTTGCATATGTATACATTTTTAAATTTTTATAATGTGAAAAAATATGTTAAACTGTGTGCATAGATGTGCAAACAAAAGTGAAGTGCAATAATCTGAACTGGTAATTTCAATATTTTTATTATTAACACATAAAATAATACTAAAATGAAAAACTGCTAAAATCCAGTGAATAAAAATGAGGGGCATTTATTATCCCCCCCCCCCATAGTTTACATATAGAATCAAGAATATACCTATCCGCCATTTTAAATCTTAACCACTATGGTTTTATTTTTTATTAACCGTACAAGCAGGTAAAAAAAAACAGCATAAAATAATGAACCCCTTGAGCACCATGCTGACTTTATCATAAAAGCTCTCACCTTGCAACTCCTTGTGATTTCAATGGGTAACTATCGGCATCTAGTGGGCAAACGATAACAATAATAAATCAACTATGAAGCTAACATTACAGGGTTTCTACAGATTTCACAGCTTTTGCTTCCCTGACTTTTTCCTGACTTTCCCTGACATCTATCATGCTCTTCCCTGACTTTTTATCTAGCATGCTTTCCTGAATTTTGCGTTTCTATTTTTAATATTACAACCTTTAATTAATAACTTTATATTTTGCCCCTTTTCTACAAATAATAATAATAATAATAATAAAATCAATATACACAAAAATATTATTTAACATCACTCGATCTACCAAAAACCATGTTTGATAATAATTTAGGATAAAATTAAGAATATTTCAACTGAACAAGATATGTTAATAAAGGACACATTAAAAAATTATTTATAAGGTTAAATAAGAAAATGAAAATAAAACAATTTCTACAATTAGGTTCAAACAGGAAGTATTTTCTTGATTTTGCCGCAAAATTCAAATATTCTTGCATTTCCCTGACCTTCAATTTCTTCAAATTTCCCTGACTTTTTTCCCAAATCCCTGACTTTCCCTGACCAAAACTCATTTCCCAGACTTTCCCTGATATTCCCTGACTTTCCAGGTCTGTAGAAACCCTGCATTACCAAACCACATTTTTTTCACGCAAAGTGTGATAATCAAACAGCAATTACAGTGAATGTACTAAAATAAAAGTGTTACTAATGGCGTTCAGCTGCATATCGTAGTTCTGGGTCACGAAAATTTCATGATGCACTGATGATGGTTAGATTTTTAAGGGCTTTTCTGGTTGTCTTTATAATTTGAGAGCCAATGTCACTAGTAAAAAAGCTTGTCAATAACCACAAAAATAAGTTTTTGCAAGCTAAGTCTTCATATTATTATTAAACGTTACCTCATCAAACATTTACATTGGATTAGTCCAATCCAACCACAGTTTTATGATATGAAAGTGATTTAACTACCTTTTCGCCCTGTAAGGAAAACAAAACTTGCGGCACTATATTATCATTTTGACCTGTCTAAGGGAATTATTTTCTTGCGCTATAACTTTCCGACTTGCCAGATTCTCACCAATTACTGCCAGATAAAGCGGTTTATGGTGTCCAATAAATGTTCCCGTTTGTGTAGCACTATTGCTGGCTGTACTTTTTCTTCTTCCTCTGTTATTGGATGAAATAAGGTGCGGGAACCATTTGGGGAAGGAAACAGTGTTTGCTTGTTTTTATTACCTCCTAATATACTTAAAGTTTTAGGACACGGCTTGCAGTTGTGGCAACTTAGAAGATGTGTGTTTTTCTGCTGAAATGTAGCATGTTTTATGGAGATCGCATTCAGTTTTGTGTTGTCTTTAATTGTTTTACCGTAAATTAGTTAAAATGGTTGGGGATTAATCATATAAAACGGAATAAATAAATAAATAGTAAGTATATATATTATGCTCAAACATAATAGAGAATTCTCTCATGATTTTATTTTAATAATACACTCATTTCTTAAATACTCTGTAACCTGATGATATTTGGAGTATTCTCAGCGATCAAACTTGTATGAAATAGTAATTTAAATATCATTTCAGTGTGTTCACCATTGAAGTATTTTATTGAGCTCTTTGTTAAATGTTCAACAAATTTTGAAAAATGGTACTTAATATTAAGGGGGAAATGCAGCTGGGTTCAGAAGGTAATACGCAAACAGCAACAGACAACGTATAAAAGCACCAATCCGAATATTATGATACCAGAATGGTTTCATATGCATTGCATGCCGTCGTCAGTGGTAGAATGAGAATGGAAAAATCTGGTGGGTTTATACTGAAGAAACTCCGATCTGGATCCTAATTTTCCTATTAACCCTTGCAAACATTATTTCTTTTCTGTTTCCTGGAATTTCTTCTTTCCCAATGACCCTCTAAAAAACCATTATCTGCTTCCTGTTGACCCTCGTAAACACTATCCTGAATCTATACTTTTTTTTTTTTTTGTCTATAAACGAGCACATTTTTCCATTCTAGCACTGACGACGGCATATCGTATATCCCGAAACCGGACTGTTATTATTACTTTCATGTTTCATGAAATCAAGTTTCTTTTACGGGAGAAAAAACTAGGCAACATTAACTCGAAATCAGATTTTTTTTTTTTTTTTTTTGGGGGGGGGGGGTGATGATCATAGGTATAAAATACCATACGGTTATTTTATACGAGTTCATCTTTTCTAGTGGATAAAGTAACTACAAAGCACAATGTAACTATTTATTAAAGCATATGAATAGTATAAGTGTTTACCAGGAGATAATACTGATCAGATTGTTAAAATGAGAAGACGCTTCTATTCACACTGTAGGGAGAGGCTACACAAAATAAGGGAGAAATTTTTTATTGAAACACTTTTCCATGTTATTTGATCCAACGAAACTTTATGATCTACCCTATTTTCTGAATAGTGCAGCTATTTTCAGTCTCATGGAGTAGAATCTTGACTTATAAATCATGTGAGAAGTAAATATTCTTAATACTGTCGTGTCTTTGCGTAATTCAAAATTGTGCATGACTGCAAGGTTTCAAATATTAGTTCCTTTCTTCTCGCACATTGAAAAATCCATGTACATCTCAAAGACGTACGTAGCTGAGAGGGGTATTAGCAGACCACTGTTAATAATAGTTAAAATTTTCAAAAAACTATATTTTTCCGGGCTTTAGGGTTCAAAAGTTATGCACCGAAATGATTAAAGAATTTCAATTCTTATGCACGGAAATTTTTTATATCGAAATCTAAAAACACTGAATTTAATACACGTATTGTACTATCACTCATTTTAATACAGTATTTTTTTAATAAAAAATATATACTTTTATGACCGTTTTCTTGAAAATAATACGACCTTTAAGGGGTTAAAATGATGACCCTTTAGGGGTCATCCTTAACGGTACATAGGGGTTGCGACAGCTTGATTTGCGCACAATTTGATACCTTAAAAAGAACAGTGACTACAGGGTTTAAATATGTTAGGTAACTAGTATTACTCTTTCCTAGTAATATTAACCCACACAGCACAAAGTTATCCATTGGTCGTCTATAAGCCATCAGAGTTGGGAATGGGTATATCTATTAGAAGTTCAAGATCCCCCAGATAACGTAAAATGGACTTCTATAAGTGATTTGAGGTGTGATCTCTCTAAGCCCTAGAGACAACGTCTATAATATCCAGGATGTCTCAAAGAGATCTATATGCAAGTAACATAGATATTAATTAGACGTCCAAAATATTTAAGATTTCTCAAATTGTCCATACATGGATATCTATATTATATATCCAGAATATCCGAAATAGCTCTCTTTTGGGAAAAACGGGATTGTGACGTCATAGCTATGACATCTCTTGCCAACACCTCCAGAGACGGTATTGCTCTTGCCCGCTGAGATTTCGTCCTCCTGCCTTTGAATTTGGGTGCTGCCATCTGTTACCATACGCAAGAACTTTAAGTTACTTTTAAACAGAATCCTAATATCAGCGGCTAGTATCGAACCGTGGATCCAAAGTGTGGCAGGCGAGCGTTCTAACCACCAGACAGGCTCCACTCGGGATGAAAAGACTAAGTTTGAAGTGATTGTTGTTTCAATGCATCTAAATAAATAAAATTAGACTTTGTCTGTACACTACTTGCTATTAAAAATTTTTGCGATTTCTATCATCCATTTTAAGTATTTGGGACCCCAAAACGGCCGTAAAAAAAGTCTGTCTGTCGTTTTTTAAATGACGCTTTTTTTAAATTTGCACATCACGTAAAACTGACTGAAATGAATGAAATAAAATTTGGTGACACGATAGGTGGTCTTTCAACTTGAACTATAGGCGTCGCATTTTTATAAAATTCATTAGATTTTGAGATTTTCCGAAATTTGTTTCAAACTGCGTAAATTTTTGTCGTAAAATATCGGATACTAACGACTAAAGCAAAAGAAATGAAATTTGGTGACATGATAGGGATCCCTCAATTTAAGCTATAGGCGTCGGATTAAAAACTTTTTTGATTAGATTTTGGGATTTCTCTAAAAATCGCTTCAAATTGCGTAAATTTATGTTTCAGTATGCATAAAAACTGCATATAATTTGCACAACAAGTGTATACTTTCAAAATATCAAAAAATATCCACTTTTTATGTACAAATTGTGTACAATCTATATGTTCTTGCAAAAAAAGTGCAGACTTTTTCTAGCTGGGTATGTGCTATAATTTTCGATTATTTATTTAAAGAACTGTACTTAATTTGAATTGATATATAGTTATTGTGCAATATTGTTAATTTGATACGGTGAAAAGTGTATATACTGTACATTATAGTACACTCCGCGTACAAAGATCCTTAAAATGTCCTGGATGTTATAGATAAGCTTGGATATCTATTAGCCCTGATTTGGACATAAGTGTGTTGTTTAAGTTTTTAAGCAATTATTTGAAAGTCGAAACATGAAATTTAATTAATAAAAACGCATTGCTGGATTAAAACGTAGTTGTAACTTGTGAAATTTGCCGTATTTGAGTTAATAGCGAATATTTAAAGTAATATTCAATGAGCACGTACACCTGCCTGTAAGGGAAGGGGAAAGGAAAGAAGTACATACCGTGTTTACTCGCGTAATAGTCGAACCCCCATTTTGAAGCAGAAAAAATAGTTATAGAGTTACAATATTATGTAGTAGATTTTCCTCGCATAATAGTCGCACCTAGACTTTCACCATAAAAAAAGGGCAAAAAAGTGCGACTATTACGCGAGTAAACACGGTAAATAGACCTAAACAAAAATATCTGTATTCCTTCTCCCCTGCCCGCAAAATGTAAAGTGAAGTGAGTTTATAGCTGACGTAACAAACGGATTCGATGTAACTTACGCCTCAAATTTTTCTATTCCACTCCAAAAAACAAATATGTATAAAATAAATACATGTTTCTTCATAATATACCTGGAAATATAAATGATTTTAATTAAAAAATTCTTACAGTAATAATATTTAAATATATGTTATTCCTTCTCTTATCTGAAAAAGAAAAGTAAACAAATAAATAAAATAAAATAAATGATGGACAACAGTGTTTCATTTAAAAGATAATTTATATCTCATTATATTACTTCTTTCCATAATTAATATACCTTAAGCAATCTTTAAAGCAGTTTTAGTAATCGCGCCTTGAATAATTAATGACACTTTAATTACAATTTCTAATTTACAAAGAAAACAGGCTCCAAAAATAAAAACGTATTTTCATTGAATAGACATTTTTTTAATAATAAGTAGGATTAGCACGAGGATTAATTGGCATAATGTTTAGTGCATTATAAGAGCACAAATTTCAAATGCAGGATGTACATTCAATTTTGTTTAATCAAACTCTGTTACTATTTAACATTACTACTAAAGATACAGAATTTTCTTTTTTACGAAATAGATACGAATGTAAGGGAAATTTTCTTATAATTACAAATAGATGTGAAATACTATAAGCAATTTGTGAATAATAACGAATTTATGCGATTTTTTTTATATTTTTGCAGATGAGTGCAAAATATAGCTTTCTTTTGTTTTTGTTTTAACAAAGAAAATTACGTTAAAGACTCTTTCAAACGTTATTTGAAAGTTGATCTGAGCTGTACCCGGAATTAATGAAATTAGATAACGAATTAGAAGATTTAAGTTAACTATTTGCTCACCATTTCTGGAACAAATAAGAAAAATTGAAAGCAGATCTTGAACAGCTACGTAAAGAGATTCGGATCTAAGCACAATGCTAAAAATCGCCCCTGAAAAAAAATCTTCAATAAACTTTCTTTGCACTTGAAATTAAATACAATGAATGACGCCTATTTTCACATTTCTTAATTTTTATTCCCATTTGTGGCTGCAAGTATGACCACCTTACATCAAATTATATTGCTCGAAAGTTAAAAAAAAAAATTCCTTTATTCAGAGCACTTCCTCAAAATGGGTACACCCGCTTTCGATGTCCTAATGTTACAACCAGTTAGAAGGAATGAAGATCCCAATGCTAAGGGCATATTGTGAGCTAATAAATATTCTTTTCCAACCTTTGCTGAAGCAGCTTTACAGAGCATTTGCAGCCCAACTAATAGCGTAGACGCAGAACGCTTCTTAATCTTTTGAGGCGCAACCGTTTCCCAATGCCGAAAAAAGGGCAGCTCTTGCCATCGCTCGACTTAACTACCAGCAAGATGGCGGACGATCGAAACGTTCATCGCGTGCCACAGATCTAGAGACCCCTTTTTTTGACGCAGCTGGCTGTCGCCTGCTGTCGTGTGTGCGATGGCTTTATTTGACCATTATTCGTCGGACTGCAATGTTATATATACCATTCGTTTGCAAGATAACGTATACTTTAATTTAACTCTTCATTTTCATGACACTTCAAAAATTTAGTAATAGTCTGACGACCTTTAGCTACTTTTTATAATTTGTCTTTTTGGAACCTTTAACGCTTTGAGGCGCAACCGTTTCCCAATGCTGAAAAAAGGGCAGCCGTTGCCATCGCTCGACTTAACTACCAGCAAGATGGCGGACGATCGAAACGTTCATCGCGTGCCACAGTTCGAAAGACCCCTTTTTCGACGACAGCTGGCTGTGCCGGCACACTGCCAGCTGTCGGCAGGTGCCAGCTGCCGACAGCTGGGCAGGTGCAGCCGGCAGGTGCCAGCTGGCTGTGCCGGCACAGCCAGCTGTCGTCGAAAAAGGGGTCTCTAGATCTGTGGCACGCGATGAACGTTTCGATTGTCCGCCATCTTGCTGGTACTTAAGTGGAGCGATGGCAACGGCTGCCCTTTTTTCAGCATTGGGCAATGTATCCAGCTGTTCTCGCATTCTTCCATTTTTCAGCAGGTGTCAGTGCTGTTAAAAATAATCGTGACCATTTTTTAACGGGAAAGGACGTGTTAAAAAGTAAAGGATTCTCGTGGAGCTATGTCACCCGCAACTATTTTTCTAGAAATCAAATCTATTCTTCGGGACTGGCAATAGTCAAAACGCCAGAGTTTTGTCTTCCCAGAGCGAGAACACTGCGCGTTAAAGGGTTAAATAATTATAACGTCGCCATTAAGGACAGAAGAAAGACTCTAAAACAGTCAAATGTTGAGATTACAGCAATGTAGATTTTAACTAACATTGAATATAAATTTTAAGCGTATCAAAATGCTTTTTAAGTAGTTTATGCGAAAATTGGCGAAATTTTAAAAGTTCACCATTTTCTTCTGCAAAATTTCTGTTTTCTATTTCCGAAAATTCCTTACTTCTAAACATTACGTTATACCTGAAAGTGTCAGAAGAATAGTCGCTAATATCTTTACGTATAAAATGCCATATAGTATTAACAATTTAAGCAGTTATTTATGTATGACTTACTTCTAATAGTAGTTCCACAAATGGTGTACTACACTGCACTGAAATTTCTGAAAGCTGAAAAAACACGATCCCGAGAAATATCTAAGCATACCGAGATAATTAATAGGCAATAACGGAAATGAAATATCTATAAATAACAATTATGTGAGCAGTTAGACGATACCATTAAGCTTAATGTATAATTAACCTCTTCGGAGCTGACGTCCTTAGAAGACATCTTTGCCTTACTCTATATTCTTCGTTTTCAAGAATTTTAACTCGAAAGCCTAGTGTCCCACTAATAGTACATGCAAGAATAGTAGAACGTTATCATTTTTGCTCTGCAGATGACAAAAAATCTTCAGCAGAGAAGATAAGGGACGTGTCAAGCCATTTGAACCCGAAAGTTAAATCCATCTTTATGAATGCATGTATGAATGCATGCATGCAATCAAAATGCATGACAAGTATGAAGTATTTTCATGTTTTCACGCACAGAAATTGTTTCAAAAAGTTTCATACAAAATAACTCTAAACATTTTAACTCATTATGCTCAATTAATACCTCGTTTCCTTTTATTAGAACATTTTTTAATTAGTTTGGTAATTGGCTGAATGTTATAATATTTCGTGTTTAAGATATTTATATATAGTGCAGCACATCTAATCATTCATTGATTTTTTACCTGCTCTATTCAAGATTCAAGGCCGAAGAGGTTAAACAAGTTCGGAAACAGCTCATACACAATATAGGTACATGGTACGTCTAAAAGGTGCAGTGAATGGCAGCATTAAATTAATAAAACCATTCACGGGTGAATGGTTTTATTAATGTAATTGGCCGAATTTTATAATATTTCATATTTAAGATACTTACATATAGTGCAGCACATCTAACCACTCATTGATTTTTTATCCGCTCTATTCAAAATTCAGGGCAGAAAGGGTTAAACAAGTTCGGAAACAGCCCATACACAATGTAGGTACATAGTGCTTCTAAAAGGTGCAGTAAATGGAATCATTAAATAAATGAAACAATTCATGGAAAAAAATAAACCTTTTACACCTGCAAAGTAGCAGTTTTGTTGTGTGTTGTATGCTGTGCAAACCTAATTTGATTACTGAATCAAATTTGCCCCTGCTTTTGGGTTGTTGTCGTGATAAGGTAAACCTACACGAGAGGTATATATATGCCTAAGGATGGTGCCTCGGAGAGAGGACTTTTAACCCTTTAACGCGAAGTTTTCCCAAGGAAACACTTCCCCTGGGAACACCAAACGCTGACGTTTTGACTCTGGCTATGCCGCACAGCCAGCTGCTGTTTGCGTGCGTTTATTTTGTTTCTTGTGTGTGCGAGGCTTCTCTACGTAAGTTTGTCCTAGCGAATTTTTTTATTCCCGTTGATTTTGAGGCAAGCTTCTATTCATCGAGCTTTTTAGACGCACCCTCTATATATAACTAATGAATAATCTATACATGCATACATATATACATATACATATATATATATATATATATATATATATATATATAGATATACACTCATGTCCATAAATTAAGGATAATGAAGTTCAGGCAAAGAAAGAGAAAGAAGCAAAACAAATTTGACTTATTTGTAAAGTCTATTTATTAAACAAAAAGTAAAGAGCAAAAAAGATGCTATATGTTTGACATAATTAATAAAAATTGCAAGTTTTACTCCCTTGACCAAATTTCAAAAAAGAACCTATTTACAAAAAACAGTATAACATGGTTAGTAGGATGGTTAATACGGAGTATGTCTCCCGGACGATGCAATACAGGCCTGACAACGCCTAGGCATGCTGAGTATGAAATGATCAATCTGATCTTGGGGAATATTACACCACTCATCAAGCAATGCACTCCGAAGTTCCGGTAGACAGATGGGAGGGGGTTGACGGGCTGCAATTCGTCGGCCAAGCATATCCCACACATGCTCTATTGGATTCAAGTCCGGTGAGTATGCTGGCCAATGCATACGGGTGATATCCTCCGATTGAAGGCATTCGTCTACAATGTTTGCACGGTGAGGACGGGCGTTGTCATCCATAAACACAAATTCAGCACCCATGTCGCCCCGAAACAAACGTACATGTTGTTCCAGAATGACATCCCGATAGATGTGGCCTGTCATCGTTACACTCTGAACATGCAGGTCAGTTCTGGAACCAAGAATAATTCCTCCCCAAACGAGCCATCCTGCACCACCGTAACGGTGTCTTTCAATGGTGTTCTCTTGGTGGTAACGGGTACCTGGCGCTCTCCAGATGAATGTCCGGCGAGAATCAGACTCCAAACTAAACCTGGACTCGTCGGAAAACATCACACAAGACCACTGTTGCGGTGTCCACAATGCATGCTCTCTACTCCAGGTTAATCGCAGGCGACAGTGAGTTGCGGTAAGTGGAACACATCTGACAGGCCTACGAGCATATAGACCAATGTGCCCTAAGCGTCTGTACACGGTCTGCCTTGAAACTGTCGTACCGGTAGCTGAAGAGAGCTGACGAGACAGGTCTGATGCTGTACTCCGTCTGTTTCTTTTGGCAGTAACTGCCAAATAGCGGTCCTCATTCGGCGTTGTAACTCGGGGAAGACCTGTGCTGTAACGTCTGCTCACATTACCATCATCTTGGAATCGTTGCCAAAGCCTGGAGATGACACTGTGGGCGATTCCAAGTTCCTCGGATACTTCCAGCTGGGTACGTCCACATTCCAGTCGTCCGATAATTCTGCCACGTAAAACATCATCCAAATGTCTCCTTTGCGCCATAACTATGCAGTTTTTGCACTGAAAGGCTTTCACAGCGCTTGTGAACAATTTTACTTCTTTGCCACCATTCCTTATATACCCCTCTCTTACACTCTCGTCATTGTGACGTACGATACGTTACGCCATCTGGTGGTTTCCTGTAATTTGCATATTCTTCTTCAAGATGTGTGTGATCATTCCACAGGTGAAATTTTTATTTTAGAGATCAATTTCTGTGTGATTCTGAATTATCCTTAATTTATGGACATGAGTGTATATATACATGTGCATACATACATTGAAACCTGTCTAATGTGCCCACCCTCATAAAGAACAAAACTGGCCACTTTTTAAATATGGTCACCTTACAAAGTGGTAAAGTATGGTGGCTGTAAAGTGAAACTGTACAGATAAGAAGAGGTACAGGTAGTCTCATTTCCAAAGTGATCACTTTAGCAGGGGTAATTACTTATTAGCAATAGACACGTTTCCCAAGAAAATTGCTGTTGCGTGAAAAGGAGAATATGCTTCAATATACACTACAACAACTTTTACAAAATGGCACATTTTATACAAATAATATAATTTCTTAGTCCACTCTACAAGAAACAACAGATCTCGTTCGAACACAGTTTAATAAACAGCATTAGAGCTTGTCAGTTCTAACTGAAGGTAACATAATTTAAATTCTGTTATTCGCGCTTTCTTTTAAGTTTAGTATTCCTGAATAAATTATTCATTCTTTAATGCTCTTCGTCTTATACAGGGGTCAGAAGTTTAAATCCGCTACTTAAAATGGGAAGTGAGGACATCCGTTCAAAATAAAAAAACGTCACTGGGCTGGATGCGTTAAGTTGTTTATTAGAGTATAATGTAAATATGTGTATCTTTGAAAGGACCTCTATTAAAGAATTATATTCAAAAATTTCACTACAATGGCAAGATGTGCGTTTTTTAAATAAAAATTACTTCTATTATCTCTTTTCATTCAGTTTCGAACATTTATATGCAAACCCTCCAAGTATCTGTGACGTAAAATTCCGTTCTCTTAATTATAATTTTGAGTGGAAAATACCAGCAATTTATATTACTTAAAACAAACAGGTATCATAAAATATGTTTTAATTTTAAAGCTTGTACTTATATTAATAGCTTATTTTTTCTAATTATAAATATTTCTACCGAAATTTCTTTCATTTTTACATTTTTAAAGCTGCATGAAAATTGGACCGTGAAAAAAACTTTGCATTATTTGTACATTTTCAAGACGCTTAGAGGGTTAAAGAAAAAAAAAACAAAAATTTTTTAAATCTTCACTTAAAAAAAAAATTTAAACCTACGTGCAAACTTTGAAATCCAACGGTATCCGAGCAATGAAAAAATATTGCATGCACACTGATTTTGTTACCTCAAACTATAAACTTGTATTTTCTCTAATAATGATTAAGAGTTAATTTATCTTAAAAAGGGAAACTGTTATTTTTAAAGTTTAACAACTTCTCGAACACAATTAGCTTTAATAAAAAACACATACAAATAGGATAAACTGAAACTGAACTTCTGCGTAGTTCAACATTACACGTTCCAAAACATCTATAAGCACGCAATTTAAAAAGAAAATTCTCAAACAGAGAAAACGCAAAGGAAAAGATATAAAAAATCATATTTTTTTAAAAACTCAGCCAAAGAAAAAAAGAAAGAAAAGCCGCAGGAAAAATGTAGTACATCGTTTCGTGGGTAGTACACCAAAATGGGAGCTTAACAAACTGGAAATTCCGTTATGCTTTGTCGGTGAGCTGCGTAACTCAGTTTCCAGGTTTTCTTCTGGACCACATGATTTGGTCAATAAGCAATAAATAACGTTCAATAGCGTAAAATTATTTCCCGTGCTACAAAAAAGAAATACACACGAATTCCATCCACATCTCGTTAATGTGGTTTCTTTATATTATGCCGTACCTCCTTTGCTCTCTGAACGCAAGGGTGGCTTTGGTTTATCGGATAAAAAAAAATAAAAATGAAAAGGAATGTCAGTTTTTTTATGTCCTATAAATATCTGAATAAAGCTTATATACTTCTTTTGCTATTTCATGGAAAATTTTGTGCATTTCAAATAAAAGGGCGCGTTTTTTCTAGGAATAAGTCCTACTGCAGGAAATGTTTTCTGAGAATTAAAAATGAATTTTTGCAACGAACTAAAGTTGATATATTTGCGTATAGCTTGTTAACTAAGATTTATCAGGGCATATATTTTCTTTTACTTTGCGTTAAAATATTAAAGAAGTGGAATAATAATTTCATTCTAGCATTCATGCTATTTTAATACAATATTTAACAAGGAAAAAAAAACCCCTCAAAACTACATTTGTCCCACGGCTTCTGAAGAAGCAATTTATGGATTATCGAGAAGCAAGAAAATTCAGACGTTTATTTTGTGCATTTTAATGCAGTAAGCCTATATCACTCATAGAATTCTTAAAATGTTTAAGCGCACTAGCCTAACACGTTCGTTCACAAGCCATTTGCCACAAGGCACCACCCACATAAAGACAAATGAAATTATGCAGGTTCGCTAGATGAATACCAACGTTTTAAATCGAAGATTTCACATACAGTTATTAACTGTTGATACAACTAAATGCTTTTTCTTAATTTGATTTTTTTTTCGAAAAATACCTCTTTTATACAAGACATCGATACTATAAATTGAATTTTAGCTGTTTGTAACTTACACAATTAATTAAAATGGCTTAACAAATCTTCGATTTCTTTCCCTTGTATACTGCTGGCAGTCTGCTTTTCTTTTATATTTTGTTTGATATTTCCCGTATTCATTAGAGACCGAATTTTTTTGTTAGGGGTGTTTTCTAAATAAAGGCTCCTCCCCCCCAATCGCATATTTGATGGGCCGAATTATTTTTGTAATTATGTGATTCTTACTTTTATTGTTATTATGTAATTCTTACTTTTTTTTTTGCATTATTCCACGATTCAAATTTCTTTAAACGCTTGGTAATGATCACATGTGTTCGGAAAGTCGAGTGGAGTCACTTTAGAATTTTTGCAGGGTAACTCAAAAGGCTTTCAATACATTAAGATCTCTGGAAATCGTCAATGGATTAGAAGTCTGTGGATTGTTTGGGCCATGTTCAGCATCTCGCTATTACCGTGGAGATTTTTGAAAAATATCGCTACGTTTAGCACTAAAACTGAACACACCCTGGTTATATCTATAGGTAACTCGACGCATTCCTGGTAAGACGTGATAAGGGAGCTAAAATTCTGCAATTTTCACCCTTATATCTATGGTCGAAAATCAATAGTTTTCTAGAAGTTTGATTCTTAACTTTTTTCTCGAATAACCCAAAATTTGACATTCAAGTACAAATTAAAAAAAAATCTACTCATTAGATGGGTTTCATTTTAATTTATTTTCGTTAGCTGACACTTTAACTAAGCTAACGTAATCATGAAAAACAACAAAACTACTTCAAAATTTGAATTCAAGTGCTTTACATATCTATATTTAATTGCTTATTTACATTTTTTCTTTCGTAAAATATTGTTTATCTCAAAAAGTACTATTGCATTAAGCATGCAATTTACGAACAAAATTCTTTCCATTAATCAGCTATCCGAAAAGGTATTAATGTCCATCTAAAGACATCTAATTAATTCATAAAGGCGTGTGCAGTTTACTTAGCTCAGGTAAAAAATGCCAAAGGATGCGGCTTCGTTCATTGTTTAGGATTGTCCGTGGACCAATCAAGTTACTTTTTTATGATTACAACAGCATAGTTAGTGTCAGCTACGAAAATAAATTAAAATAAAACTCATTTAATAAGTAAATTTTTTATACTTGAATGTCAAATTTTGCGTTAATCAAGGAAAAAAGTTAAGAATTCAATTTCTCGAAAACTGTTGATTTTCGGTCAAACATATGGGGTTAAAATTGTAGCACTTAGGCTCCCCTATTATGCCTTGCCCGGAATACGGCAAGTTATCAGCAATCCTGTAGTTTTCAAAAATATCGTCAAATTTTAATGAAGCTTCGTATCGCAGTTTCAAATTAAATGAGTTAAACTGAAGTGCATCAAAGATTTATGCAATGTAATAGCCGAGCAAGGAAGTAATATAAAATTCACATCATATATTTAACACAGTTAAAAACACTGCAATACATTGCTTTAAAATCATAAAATTAACTTCGTGATTTCTTCAAATTCCCTGTATTGATTTCGCTAATTAAACAAATACCTATACACGAATTTTAAAAACAGAGCACAAGTGTGATAATGTGGGAGCGCCAACAAAATGCTTATTCATTCTATCCAATGGGTGAAAAATTATTAACTATGCAAATGAGAAGCTGGTTAAATATTTTCTGAAGTGTGAAGTTTGTTTTAATTATAAGAGTGGTTTAAAAGAAATGTTCAAAGATAAATAAATTTGCCGGGGAGAAAAATAAAAACGCTTCGCTGCAATTAACTTTGCTATTAATTAAGGCTGAAAGAATATAGAAGAATGTAGAAATATAAAGAAAACTTTTTTTTAGTTGATTGCGTACACTTTGTTTTTCAATGTTTACATTAACATACAGAGCATGAATAGTTTATGAATATATTTAGTTTTCTAAAGTTAAATTACATTTCAAAAATTCGAAACTATATGTTTTTAATGTAGTCGTATCTTTCAACTTCTTTAAAATAATGGCTCATAAAAATTAGATGTATGAGATTTAAAATTCATGAACATATATTTTTTCTTTAATCTGCTGGTCCCTTTTCACATAAGGAACAACTGAGTTGTATAAAAGAAACAAAATGCATTTTTTAAAATATTAAATAATTCCCTTTTAACATGTATAATAAAAATCAATGAAACTATAAAATACAGTTTTAAAAGCAAAATCTCTTGTGAAAGCTTATGTCGTTTAAAAGAAGAACACACAGCAAAATTTATCACAAATATACATTTGCATGTATTTCGAGAATCGCTTATGCAATCTTGACTAAACTTGGCACAGTAGCCATGGCGAGATGGCAAAACAGTATGACTTAACATTGTCATATTGTTTTGCATTAACAAAAAACACTTAAAAAGAAACTGGTGTTTAACAGATGAAATATGACACACATAACCGATACTTATGAAACTGTACGTAGGTTTAGGCAGAAAAAACTTTCAGTCTTCTTCTGCAGAAGTCCACATACACTGTCGCAGCAGAGTGGGGACTGTGGAGACTGAAAAATAAACAAAAAGTACCCGTTATGAGTGTTATTTTACAAAGTTTTAATTACTTCATTGTTTTGCATTATTGAGATCTCAAGCGCAATTTTTTCCCCTGTGAAAATCATGTTTGATACATCTGAGCGAAGGAATAAGCAAGTTACATGTACACTCAGCAATTTCGGCCCAAAGTTGAGTTAGCCCTTGTTTAATTAATTTCTTTACTTTTATAGTATAACACAGTCATGTTATTGGTTTCAATATTTATATAACTGAATTATTGTATTTAAATAACATGTAATGGATATAGGTAAGGTAGTAATGTATTAGGTTATGTTGCAGAATAAGCATTTAAAGTTTATGGAAATTGTTTGTGGCTACATATGGATATAGCACCGAGAGTGTAGGCAGCTATTGTTTTCAAAAGTTTCGGATTTTTGATGCCTTTCGAAAGTTAGTGTCAGCGAGATTGCGTGACTTTAAAAACCACATAAAAGCCAAAACGAGCCAATTTCGTGCTTATTTCGGGTTTTCGTAGACTGATTATTGCATTCTACATTTTTTTTTTTTAATCTGTGTTTTATATGTGTATTATAAACTCTGTAACAGTATTCACTTATAAATTTGTGTGTGTACAATAAAGTAACGGTTCCCACACTACTGACGTTTTGCCTTCCCCGACCCAGCAAAAAATAACTTGCAATGAACATTTTTGTCGCCTTTTCAATAAAATAATGTTATCGGTAAAGTTTGAATAAACATTTTAAGCGAAAATATATATGTTTCCAAGTAAAAATAAGAATAAATAAGGTGATTTTTTACAAAATTACTGCTTGCTCTTTGCCAGTTTTTCTGATGTCCCACCGGTTGGGAATCGGCTCAAAATATTATTCTAAGAAATACTTTAAACATCCAATAATATACTTTTTTTCACCTGAAATATAAAGAAAAATATTTTTGGAAGAAACGACAGTCTTAACAACTACATGTGTGACAAGATTATGATAAGGATTTGATTATACAGAGAATGAGGACAGATTTTATTTTACTTACATTTCTACATTATGTTTTGAAGTCATAAATTTCCTCCTCTTAAGAATAAAGAAAAAATTTAGCTGATTCTTATCACTTTTTGTTGTAAATACACAAATAAACCTTTGCATAAAGATAAACCATAAAGTTTTCTTAATACTTTCAGGTCTAAGCTTTTCCGACCACTTTTTCCTGGATTGAGGTTTCAGGTAGACTTCATTTTTAAAAAATACTTGAAAGAAAAGTAATTTAATCCTTTTTTAAAATTATAAACATCAATCTGTTCTTATAAGAAAACTATTTAAATGTACTAAGAATCAATATTTAATGATAAATTATTGCAAAACAGAATGTTTTAAAGTAAAAAAAAAGTCTACATAAGAGAACAGACATCATTTAGATCATTTTTAATATAAAATTTTACAGACTTAATGAAAATACTTATCCTAAAAATACATTTTATTTGTTAATAAACATTACTTAGTAAAATTTGCTTTTGCATGGTACATTTTAAAGCAAACGTACACAAAAAGTAACTCTAATTCAGTTCTTAAAAGTTCTTAATTGTCTAGAGCTTTCTGATAAAGAAATAATCTGAGCATAAATAACTGTGTTAAATGTCCTGACTCAAGTTCAGCATAGACAGTTGAACAGTTCAGTATAGGCCGTTCTTAATTGTTATCAGAAATTTCTAATGATCTAAATTCAAGTAGTGAAAAAAATTACAATTTTACAACTGTTTAACCATTAATTTCTACCCTTTTTCGATGCAGAAAGCAAAATTGTTAGTTTTTAAAAATAATAATGAGCGTAAATCAGATGCTCAAGCTTTTCAAAAATGTAAATCATTCTAAATAAGCTTATCACCTTATATTATGGAATCAATTTACAAAAATGTAGCGTATCTATTATGTTTCTACTTACCCATTGCATTGGAAATAGGTGCTTAGTAAATATACTAAGTACTGAATTGAAAATTGCATTATGTTCCTTTACTTAATAATTCAGACATCAGTTTAAGTTAAATCTCCAGCAAATATTTTAAGTTTAAGAACTCTTTCAAAATTTGCCGACCAATGGCTAAGTGGATAAGACATCAAACATCAGGAGATGGCTGGAGTGTACAGTACAGGTAGGGGATGGGCGAGACAAGACGACAATGAAATTTACTGCTTTTATCCGAGACGAGACAGGTCTATTTATTGTCTCGCGTCATCACGTAGTGTAAAGGTCAATAGTTATGGCCTCTCACACTGCTTTCTAACTAAAACTTTTGAGTTTTGGACGGTTTTCTCGAGGTATAACGAGAATACGCTTTAGAACACCATAAAACGCCCTCTGCACAAGTCATCTTCCCTTTATTCAGGTATACCTCGTGTAGCGGAAAAAACACTCAAAATACTGGTGTTAAACGATAAAGTAAATAAAAAACTTTGTAAAAAACACACATAAGATGTTACAGGTAAGTTGTACGTACGTTTCGGCCAAAAATTGTTTTCGCCTCTGCTCCGTATGTCGAAGGGCTTTGACTGAAGAAGGCCAAAACAATTTTTGGCCGAAACGTACGTACAACTTACCTGTAACATCTTATGTGTGCTTTTTTACAAAATTTTTTATTTACTTTATACCTCGTGTAGCTTTGATTTAACCACAGACAAAGCTTTCAATTATTTTTATTTATTTATTTATTTTTAATATTTTAGAATTAAATAGGTGTAGTGCTAAGAAAACACGTTTTTCCCCCCCTTCTTTTTTTGCTTAACACAAATTTAATATAGTTTCCGTTTTCAAAAGTATATTTCATTTATCTCGTTTTCTTACGTAACGCTTCATGAGTCTCTCTCCCCCACCCCCTCCTTTTTTTTTTTTTTGGTTACTTTCTCTCCCACCCCATCTCCCCACCCCCCCCATTCCCGTCGTGCACCTGTACTCTGATATCGATGTTAGATATTTCGCAACACAAGTTTATTACGCCGCGGAGCTTAAAATGCAGCCCAAGAATATGAGGGGGAAGATGAAATATTCAAAACAGCATTAACACGATGAGGTGGAGAGGAGTTGTGTAGGAAAGGGAGACGAGTGTCTGGACTCAGGTGTGTTTTCTGAATTTTGTATCCATATGAGGTACGGGAGGGAAGAAAAAAAAAACCCACAGGCAATTTAGTTAATATTTAAAATTATTCCTACAATTTTATTTACAATGGAGCTTGCATTTGTATTGTTGTAAGTGTGTTACTTGTACGTTGTTCTGTTATCCCAACTACTTTATTATAAGGATAAGCAAATAGCAGGGTTTAGAATGGATCTATAATTTATCCCCGCCGCATTGCATTTGATTTTGAT
Organism: Cheiracanthium punctorium; assembly: GCA_038373885.1. Classification (NCBI taxonomy): domain Eukaryota; kingdom Metazoa; phylum Arthropoda; class Arachnida; order Araneae; family Cheiracanthiidae; genus Cheiracanthium; species Cheiracanthium punctorium. Next base: position 431,492 of record JAWZYV010001433.1, on the reverse strand, counting down.
TTAACCGTTTGTATAGGAAGATACAGATTAACGTATACGATTTATTAGTGATTATGTCATTTTATCTCTCATCCCCTTTATTGAAAATTGTGTCCTAAAAATGCGACATAATTTTACATATATTTAAGTACTATTAGTTCACAACAGCTTTAATCTACTGTTACGATCGAGTTATTTATTTATTATTAAGATGTATTTGTGTGCATGCGAAATTTAAATTTTTTATGCTCTGGTTGAATACTTTGCTAGGTTGAGTTAGATACCTGAAATTCAGATCTGCCACTGGAGAGACGTGATTCACTTGCACATTTTATAAAGAAAGTCGTATACCTCTTAAAATAGTTTGTTGTACAGCGAATGTAATGTACAGGGAGTAACGGAAAGCATGGCTGCACTTAAAAAAATGAATTAAAAAAATTCTCCAGACATATAGAAACCTTTGAACTTCTTGTTATGCGGATGGAGTTAAAAACATTGCTTGTCTTCCGTTCGTGACACTGATGAACTGAAAAGTAGAATGACAGCCATCATTCAGTGTTGATCCTGCAGTGCTTCATAGAACCTGACAATCCCGTATGGACAAAGTGTGTTGCACGACTAATGGTGAGGACATTGAAATCGTGCCAGTAAAACATCGAAAAAAAAAAGCCCTTGATATTTTCCTTATGGAACTTAATGTGGTTATTTTTGTTTGTTTCCTCGCAATTTGTGTTTAAAAAGTGTAGATATACACTGCTGGCCATCGTAAATGCAACACCCTGAAGGAAGCATGCAAATAATATGAAATTTACAACATGCATTAGCTGAGGTGAGATATGCAAATGATTAGAATTTCAGCGCAGACGCACATCAAGCGCGCCTGTGGCGCCACCTCAAAGCGCTATTTAAGGCTTGGAGATTTCGACGGTTTCAAGTACAGCAATTGTGTTTTTCTTGCTTTTTTTTTCAAAAAAAACGATAAATTATGCCTCGTAGGAAACAACGATCATCTTTTGATCAAGTATCCGAGTTTGACAGAGGAAGGATAGTGGCATACCGAGATTGTGGGTTATCTTTCAGGGAAATCGGTCGTCGTATTGGACGAAACCAAACAACTGTGATGCGGATATGTGATCGTTGGGTGCAGGAGGGTACGACGGACAGACGTGATCGACCGCATCGACCTCAGTGCACCACGTCACGTGATGACAGGCAGATTGTACGCATGGCAGTGACGGACCGCTCAGTCACATCACGAACCATATCACAGCAGATTCAGTCTGTAACGCATCATCCAGTGTCTGCGCGTACCATTCGACGTCGTTTACAGCAGAATGGTCTGTCCGCAAGACGTCCGTTGCTTTGTCTACCTCTGACGCGGAACCACAGACGTCTCCGCCGCCAATGGTGCGATGAAAGAAGGATGTGGACGACAGAATGGAATGAAATTCTCTTTACTGACGAGTCACGCTTCTGTATGCAACACCACGACGGTCGGATTCGAGTCTGAAGACACCGTGGAGAGAGGATGCTGAACAGCTGCATTATGCACCGTCACACTGGTCCTGCACCGGGTATTATGGTATGGGGCGGTATCGGATATCTCTCTCGCACTCCTCTAGTACGCATTGCCGGTACTTTAACCAGCCAGCGCTACATCTCCGAGGTGTTGGAGCCAGTTGTCCTTTCTTACCTTCAGGGCTTGCCAACAGCCATATTTCAGCAGGATAATGCACGGCCACACGTGGCACGCATTGTCCAAGGGTTCTTCGTCAATCACCAGATTGAATTGCTTCCCTGGCCGGCGCGCTCTCCGGATCTTTCGCCGATAGAAAACATGTGGTCCATGGTTGCTCAACGACTGACCCAGAGTTCATCCCCAGCTGTCACACCAGATCAACTTTGGCAACGTGTGGAAGCTGCTTGGTCTGCTGTACCCCAAGAACACATTCAAAGTCTCTTTGAATCAATGCCGAGGCGTGTGGCAGCTGTGATCTCCAACAACGGCGGCTACTCTGGGTACTGATTTTGGCAGGAACCACGCTTCATAGAATGCTGTAAATTTAATCATTTGTTACTTGGTCAACATGTTATCTACACAATAAATTTTGTTGTGATATCTCTTGTTTTTCTTGGTGTTGCAATTTGGGTGGCCAGCAGTGTACTTTTCACTCAGACGCCCTATATAGTATTTAGAGTACCATTGAGTTTCAAACCAGTTTCACTCTCTGAAGAAAAAAAATGCTTTGTTGAATTCAACAAAATTTTGTTGGTTCTATTTTAACCGAAGAGTTTTGTCGACAAAGTGGTCGTAGATATTGTGTTGAATCAATAAAATTTTTGTTGAACGAAATATTTTGTTGAGACTCAATGAAACATGGGTGGATCATGCAAAATTATTTGGTCCAAATAGCGCCGTATCCTTCGTATAGGATGGCAATGGGTGGAACTGAGCGCTTTTCGTTATATTGTGGGCCCCCACCATGACCAAGTGGATAAGATACCAAACAAGGCAGATAGATGAAGTGTGAAAGTCCGGCGTTGGGGCATACCACGCGTCTGTTGATCCGACAGCCAAAAGTTTTGGGTGTTTCTTCCAGATGTAACGTGAATACGCGTTAAAAACTCTTAAAAAGTCCTCCACCCAAGGCGTCTCACCCCCGTAGGCAGAGGGCCCTCCTGTAGGAAATTTCATAACGCAAAACACTAAAACTCCATTTTTTCTTTTAAAGCTCTAGTGGATACGACTTAGCTCTGGGACGCCTAATTTTGAATCAGTTCTAAATAATCGACGAACACATGGAAGCCCCTCTATAGAGTAGAGATGAGCTGACTCTGATTACCGCACAGGTCAACTAGGCCACGGCCTAAGGCCCCCACGATTTAGGGGGCCCAAAAAATATTAAAATAGTTTTTCTATTCCTAAAAAAATGAGTTATGCTAAATTTTTAACGGCAATGAAAATAGACATATACCGCTGAGCAATAGGGCTTACTTACACTATAATCAGGGATAAAACAAGCGCCAAGTTAAGATCCCAAGAATTCCACCCTTGAGTATTCATTGACGTGGCACCACTTGATTCTGAAGCATAACTTCTACATTAAAAGCTAAAAATTTGTGAAGGTTAAGTTAAAATTTTTGTGCTGGAGAAAGTTTGATGCTGAAGCACCTTCCCTCCTTATGTATGAAATTGCGAAGAAGTACTGGTATCTTATGATTATAGGTAATATGACCTACAAAAAATGACCGCACAGGGGCCCCACAAAAGTGCTAGGCCTAGAGCCTCTGAATGTCTTAGTCGGTCTCTGATGAGACGGGCTCAGCCCGAGTCCAAAAGCCCGAGCTCGAACCGGTCTCGGAATCTGTAATTCACGATTGGGCTCGGTCTCCTGAGAAATTTCTCCTTTATTAAACTTACTCCTTGTAAACAGATTTTAAAAAATGATTCATGGAAGACATAAGCTAATTATTATTATTCGATAAACTTTGGCTTTTATTTATCTGTCAGCTGAAATTTAGGGCTCGGAATCGGAAGAGAGGGGCTTGAATTCAAAGTGCTCGGACTCGGGCTTCAAAAAATAGGCGTATCGAAATGTTATTTCACAAATCCAGTACCTTTTACGCTATAAAAACCACTACTTCTCTTCTCCTAATTTGGCATAGTTTTTGTATGCATGCCACATTTCAGGTATCGCCTTTTCTTGTCTACCTACGTTATGCATAGCCTGTAATGCCATTCTTTTTTTTATTTCAATCCATGTACCTGTACTCTGATATCGAAGTTATACATATTTCGAAACACGAGTTTATTGTGCCGCGGAGCTTAAAATGCAGCCCAAGAATATGCGGGAGGAAAATGAAATATTCAAAACAACATTAACGCGAAGAAGTGGAGGGAGGGGAGGCGAAAAGGGAGATGAGTGTCTGGACTCAGGTGTGTTTTTCGAATTCCCGCATCTTCAGGAGGTTCGGAAGAAAAAAAAGCAGAGTCGATTTAGTTAATATCCAAAACTATTCCGACAATTTTATTTGCAACGGAACTTGCATTTGTATTGTTGAAAATCTCTTATATGTTCGTTTTACTGTTATCCCAACCACTTTATTGTAAGGATAAGTAAATACCTGGATTCCGAGTGGATGCAAGATTTTTTAATACCCCTGCACTGCATTTTTAACCCCTGTTTGGATTAGGATATCCTGCAGGCAGATGAGACTTCTTTATTATGTAGATGTATGAATATGTATTTGAAATTTATTTTTTCTGTTGTTGTTTGTTTAAAAAAAAAACATGGAAGTTCGTATGTCTCATTGTCTTACCATTTTATAAGACTGGATCAGTTTTGAACTAAAATAAAAGGTGTTAAGCCCTCGGCTAAACCTCATCTAATATAGTTTCAGTCGATTCGCCTCTTTTGTTAGGAAAACATTGCCAAACATTGTGTTATTTATTCAATAACTTAAAAAAGAAAAATTAGTTTAACTTAATATTTAAAGCTTAGCCTGAAATTTAAATAATATATGCATATACTTTTTCTAGTCTGAAGCAACATTAAAGAAATATGTTATTTCATAAAGAACAAAGTTAGTAGATTATAATTAAATCATCCTAACTTACAAATATGCATGCTTAGGATGGCCAAAACGAACTTCAGAAAAAAAAAAAAAAAAAGTTTGTCTGCCCGTACGTGATCCCAATTTTGTTCACGCATCAGTCAAAAACGTCTGATTAAAAATAAAAAATCTCAAAAACGTCTGAAACGTCTTTTATTAAAAATAATAAAACCTTAAAGGTATGGTTAAAGAAACTTTTGAAACATTATCACTGATCATTAAACTTGCGAAGATTCCTAAAACTGATTTGTCAAAAAAAAAAAAACCAGTTAATTTGACCTGATCGCTCATACCTTTTCAAAACGCAGCAGTGAAGAATTTTTCTGGTCCGGCTACACCATGAACGAGTTGAATAAGACACTGAACACGGTAGATGGCTGAAGTGTGAAGGTGCAGGGTATTGTCCTACCGTGCGGCTGTCAGTCTAACGATCTGGGGTTTTGGACGTTTTTCACCAGATGTAAAAAGAATGCGCATTAGAACCCCTTAACTAAGTCCTCCACCCAAGGCATCTCCCCAATTTAGACCGATAGCCCTTACGTAGATTTAAGAAGACGTACATATTTACCCACATACCTTTCAGTGTTCCGGCTTCGTTCTTTGAATGTTCCGCTGCGCTTGCTAGTCTGGTTCCCAGAGACCACATTCTCTATTTCAATAGCCTCCTTTCTGAATGCGTCTACGTAGCTATCCTATCTCAGGCTCAAAACTTTGAATTGAATAGAATCTTCATTAAAAGAGTCGCGCGAACCTGCGTTCATATTTAATGCTGCGTAATTTGATTTCTTCGAGATCTGGAAGACTGAATAAACCCACTAAATAATTCTCGTTCCAAAACATTCCATTTCTGCTAATTCCATATTCAAGCTTCAGCGCCGTTCATCCGATCAACGGCGTACACTGCTCCATAGGAGGCTCCTTCCTCAGACACGATGCGTTGGTGCATAATATATCAGGCCGCGACGCAATTCCTTGGTTGCAGAAAAGATGAATCCAAGTTTGCAAAAACGCGGAGAGTTTTGGAGGATAGAGTACATCCATTCATTTCGTGTAACAAGCGCTTTTATTTTCTAGTTATTCCGGGCTTATCTACTTTGATCATGTGTACCTGCCGCATAGGTGGCAAATTGCAACTATTAATTGAATCTTTTATTTCAAGAACCGGATGTCATAAATGATCCCCCCCCCTCCCCCCATCTCCAAGGACGATATTTTTTGTTACTGGGGACTCGAACTTTATAGTATAGATGGATCCACAATTTGTGTAAAAATCACGTTAGTTAATACGTCCTCACCTGTTCAATGCCCTTGTGTAGTAGCAAGAACAATCAAACACAATCTTCATGATCATGATCGAAAATATGATTACGTCTTTTAATATTAACAAGAAAGATAAATCATGTTCAACGCATCAATACATAAAATACTTTCCAACACAGCAGTCTTTCTTGCTACAATGGGCGATTCGTAATCGTAATTGTCGAACATGGAGGGTTTTTTTTCAATAACCTCAAAACAGATGTATATATCCCTCATAATGGAATTTTGCGAGACTCTTTAAAACGGATTGAAAGGTTGTTTGCATTCTTTACGTGAATAGTAAACAGAGGTGTAATCGCGTATGTACTTACTGAAGTGTGCTTGAAATGGATTGATATCGCTAAACTGCTATATATTACAACACTGTAATATATTAGAATCATTTTGAATGCTCCGGTAGAAGAACTATAAGTGATACAGACATTACTTTCGATAGAGAACTTTATTTTATAATCCTTAATAACATGCATCAATTTTGTTTTGTTTGAAATAACCAAATTTCTCTAAAGTACGTTCTTAAGAATGATTACCCATAGGTCATAATGTATTGGAATTCTTCTGGGTGTTCCTCTGAAAAAATTATAAATTCTACATATGCTATTTTCAGTGGGGCATATGGTAGAGTGCATAAGAATAATGTATACAAATTTCATAGTAATTGATGCATATTCATATTTACGGCAGTTACAGACGGACGGACGAATAGACAGGCGGACAGACATGCCGAAATCATAGACACTTTTCAACCTTGTTGGAAAATGTTAAAAATGCTTTAAATTGATTATGCCTTAATGACTTAATTGTGCTTAATTTTTAATAAATATGCTTGGAAAGGTTGCTTTTAAGAAGACTAAACCTTGTTTATTGCTAAGACAACTTACGTCGAATACAAATTTTTATATCTATTTTTTAAATTCAAAATGAATGAAGGAAAATAATTATTTAATTTGAAGTCTGACCGATTGTATTCGAATTAATCCCCCCCCCAAAATACTTAAAAATCTGTGCATTTGTGTTATACAGTTTTTATCGATTTCTGAACAATTGTGATTTCTTGATTTAAACGACTTTTAAAATTATCGATTCGATTAAATTTTGCATGTGCAAGATGTATGATAGAACTTACGATAAACATACATAGATAGGTACAGTTTGCCGAGATGTCAGGATACTTCCCAGAAATGTAGTGTCAAAAACGTCATCTTTATGCACTAGTCAGTCAATAATCCCTTCACAGAAGGCTTCAGATATTCCAAAAACGTTTCGTATGTAGAACATTACACAAGAGTGGGATGTCTGAAAAAAAATAAAAATAAAGTGGTTCATAATGATATACGATTTCTAGCTCGGTATTTTATTGCTCGGTTTGTTTTACTAAAGTATAATTCATATTTTACCAATCACGATCCTAAATTTGTCTAACTTTCAACACATTTTTAAAATAGCTGGAACACTCAATAAAAAATTGGTGTTAAAAAATACACAAAAAATGTACTTATTGACAAAAAGATCGTTTCGGGCGGTTCAGAAATCTGCCTTTCTTCAGGGGCAAAAAAAAAAAAAAAAAAAAAAAATTGTACAACCCATATGAGCAGAAAGATTAAAACTCACACACACACACACACACACACACACACTACACTTATCACTACTCATGCACACTAAAAAAAATTTCAAATGTATTATTAATCCAGATCACAGATTGTACAAATATTTCCCTAAAAACTTGGGTTTGACTCATGCTCTAAAAACTTCCATACATCAAACTCGACAAAACCACCAATCGAGCAACTAATTGGTGATTGAGCCGCGGTGTCAGAAAACATCTTTTCCTCTGTGGCACCAGATGGGCGATTCGATCGACCGCCATGTTCTTGGTAGTGGTAGTTAAATGGATCGATGGCAACGGATACGCGTTTTCAGCGTTGGGCAGTCTATCCAGTTGGTCTTCAATATTGATGCGAAAATACTTGCTCTTCAAAGGGTTAATAGAATAAAATAGAACACTACAAAAGTTGAGCTCAGATATTATCGCCTATTTACCTAATATATGATTCGTACTTTTTAATATACTGTCTTTCTCTGGTTGCAAGAATTTAATCAAATTATTTATGCTTGAAAACTCACGTATTTATTTTGTAAAACACCACAAATTTCAATCCTTTTGTTTTAATTTATTTTAAGTGAGTTAACAGAAACCTCCGAAAAGCCAGAAGCTCAAAACTCATTCAATGTGTAAGACTGCTCTGATAATGAATGCGCTGGATTCAGATCATTCCTTGTCTGTTCTTAGGTGGGGCACCCCCACTGCTCCCTAACGAATCCTCATTACGAAATCCCTAATTTCATTAATGAAATATTTATTCTACACGGCTTACTGAACCGTACATTAGCATGCACACTAAGGGGGTGAATTAATGTTTATACTGCATGAATATTTACGCAATAATTTACTCATATCACGTCCTAAGCATGTTGTAAGATCATCGAGTTTTATAAGTAATGGAAACGGTGTCATCGTTGCTGCTGAAGTTTGTGGCTAATAAATCTGTTCGTAAGAATTTTGTTTTTTAATTGTAACTACAGGACATTGTACACGATGAGAACTTAAAATGGGTTTATTAATTAGGGGGGAGGGGTTAGTAACATAATACACTTTCTCTGTTTCTCAGTTATGGGAAATGTTACGAATATTTTTGCTGAATGTTTGTGCGACAGCGAGGACAATCTAATTATTACCACGAGAACGATATATGACATTCAAGAACGTATGTAAGGGTGGGGGGGGTACAGGGGATCTGCAAACCCACTCTAGAAATTTCGAATTTTCTTACTAAAATTATAATGATTATGCATTTTTGCGTAAAAGTTTGCCTTTTCTACCGTTTGACTCCCCCCCCCCCCCGCTCCTAAATGTTTTTTGGGTACGTCCCTGATGGCATTTTTCAAAAATACTTTCCTGACATTGGGAATTTTGAAAGCGTTTTGTTTCAATTGCTCTAGGTTTTCTTGCACAAGTTTTTCTCGAAGTGTATTGAAATTAATGTCTTTCAGCTTAGGTGGGATATGGGAATTAAAAGAAATGTGAAATACAGAAATAGATGGAAATAGTCGAATGCTCAATTTAATGCAACGTTGATCCCTAAAGAAACCACCTTTGACTTGAAGTATCCTTCTTTCCATATAGGTGATGAATTACACCTCTGAGGAAAGCCTTAGCTCGATCTATCTCGCATATACGCTTTCCTTCTTGTCTCTCGACTTGAGTCCTTCTTGTAAAAAATTCATCATCGACTCAATAAGATTTTCTTTACGTTGCCTTATCTCTCCATTTTATGCAAGTGAGAGCTATAGTCAGACGGATACCTACTGCTTAGAGGAATCCTTCGAGCTGAATTTATCCTTTCGTCGCAGCTCGCTAAAATTTAAATCTTCTGTTATATATATTGACTTTGAATGATCACTGTCGACTAGATTGGTTAAAAACTATTTAACCTGGCCAAAACATTTCTATATCTGTTATTCTTTTTTCGAAAGCTTTAATACTGCTTTGAAACAATGAGCATTGCAAGTGAATTTCTGGAGCCAAGTCCGAATAAATTAAGAAAAATTCGCTATTTTTACTATTTGTTTTTGAATTTTTGTAGAATATACAAAGGGGTAATTTTTTTTTGTTTAGAGTCAGCGCCCTAAGAAAGTGTTTAAGAAGATGTTTGATACTAATAATTCACAGTGCTGTATTTCACAAAAGTCTTGCAAAGTTTTTGAAGATGCTAAAATAGTAATAAGTGTCATCACTGTTTGGCCAAAATTTAACTGAAACTAAGCCCCTAAAAATATTATCCGGTGGAAACCACTATTTTTAGGTACAGAAAGATTTCGACAACATCTTATCTTGGCGTATTTAATGATCGTTAGGAGTTTTCAAAGGACGTTACGCTGTAGGGGCATCACCACGTATGCTAAATAAATACAGCTCTGAATGCAACTGGCAACCCTTTGACAAAATAACGGCGATTTGAGCCAACTTGTATAGCTAGGAGCCTTAACCGATACCAAAATAAAAATATCAACGATTTTCGGTTAGAAACAACCTTTTTTACAGGTTTTAACGTTCGGTTCTCATTCTGGTTAAAAAGATGTTTTTTCAATTTTCAGAGTTCAAACACGAATAACTTTTAGACACATCTGAAGAGGAATAGAGCCAACACTTGAAATGTGGGCTATTGTGAGCTTTGCTTTTAAAGAATCTACGCATCTCTGATTTCAGCAACATTACTAGAATGTACCGTCTTGCAACAAATACTTAATGGATTTATAGTTTAAGTATTTAAACATTTCTAATTGCCTTCTCATTCACAGTTTTAATCAGACAGTTCAAAAAACAAAGTTCGGATCGACAGTCCAAGGTTTAAGATTCGTTTAAACCTCGTAACTATTTTTAACTTTATTTTTCGTGCGAATACAAATTGGAATAGTAAAACTCAAAGCAATGTCCTGGAAATATTATAATAAACTCGACATGATGGGGGGAAAGCAGTTGTAAAACTTTTTAGTCGTTGAAATAGTAACTGGAGAAGTGTAGATGGTGGCTTTTTTAATATAATTATAAATGCCAATACTTACATTATACTTATTAATAATAACCAGGGATTGTAGTAGGAAGTAGTTTTAAAATCTTTTTAAAGTTTCGCACGATAATGAAAAATTATAAAAGAAAAATCAGCTTTGTCAAACGCAAAAATTTTGATTCTTTTTTTCTTTATATCTGTGTTAAATGCATGATGGTTTATCATTAACAGTTAAATGAACACCTGTACAGTATTACATGTAACAGTGCAAGTGCAGTACGGTAGCGTATAATCACAGTTTGAAGTTTCTTTTCACTTTTGTTCAATAGTTTGTATCAGTCTATGAAGACTGCACATCTTTCCCCTCCATTCACCCTGCATAACGAGGGCCTAATTTTGAGCATACTTCCGAAGAGGGCGGAAGTAGGCTTAAATGTCACATTCAGCGGCTCTGCTGTTGTTTCTTGGTAAATGAATCAACAAATAAAAAAATATTCATGTACTTTCTTAATTTTCTTTATTTCATTCATGCTTTCGCAATCAGTCCGCCGTGGCCTAGTCGCTCAACTCCGTTCCCATAAGAACTCGTAAAGTGAAGCAGCACCGTCTTGACAAATGCTTGAAAGGGTGACGAAAACCTCTCTCGGCTAAGCTGCTGTACGCTAGCTTGGAGCTGGTGCACGTAAAATCTGTTCATGGTTCCAATGTCCTCAGGTTCCAAAGGATACCTCTGGTGGTACCGCTTTCAGGTGCTATGTCTGTCATCTGAAAATGGCTCAAAATTAGGAGACCCACCCTTCTTAGGGGGGTAACGTTGGTCTGCCTTCTAGGTGTCCCAAATGAACAATATCTCCGGCCCTCGTACCGGTCAAACCTCCAGGTAAGCCGTTGACCCGGCCGTTAGAAAGAGAAAGAAAGAAAAAAAAGATACTCTCGCAATCATGCTTTCTCATTTATTTTTCTTATAAATCTAGAATATACCCAATCAGTTTCCCGTTTTAACCCTTTGAGGCGCAACCTTTTGCCAATGCTGACAAAAGGGCAGCCGTTGCCATCGCTCGACTTAACTACCAGCAAGATGGCGGACGATCGAAACGTTTATCGCGTGTCACAGATCTAGAGACCCCTTTTTTGGCGACAGCTGGCTGTGCATCTATTCAGCAATCTATTGGGCAATCTATTCAGCTGTTCTCGCATTCTTCCATTTTTCAGTAGATGTCAGTGCTGTTAAAAATAATCGTGACCATTTTTTTTTACGGGAAATGACGTGTATAAAAAGTAAAGGATTCTCGTGGAGCTATGTCGCCCGCAACCATTTTTATAGAAATCAAATCTATACTTCGCGACTGGCAACACTCAGAACGTCAGAGTTGGGTGTTTCTAGAGCGGGAACACTGCGCGTTAAAGGGTTAATCTCTCGCTTACCTACTAAGCATGCATGCATGCATGCATATCTGACACTGTAAAATTTCCCTTTGCCGTAGCAACATACATGTCTCAATTTCACAAAGGAGTTTCACCTACCGAGCATTTTTCACTCTGCTTCTGAATTAATTAACATCACACGCTGCAGAGAGAGGGGGGGAAGCGGCAGCCAGAGCTTACAAACTTCATTAAAATCTGTGCTGAGCAGTGCCGTGTCAATAATTAATGTCATAAATTTACGTCTGTCTCCCTCGTCTTGTGTCACCTTAGGGATAAAGGAGGGCACTTTTAAATATGTAATGCTCGTTTCGGAAGATTTTAATTTCATTGATTAAATATTTACACTCGAGTCTCGCTGAAACGAGCATCGTTTTGACAAGTTTTGGGGAGATTGTAGCTGCGCTTGCTTTGTCCTTCTGTACTAATACGCCTAGCTTTAAGAATATTGTGCCCGTAGAAGATTGCGTGCTGTTCAGAATATCGTGGTGTAAACGATTGAGCATTGTAGGTTAATTTGATTGCATTTTATGAGTGCTTTGTACTAGGTATATAAAATATTGTTCATAGCTCTAACTGTTCAGTGCATTCGATTTCGCAAAAACTAAATTTGAAAATTTTGCAACCACTGAATTTTTTTTCTTTTATTTTTTTGTGAGAGGGTTCACTTTAACCCTTTAACACGCAGTGTTCCTGCTCTGGGAACACCAAACTGTGACGTTTTGACTGTTGTCAGTCACGAAGAATAGATTGGATTTCTATAAAAATAGTTGCGGGTGACATAGCTCCACGAGAATCCTTTATTTTTCAGCACGTCATTTCCCGTAAAAAAATGGTCACGATTATTTTTAACAGCACTGACACCTGCTGAAAAATAGAAGAATGTGAGAACAGCTGGATACATTGCCCAATGCTGAAAAAGGGCAGCCGTTGCCATCTCTCGACTTAACTACCAGCAAGATGGCGGACGATCGAGACGTCCATCGCGTGCCACAGATCTAGAGACCCTTTTTTGACGGCAGCTGGCTGTGCGCGGCTGAACTTTTTTCAGCATTGGGAAAGGGTTGCGCCTCAAAGGGTTAAGGCGTCAGGAGGTAATACTGTAGTCGACTATTCAACTTTAACAAATTTCGTTCGATATTTTTAATCTTTATTTGCTTTTTTAGATTTTGTGAAAATTGTACAAAATTTTCTTGAGGATCATTTAAAGTATCTACTGTGAATCGAACGAAATTTGCAGTTACAGGAGAGGAAGGATCTCTTCGCTTAAAAAGCTGATTCTACTTGGTGCCATGAGTATAGCCACATCGTTATTTTAAATTACCTTTAAAAGCAGCATTTTTTATTTTTTTAAAGGAAGCTATAGCTGAAATACTGACTATTTTGATAGAACAAAATTTTGGAAAAATACTAAGACTTAATACATGTCTGGCCAGTCATAAATTTGTGTTTAGTATCTAAGCGATTTTAAGACATAAGTAAGAAGTGCAACATAACTTTTAGGGGTTCCATATGTTTCCTTTTAAATACATTCAATTATTTGACGTGCTTTTATCTTGAAAATTAGTGATAAAAATCAGTTTACAGTATCAGCCTTTTTCTCGTGCGATTTAGTATACAATCCTTCGAGATAGAAAAAAAAAAGTGTCAGTTCGTTTATGTTTAAAAATTATAATAATATATTTCAAAGATACACTTTGATTATAGGTCTAATGTATAAATTAAACCATACAAATTTAACATTTTTGCAGTGCTATTCAAATGAATCTTTTCAAAATCAGACCATTTAAAACTTTTGCGAAACCCGAAAAAGAATTATTAAAAATATACGTCATTAAAACCCCGTGTGAAATGCTCTGCCGTGTAGCATTAATAATTAATTTGAAAACTCTACGATTTTCTCTTTTCGAACAGAGAGCTTAAACAAAAGGGTGCAACCCCTCCTCCACTGCTTACTCTGTAATTCCACCGCTGATTTCTTTCCTGCAAAAAGGATTCATTTAGTTCGTTAAATATTTATGTTTTCCACTCTGTTGAAAAGTGGCTATTCAGCTATAATTCTAAATTGTATAGTTCCTCTGTAAAAAGGTTCTTAGGAAATTAAGTATATTTGTAATTCATACGCTGAAAAATTATCCGTTTTTAAAATGAATGCTTTCGTATTAGTTCCCGTATATGATTAATGGCTCCTGCTAAGATACTTAATGAGGTAGTTAGTATAGCTCCTAAAATTATTTACAAGTGTTTTTATGCATCTGTAACTCTTTCCTCCGTTGTATTTTATCATCTAGATCAGAGGTGGCCAAATCGTGGCGCATGCGCCAGACTTACCACACTGAAATATTTCATGTGCCGCATCTCATCCTTGTGCTTTCTTATTGTTTTGAGACAGATTGAAGGCATTTGCAATAATTTTGTACCTGGAAATATTTTATTTCTTATAATTTATGATGTTACATCTATAGGAAGTATTTGTGCATTCCAAAATACACTGTCACCAAAAATTGTACAACCTCTGATCATTACTAAATATCCGAAGAGTTAATTGAGTTCCCTTCCTCAGAACAAGAATTTCAGCCGCCTAGTTGGCACAGTGGCTGAAGAAACATTCTATCACACCTTGAGTCCGGGTTCGATTTCCGGTTAAGATTTGGGTGTTAACTTATCTGTCTCTTCATTACGGGCCGCCAACTGGGTGCTCCTGTAGTAAAATGACCAATAGTTAATGTCTCAGTAGTTGTGAATGCTTGATGAGCGAAAAGAAAAGGGAAAAGCAGTTTCAATCTTTATTCACACACTATCACTTTAACATTTTTTCAAACTCTAGCTGTGAACGTAAGGAAGTAAAGAGATAACCGAGTTGTGTGGCGTATCTGAACTTCTCTATGAAAAGAAAAGGTAAATTATACGCAAAAGATTGGCAAACACTGGTCTAGATGCTTTCTTCATGATTGAAATGACAAGATAAATGCTGTTCAACTTTAGTTGAAAGTCAATACAAAAATTCAACAATTTATAAAAGCATAAGTGTGTTGTTATGTTAATACCTCGAAAACCAAATCATATAGTTTTGAGAGAAAAGTATGAAAAACACTGGTAAAATTCCAAGGATGTAAAATTGCCCATTTTTAGTCCAAAATTCAAATTACTTCGGTAGAAATTAATTAAAAACTGAAAACATCTTTGTTTTCTGATTGACCTGTTTGGTATTTTTTTTGCGACTTGTCGACGAATCTGTGCTGAAAATAAGTCCCCCAAACAAACCTTGTTCGATTACCGTGCCAAATAGGCATGGCTATTTCCTCCTGTTATTGAATGGAGATTTAATGTTCACTTCCACATCCAACAAAATATAAATTTTGGCTGTTTTGAGCGTGGAACATTAGTTGCAGCCAAAATTAAAGCCTAGAGCAGTAGCTCATTCTGCAAATTTGTGATATGGCTGCTCTAATTCGTTACGTAGGATTACTTGTCCTACGCAGTGAAATCTTCAGTACAAAGTGATAGTTCATAAAAAAATACATTTTCTTCGACGTAGATCAAGCGGTAACGCTGCTTTATTTTTACTGTACTATGTATGATATACTATTGAAAATTGTACTCATGCAACAGTATATGCTTCGGTAATTTTTTTAGTTGATTCATTTAATAAATAAAACATATGATACTCCTACAGCAATATCAAACAGTATATGCTTCGGTAATTTTTTTAGTTGATTCATTTAATAAATTAAACATATGATACTCCTACAGCAATATCAAACAGTATATGCTTCGGTGATTTGCGTAGTTAATTCATTCAATAAATCGACTCAAACTGCAAAAGTCGTTAATTTGCCTTATTTTATCGCCACATTTTAACCTAAACTGTTCTGATGTGTCATTACACCATAGATTTCTGATGTGTCATTACCATAGCGTATTCAGGAGGTACTCTTTAAAATGCAATTTCTCCGAGCTTATGTCTCCAGAGACAAAGCCTCTTTCCCTTTCTCCAAAACTAATTAACATAGAACGATTTTACATGACAAGGAAAATATAAATGTAAAACACATGTAACAAGGTTGGAAAGATTTCGGTAAAAATAAGTGATATTAAGATTATCTGACAACTTTTCTGTGGCTAATGTATACTACCTATGTACTACTAGGTATTCGTTATTTATATTACGGAGTATTCATGCTTTACCTTTAGATATTTTGGGTACACATGCACAGGGACTCCATTGAAGTGGCAATAGTCTCAGTGGAATCAAGCAGACCAAAAATATTGTCATGGAGCATACCATATCGTGTACAATATCGGTTATCTAGAAAGTAAATATGCAGGATATTATATTAGTAAATATTATAATAAATTAAGATAAAGCCCGTTCTGGAAGAAATTACGACAGGTGTTGAGAAAAACGATTTGACAAAAAACCATTTCTAACGGTCTGCAGATGCATTTGATCTTTTACCATGAGTGAATAATTCAGCATTCTTCTTTTTTAATATTATTATTATCAAAGTAATGTTGCTGACACTTAAGTCCTTTAATTAATTCTAAATTGAAAGCAACATGCAAAGTAAAATCTGGAGATTTTCGAGAAGCTATTTCAAACGTACTGAAATCATACAAGCTCCGAATCAGCGCGTTTAAAAATAGAACTTGACGTATTTGTGACAGCTTTCAACTTTTCTACACCTCTTTTAGTAATTTCCTCACGAAAATGACATAAAAATTGCTAAAAAATCTGGGAAAGGATAGAGCTTTAGATTTTTATCCTATGATAGATTGCTTTCTATATCTTTTTACATAATTATGAAAATTCTCCAAGTCGATCGCACAAACGGCGTAGATTTTATTACTGTTTTTGAGTTTAACTTCCCCCCCACACACATACTCCCTTTCTTGAGCAGAGGTAAAAGTTTTGTTTTTGAATGGTAGAGCGGGAAACGTATCATAATCAATGACGGAATGAATCCATGAATCAGTGATCAGCGTAAGTATATATTAGGATGTTTCTTCTACCTCTTTCTGTACCTTTTTGTACGCTGTTAAAAATAAAGTATTGGAAGATGGCCCAGAATGATCCTCTTAAGGAGAAAACTTTCATAAAATAACATAAATGTTAAATAAAACTTTGGCCCTTTCCCTCAATATTGTACACTATATTTTTCATCATAAGCATATTTCAATAATATTTTAAACTCAAATCGAGTAACGAAAACCCAAGCGCAAAATGATTCTTCATTTGAACATAATTGTAAATTGTTTTTTATAGGCAAAATAAAAGACTTGAAAGTAATTATGACTATCCGTAACTAAATAAAATGAGTTTTACGATCCTATCGTATGCTTAATGCATTTTATGAAAATTTTAAAATAAAAAAGTGTCACAAACAATAAAAATGGAACATTTCAAAATTAGGATTCAAAAATTATGGTCTACAATAAACGTAGAAATAAATTAACTAATGTAATGAGGAGTCACGCATTTTGAGAACGGTTGAAGAGCTTCCATGACGACTAGGACCCGGCACTGGAGTTTCTTCCGTCGATAGATCATTTTACCCGACAGTATGGCTGCCCACTTTAGGTCATATTACTGGAACACACCGAGAAACATAACAAACTAAACAAATGTAATTCACATCTAAAAACGCACTGTATTAAGTAAACGATGTCATATTTCTGTTCATTAAAGACTGTTTTTCTAAATAAACAGGAAAAGTTTATGCTTTCCTTATAAGAGATACGATAAAACCTAGTTTTTTGAAGAATTCTTCTCAGTATTACACCGATCACTTAAACATCGCCATTGCTTTTCTTAACTTGGTACAACTAGTTTATGTGTTACCTAGATGACAGCGCTGCCTCTGTGGAAGAAAACAAATATGGATCGTTTTGCCCGTTAGGATCATTTTGGGCCACCTTCCTCTACTTAAAAATAAATACTTTAATGTACTCCCACTTTTTAAGCACATTAGCATCATAAATGAGTAACGGCTTGTTTAACAATAAATTCCAATTCAAAAATTAGTACATGTGCTGCTTAAATTTGAGAATAAAGAACTCGGAGCTTTTACAAGATGAGAAAGTACTCAGAAATGAGTGCAAATTGCTTATTTCTAAGCATCTCGTTTTTACAGTGTATTTCTCTTGCAATTAGTGTTTTTAATGTGTACATCATGCGCTATGTTAATATCATAGCAAAGTAATTTTGCAATTGCATCTGCCAATCGTGATTTTTGATACTACTTAATCGGCTTGGGATATTAGGACTTTAATACTGCACTGGAACACTCCTTTTTAAATAATTAATTTTCTTGCACAAAAAATATTGAAAAATTGCTTTTATACGAAATCCTATATTCTCTTCTAACTCTGCTCTCATATTAAGGATAATAATAATAATAAATATAAAATAAACTTTTCCTAAAGAAAAGGATATTTCTGCTGTTATTTATTTCAATTAAATATCGGTTTGAAAATAAGAGAGGGTTAATTATTTGCATATCTATTTCAAATAAAAACTAATTATGAAACAAAACATACCATTTAATTAATTTAATTTTTGACTAACCTTTAAATTAGTGTTTAGATTATAAAAACAAATCTAAAAGATGATTAGATCTTTCTAAATAAAATAGACATTGCAAAGTTCTATAACAATTATTTTTTTTAACAAGCTTGCTATTTGCTTTTTTTTTTTTAAAGAAGCGCATTGAATTTTAATCTTTTATTTATTTTTCATAGCGGTAATCATTTTTAGGTTAATTAGAACGGGAATATGATAAATATGACATGATACGGTACACCAGTTATTTTACGCAGATTTAAATCCCATTTAATTAATGAAAAATAGCATTAAAATATTTTTCTTTAAAAATGTACGTAATTATAAATAAATCTACATAAACACTAAATGAACTATTTTCAAAACGTCTGTTAATGGCAAACATTTTAAACAGCTTTCCGTGAACCATGGAAATTTTCATGTTTTCGAATGTCCATCAAATGATTCAATTCAGGCATCTGCAATGCTCTGGCCGGTCTAGAATACAGATATTAAATGTAAAGTTTTTGGAGCAGACAATCGACCATTAGGTATTCTGAGAACAGAAGAAAATCTTTTGGCAACAGACAACCCCTGCCTCACGTGATATACGTATAGTGCTGTTTCGTGACTGGTCTTCACTGTAGCAGCATTCGCATCGGTATTAAAAGAGGGTTATTATGTGTTCCAATAGTTCTATGCAATTTTGTAGGGTTAATTTCTGAAGCAATTTGTTTCTAGCAGACAGTAAACAATGAATAATAATAAGTTTCGTAAGTTGTTTTACGGAAAAAGAAGGTTAAATTCCCTTTTAAGTTTATTAAACAGAAAATATCGCTGCTGTTTAGCCAATACATTTGACACGCTCAGTAATAATTTAAAAAATAATGATTTGTCGAAGGGTTCATTGATTAAAAAAAAAGAAATTAAATATCCGTATTAAGATAATAAAACTATGCATTAAACTGTATCGCAAGAAATTCGCACCCATATTGCTAGTGAAAAATAATAAAATTACGTGAGTCACTGTTATGCCCTTAAAATATGATTCCTGCTCCCTTACTTACTAACCCTTTGATACTAGGTCAGTTTTAAAGTTATGTTTCAAGATTTTTAGTTCTCCGTACAAGACATTCCTCCGTTTAGAAGATAGCTTCAATGTAGTTTTGCCTTAACTAAATACTAAATCGGGATTTTAGGAGGTCATTTCTGACCCGGCAGACAAATAGACCTCCTATAAAATCTCGATTGGGTTTTTAGTTGATATAGATAGTTGATAGCCACCAACTTACCAAATGGCCTTATCCATTCGTTCGATGTACACTGGCTTGTTAATATTTTAAAGCTAGTTTAATCTCGTTTAGCCAGCCACAAGAAAAAAAATTAAGGTCCCTCCAGTTATTCGATTTCTATTGTTGTTAGTCGCCCTCTGGGGAAGAATAGGTCTCTACCCTAGTAGCACAATTAGTCCAAAAAACGTTTATAAAACGTTTTTTAACGTCAAAAAACGTGTTTCCAACGTAATTTAAACGTTTTTTGAACTAGTTGTGCTACTTGGGTAAAATAGACAGAAGTGTGTATGGGTTTGTTAGCCCTATCACCACTTATAAACCGACTTTTAAGTTCCTACCTATTTTTTCTTTCTTTGCTATTATAAAAAGGAATAAACATAACTCCAAATAGTACTATTTGGTGTTATGTTTATTCTTTTATATAAAAGACACAAAGAATACATGAGGGAGACCGAACTACGAATTTAGTGAGCTCACCTTTCATGAAACAAGAAATTGGATGCGGTTCATCAAGAGGGTTCAGTAAAAGACATCCATGGTAGATTCGATGTTTTGTCGCTTTCAAGTGTCGAGATCAAAAGGTTTTGGAATACGAGATGAATGAGAACTAGACATCGGTAGAATGTACTGTTCGTGTTAATACTTATGTATAATTTCAGGGTATTACTGTAATGTAATTTCTGGGTATTATTGTAAATATTGTATGCGTCATTTCCAGATTTTACTGTATGTGTTACTTTTGGGTGTTATGTTATACAACGAATTGAGTCTTCATCGCGTCAAGATTGATCCGACAATGCCCAAAATGTAAGCAAAATATGTTCATCGTCTCCCCAAATTTAGAAATTGCTTTGTAGGCCACGAATTATTACCAGAATTTTGATACTGCAATACTGGCAATATTTCTTAGTGCTCAAATTGTGACAAAAAAAAGTATTAGTGAAAATTATAGTTACTGGAAGTTAATTTTTCTTATTAAATTAAGTTTACACAATTTTTTCTGTTAACAGTTTGTAAATTTTTTCTGTTAATTTTTTCTGTAATTTTTTCTGTCAATTTTTTCTGTTCGGTTAAGACTGCAATATTACCATAAAACGCCAGGAAGTAACTTTTTTTTTTGGTGCACTTATTTATTACCCCACCGTATGAAAGTATATAGTTATTGCTGCTTTTGTGCATTCGCTGTCTGTCCGGTCAAAATTCGGAAAACTGCTATTACAAAAAATATATATGGCTATTTAAAAAATAAAAATAAAGGTATGAAAAATAGAGATAGGATAGATACTCCTCCCTCCCACTCGAAAAAAAAAACCCGTTCTAAAATAACTATGCATATCAAAATTTTCACTCAAGAGTTTTCAATAATTTCATTAGAGAATATCGTTATTTTCTCTCTTAATTTTATTTCTTCCATTTGTATCCCCACACACACACACACACACACACACACACGCACATACACACTCACAATGATAATAAATAATTATTATTATTCGTGAAAAGAAATTTTATGCAGCTTTTATTGATTCGTTTCCATAAATTTACTAGTTGGTATGCTTCTGATTCTAGAAATATTATACTTGATATAAAATCACGATTAAAAAAATATCTAAAATACTTGCCTATCTTTTTAATTAGAAATTTAAAAACATAAACTCAGAGATCGTAGCATTTGCATTATTCATTGCAAAAATCAATAACTTTGCGATCTACATTTACGATTCATGAAAGTATAAAAAGGAAGGGGATCTCGTTACTCAAAACAGAGTACTCTATCGGGAAATAAGCTGGCATCTACTTAAATACGTATACAAAATAGGCAAAACTTAAGGAAGTGAAACGCACATGCGAACATTTTCAGTGACTAGCGCACTTGTTTCGTTATTCTCAGAATAGATTCTCTGCCAATATCAATTTGGACACTCTTCAGGGAATTTCGTGCATTTTGCCATCAGTTTCTGAGGATGTGAGGCGTAATTTTCCTGAAGAGTAATTTTTAACTCTTCGTAAAGATTCCAGTAGCTGATTTTGAAGCACTTTTATGAATATGTATTTCGATACTTCACCATTCTTCATTAGTAAGAGTCGCTAATTATCTGGAGAATTTCCCGTTCATTTTGGAGGTATTAGATTCCGCCCCCCCCCTCTTTCCCACCTAAAGTAAACGGTTGAAATTGAGTTTCAAACTCTTGATTTTATGAAAATATGAATCTTCACTTTTATACCACAACGTAAATGAATAGTTTCAAAATTATCGAATCTATTAAGAGAAGAGTGAACGCTGAAAATCCCCGTGGAAAAATTAAATTACATTGAATGACAAAATAAGTTTTAGTTATGACTTTAATGATTATGCTTAAAATCTATGATAGATGCTTAAAATGATCACAGCGAATACATTATTAAAACAAAACAAAACTAAACAGTCCAATCCAATGGAATGTGACAGTACAAAAAACACTGATATAATAAGCCTTTTTTAAGTTGCAAACTTAATATTGTTGAATTTTTTTTTCAAATCCTCTGAATATTGCAGTCCATACATTAAAATGTGGAAAGCCTTTCTCTATGCGTACGCTAGGCATATAGGAAAATTATGAATATGATATAACGCTTATTATTGATTTTAATACCAGTTCTAAGTAATTTAAAATACGTCGCTCATGTGATGTAGTGACTTAAGAACCTTTCTATCACACCTTGGGTCTGGGTTCGAATCCCGGGTTAGACATGGATGTTAACTCGTCTGTCCCTTGATAGGGGGTAACGCTAGCCACCCACTGAGTGCTCCCATAATAAAATGACCAGTAATTCAGTCCTTCGTAGTGGCAAAATGCTTGATGAGCAAGTGCCCTTCCATTGGAAAAGAAAATAATAATAATTATAATTTAAAATACTTTAAATAGGTTATGCAACCTATTAAGTGTTTTGTTGTTGATTCACATTCCATTATAAAAATTAAGAAATGCTGCTTACAGCGAGAGCATGTCCCGCGATGGCTCATTCGGTTTAAGATTGGTTCCCATTAGTACACCGAAAGTGAACCATCATCGATCTTAAGCAGTGCTTGGGAGGGTGACAACCTTTGCCGTCTGTATTGTTGTGGGATCGAAGTACGCTGATGCAGGACCCTGTACACTAAAGGGTGCTGGGGCATGTAAAATCGGTCTCGAATGCAATATCCTTAATGTTCAAACGATACCTTGACATGGGCGCCGGCAGCACAGGGCAAGGGGGGCAATGCCCCCCCTGGATTTTTGTATGCAGTGTTTTCCCTTGCTTTTTTGCTCTTTCCAACATGGTAACCATACGTTGAAGTAGTCTTTGCCCCCCCTGGGAAATATTCTGCCGGCGCCGATGTACCTTGATAGTCCAGGTGCTGGTCTCTCATCTACAGTTGTTCCAAAATTAAGAGACCCCGAGCTAAGTTTGTCTTGCTGCCACTAAGGCTCAGTGACATGGAAATCAAACCATTTCACACATCGCCATCCAATATGGAGGATCTGGTGTCTCTCCGCTGTTAGCCAGAGGGCTCAGGATGGATTAGAGACGTAAAATGAGCCCGTCTCGTCTCGCAAAATAGCTTCAAAGCTTTGTTTTGTCTCGCAGAATACCTATATAGTAATGATAAAAAATATTCGTCTCGTCTCGTCTCGCATCCATCCCTACAGAGGGCAGCAACAACTCTAACGGCGAATCTTTCAAAGGCCCTTGCAAAAAAGCAACTATGGGCACTCAGCGGAAACTGAATCGTTGCTACAGCGTTTTTGCAACGATGGGAGTGAATGCGTCAACCTCTGGTCAAACAGTAGCGTAAGCTCAAGTAAGAGCATGTTGAAGATTGTTTTGTATTTCATGCGTTTTTCATGATTTAGGTCAGGGCCGTACCCAGAAAAAAAATTTCGGTGGAGGGCCAAAAAATTTCGAAGGGGGACCAAACTGTGAAAAAGGCTAAAATTTTCACAGAAAGGTTTCAACATTCTTGTTTTGTTAACAAAATTTTAAATTTCGGAAGGGGGGACCGGACCCCCTGGTTACAGCCTTGATTTAGGTACCTCCAATCGCGTTATGAAAGTGTGGAAATCGAAAAGCGTCAGTAACACCAGCGTCTTCTACGGAATCCTTGTACGAGATTTCCTAATTTTCACCCCACGAATAAAATAAAATAAAATAAAATAATGTTGAAAGTCCCCGCGGGAGCTCTCATTTCTCAGGAATGTCTTGACCTTGCTTGCTCGTCGGTGGTTGTGCAGTAGCAGGAAGAGATGGTTCGAAAGCATTAGCCTAAGCAGCACGTAATAGTAAGTGCTGCTCTCGGGAGATTTCGCGCCGAGCGAGGTTCTGGAATTCCTTCTCCTTACCGGCGTGTAATGCATAAATGAAACATGAGCACGTGCTCAATAAGGATCATTAACTCTTACACCGGTGGAGATGGGGAGGGAGGTTGAGCATCACACACTCTTTCAGTCATGTTTAGGGAATTATTGTAACATCTTGTGGAACAGGGATCTCGGAAGGACGTCGAGCAAAGTGAGTAATTTCTGCATTGACTGGAGGTTCAAATTGTAGTAAACTGTGTTGTTTTATATCAGTTTGACCCCAACGTAACATATTTTAAGCTTTAATTTGAAACAGGGTGTTTTTAAAAAACAAAAAATGAAATTAGTTAAAATGTTATTGTGAAGAAGAAAACTATATTGTCTACCTAATCTCACATTTACAAAAACGTTCGCTATCCAGAAAAGCTGGCAGAAAATGCAAACTTATTGTTTCGTACCTTTTTTCTTACATTTTGTTAAGCTTAATTTTGTACCAAATTCCTTCAAGTCCTTGTAAATTGAAGATTACGTAGCTAATATCTATTTTAGGAAAAAATTACATTTTCCCCACCTTAAAACTTGCTGTGGTAATCATTTTATTTTATTTTTTATCTTTCGAATATAGGAAAACATAAATATTTTTTATG
Organism: Cheiracanthium punctorium; assembly: GCA_038373885.1. Taxonomy (NCBI): domain Eukaryota; kingdom Metazoa; phylum Arthropoda; class Arachnida; order Araneae; family Cheiracanthiidae; genus Cheiracanthium; species Cheiracanthium punctorium. Next base: position 406,787 of record JAWZYV010001433.1, on the reverse strand, counting down.
AACTTCCTTCAAATCTCATTTACACAATAAAGTACTTTTATACTAGTATTAACCAGAATTGTTAGTCCAAAGTATTTTAATATGAAATTTTACCAGCATAAGATAATTTATTTTTGAAAAATCTCTTACCTCTCATAATAACAGATGTTAATGGAACGGTTCGAATCTAAATATGTGTTAATTTGCATATGCAAATCATTTATGCTTTGTAAACGTTATTTCTATTTAAAACGGAAATGCAAATAAATTATAAGTCTGTATACATAATTGGTGCTTCATTTTCATCAATTAAAATTTAAGAATCTGAAAATTCCACTTTATCGAACTTTATGCCTTGTTTTTTTTTGTTTTTTTCTTTTAACCTGGAGTTACTTAATTCTGCGGTAACATTTCCTGGGTAACTTCCTTAATTTTATTATTATTGCGGAAATTAAAAGATAAAAGGATCAGTGAAAAAACAATAATAAAAAAATATTGCGTTCCAAAATCAATTACTTCAGACCTGATTAAATAATTTCTCTTTTATTCAAATAATTTTTAATTAAAAAAATGAAATTAAAAATCCTGATTACTAAATTTTCGAGGAAAATTGATTTTTCTTTATGTTCGCAAATTAGTGCATCCTTGCCTAAAAATTGCCTGTATGATAGTACAGGCAGTTTTTGTGTCCTCAATTGTAGACGCCGGGTCTAAAAAGGTTAATTGCATTCTGGTGCTATTAAAAAGATGACAAAGGGTAAATGATTCAACAGCATGTTATTTTATTTTCTTGTACGAATAAACAGATTGAAGTCTGATGATTGAAGTAGTATTGATTGAAGTAGATAGATTAATAAAAGAAACACTAAAAAAAATCTGTTGTTCAAAGATTAAAATTTCAAATGATTATTTATCAATATGAATATTTACCTTTTGCGGAGTGTTTCTTGTCGACCAAATCAGAAATGTAGTTTGTTTCTACAGCAAGTCATCCTTCTATGCATTCTACATTGAATCCTGAAATTAGTTTAGACTCACCTTCGGCAAAGTCGAATGCTGCACGACTTGTTTGTGCTAAACAGCTTGTAATTTCTATTGAGAATAGCTTTACATATCCAGTTTGGATTTCATCAAATGATTTCAGTTAAAACAATACTAAATGACGTATTTGGTAGGTTTCCTGATATCAATGATTGACCAAATATTCATTTATTTATCTTAACTGTGAATTCGATGGTAAAGTTCATATAACTCATTCAGATTTTTTTTTTTTTTTCAAACAGAATTTTTTTTTTTCAAAATTATGCTTATTTTAAATGCATACTTATAATGAAAATTACGGACTTGTAAAACTGTTTGCCGTTTGCAGTATTTTAAAAAGTGGTATAAATGTCTTTCTAAGATTTAAAATTTCAATACACAGAACATTTTTCATGAAATAACGTGTTTAAATTAAATATACTTTAAAAAAAGTGCTCCTAATGTATTTTGCAAGAGGAAGTAAATGATACTTCATAAACATTGCTAAAAAGAAAAAAAATGCATGTTTAACTTGTAATCTCATTAGTCGAAACCGCTTCAGCTGTGTTATGTTATTAGTTAATCCACCAAGGTTATTTATGTAGATTGCGTATTTTATTTCATTAATGGTAAAGATTTTGTTCCTATCTTTAAAAAGTCTCGAATTAACAGCATTTTATTTTTAGCGAAAGTTAATATTACTTTCAGACAAATTTCTTTTGGCTTCAAATTTCTTTTAATATATATATTATTTCACAATTAATTTTTCTTTTAATTCATGTTAGTAATTTTTAATGAATTTTCTGCCTTTTTTTTCCCCAGTTACGTAGCATTTGTATCTAGTGTTTTTTTCTTCATATTAATATAAATTTTGTTGCTAGACATCGAACAATTTATTTCTTTAAAATCAAAACAAAGCAAGGTTAATCTCTTGAAACTGTATAATTAACCTAGAAAATCATAAATATGCATGCGAGAATCGGATTTGTAAAATTGCTAAGATTCACGCATCTGGTTTTGAAAAAGCGTAAGAGTTTCTCCCGTCTGCCTCGAAAATCTGGAAGAGGAAGGAGGGGGGGGGGGCAAAATACGGAGATTGGCATTTTTCCAATCCAGTAAAAAATTTCACTAGGCCATGAAATTAAAAGGGGGTTTCATTTAAATGTTTCTACTAGCATACTGATTGAACCAGAAAATTTTCTTTTCTGGAGGGTTCGGGGGATGAGCAGTAAGAAAGAATGCTATAAGCACAAGACATTTAGATAGCCATTTTGATGCTTACTTAAAAAAACCAGACTATCTCTGTGAGTGTAATTTTGACGAAGGTTTGAAAAAGTATTTGTTTTTATGAAGATATTAGTTTTATTGGGTAATCTTTTCTTTTCTGAACGCCAGTTTCGTGTATTATAATTTGTTTTGAATAACCAGTTAAAATAAGTAGTTAAAAATATTTTGGCTATTTTTCAATCAAAATTGTATTTCTTTTACTTGTGTGTGCGTGTGAGAGAGAGAGAGAGAGAGAGATTTACATATTTTCAGTGAGAACTTTTAAGAAAGATCTGCGCCTTTTAAAATTTTAGTGAACTGAAGGCTGGTTAACCCTTTATCGCGCAGTGTGTCCACTCCGGGAACGCCAAACTCTGGCGTTTTGACTGTTGCCAGTCACGAAGAATAGATTTCATTTCTATAGAAATAGTTGCGGGTGACCTAGCTCCACGAGAATCCTTTACTTTTTAGCACGTCATTTCCCGTAAAAAAAATGGTCACGATTCTTTTTAACAGCACTGACATCTGCCGAAAAATGGAAGAATGCGAGAACAGCCGGATAGATTGCCCAATTGGGAAAGGGTTGCGCCTCAAAGGGTTAAGAGTGCAAATTATTTGATTTGGCCGTTGAAATATCTGTAGATTAATAATATAAAAGTATGAAACATCATACTGAAATACCTAATCACTAAATCTAACGTAACAAAATTATTACATATCAGGTTTATTAAAATATTGTTGCACTTATCACTGTTATTGTTCCTGTAAATACAGGGTGTCACAAAAAGATAGTAACGGGATTTTCATTCTTAATCTAAGTGGGCAATGTAAACTGAAAAATGCATTCAAAATAAGGTCGGAAATAAGGCTCCGTTAAAAAAAAAAACCCTCTCGTTAATTTTTCAAAAAGTGACACTTTTAAATTTGTATACGACTCAGTACAAAAATATTCCCACTTAGAAAAATAGGCCTCATACACTAATGAGGCATGTACAAAAATTAAGTCTTTCATCATAAAACGTCTTAAATGTATCTTTAAACAAGGATGGTCGGGAGTTATACGTGAATTTGAATGTTAACGCTTATTGATAGAGGGAAAAAAATTTCGTAATTTCTGTACCACCCCTGAAATGTGTTCGATTCTTTGTGTTGTTAATGCGATCATTCGAGGATCATCCGCGATCATCCGATCATCCGGGATTTGTACCCTTCAAAAGCCACTGACAGTGACAAGTGGTTTAAGTTAGCATATTTTTAATCCTCATACGTCTGACACTTTTTAAAATACTATTCTCAAGTTTTGTACATCCGCTCATCTTAGTGGACGGGACACATTTTTCCAATTGGGGATTTTTTTTTACGGGGGCCGTATACAAATTTAAAAATTGTCACTTTTTGAGAATTAACGAGAGGAATATTTTCTGAACGGTGTCTTATTTTCGACCTCATTTCGAGCATTTTTTACAATTTACATTGCCCACTTTTCCCTATAATAGATAATTAAAAGATTGTTACCACCTTTTTATGGCACCCTGTATATTTTGCATTAAAATTTTTATTGATTTTCTCACCACGCTTCTTTATTATGAAGTATATTTAACTAAATTATACTTTACAAAAATAAGCATTCGAAATTGCGTGCAAAATTGCATACTTCATTCATTATTGAAACAACAAAATGCCGGCAACCCCAAACTTGCATTGAAACTATAGACACTATTCATTACTAAGATAAATCTATCTTCTCTCTCGTCCTCCCTCTCTCTCTTTATGACGTAAAAAAATTGAGACGACATCAATTACTTTTTCGTAGAAGCTAATAACAACTAAAGGGATTTTAAATCTGTTGATAAAGAATGAAGCAGATCAGTTTTATACTTCTCATGTTAATGATAAATGATTGATTAATGCCTTTCACGTTCAAAGAGTTTCGTGTTTCCTGGCAATTTTTAAATAATTCTCGCTCATACGATCTAGTATTAAAAAGTAATTTTCATTAAATTTTTCTGTAAAATATTTTGATGAAGCATTGAATCACTTTATGTATAGTATATAGATGCGTATTGATAAATTCTTTATGACGTATATTGTGGAAATCTTTCGAATTTTGTTTTATATAACACAGGTTGATTAAAAAATTATAATTTTATTTTTCGCTATTTAAATACAACAAATATTTTTGAACACTGGATTGTCATAATTGCTTTTCGAAAACTTCATTCATCTTCTATTTTTGCAATTGTTATTGCTTAAAAAATAAATAAAATTAATGGTGAAAAAAAGTTATAACGGAAAAATTTATTATAAACTTCATGTCTAAGATTTTTACTAATCGTTACCAGTTGCTTTTTTTATAGCGTTGCTCACAATCAATCCACGTTCATAATTAACCCCAACTTACTTTAAATAAATCCACTTTTTACTGCATTGAAAAAAAATGCTTAGTTGATTCAACAAAATTTTGGTTGGCTCTATTTTGTAGCAGAAATATATTTGTTAAATCAACTAAATTTTTGTTAATTCAGCGAAATATTTTGTTCATTTAACAAAAATTTTGTTAAAACACAACAAAATTATTTAGCTGAACTAGCATTTGCAATCCACAAAATTTTTGTTAAATTCAACAATTTTTTTTTTTTTTTGCTTTTTTTTGCGTGAGCGCTTTCAAGTTTTGCTTATTACATTTCAATTTTGAGTACACTGAAATTCTGAAAATGATTAGTTTTCTTTGTAATATTTATGAAAGTATTTCTTTTCCCTTTCAGTTTGACCTGGAGAGCTTCTCGAATTAAGAATGAATATTGATGTCGTAAGTACTCTTTTATCGTCATGTTTAACTTGTACATTAGACACTCGTTGTTGCTCATTAAAAATGAACACCATTGCGTCTGGGCGTCTAAAAAAAGACAAAAGTACGAAGAATGAGTTAGACAGTTGTGCACGTTCGAGGGTATGTTTCTTAAGAGGTTTAGCCGACAACTGAATACAGGTCTAACTGTTACCTTCCATCATCGAAAAAAACCTAACAGTGAAAATTCCTAGTCTGTGCCCAACGCTCTGTCTGAGAAACTCCTTGTGTATAGGCAGAGCCCGACTAAGCTAAATTGGGTACTGGGGCATATTTTTGTAGTGGGGGCACCTTTCATATATACTCATTCAGTTTACAAAAATTAGAAAGACTGTAATTACAGGGTTACTTAGGCTCCTCGCTTTCTACTCTTGTGGATGCTTGGAAATTTTTTGAAACTCAAAAAGGGCGGACATTTGGTACCGCCCAACATGTTTAATTTCTATTAAAAGTTGATTTTTTTTTCAATATAGTCTAATAACTTTTTATTGAAAATTCTTTAGGCGGAGAGAGAAAGGAAAATTTTTTTGTAGAAAAAGAGCGTTTCTATAAAATACAATACTAATATTTCTTACACTGATTTAGGGCCTCCTTGGACTGGAGCCCCGGGGCAGCTGCCCTCCTGCTCCTACCTTATTCAGGCTCTGCTTACAAGCACTGTGTAGGGTTTCAGCGGCCTTTAACACATTGGTTGACCCAGGAAAGTTAAAAGTGAGGGGTGATAAGTATGACAGAACACATAAACAGATAGCTGATTCATTTTTTATCTTGAACCCATGTTTAACCTGTTCGCTGTCATCTTTGAAGAGATGCAACGGAGAAAACTCTCTCCATCTTTGACCGATGTAACTTTCCTGAACGGTACTTTCTACGCTTCGCCGAAACCGGTGCGATTCGGTGGAGCTTTCACAAAGGGTTCGGTCAAAGATAGAGAGTTTTCTCCCTTGCATTTCTTCAATGATGAGAGCGAACAGGCTAAACAGGAGTTCAAATGTGGGGTTTCAGTGTGCTATCCAAGACACAAAAGATCTAAGGTAAATCAAAAGGACGGCGATTCCTTTCAAAGACCTATGCTGGGAAGGGACGCTGAGTACAGAGAGGGAGTCGCCTTCACCATTGTATATTTACACTGACTAGAGCGAACATGTTAAAAATGGGCGCAAGATTAAAAATGAAAAAAAGGAAAAGGAAGAAAAGGCTGATCTACCGCCCATACGTAGCTTTGCCCATACGTATACGTATACGTATATGTAGATAGCCCATACGTAGCTTTGCCATAACAACACAAACAAACAAACTTAGCCTCACGGATGGCTAAATGTCCAATCTTGATGACTTTTAGTAAAACAGATGTCAAATCTGAAGTTTACCGCGGAAATAAATTTCATTTGATGATAATCAATGACGACATTTGTTTTGATCGGGGGCTCGAACTGGAACTGAACCGAAAACCTGAAAAAAACCGTTATTTTGGTCGGAACGAATACCGAAACTGAACACCATTAATTTTCTTTTAGTTGAACTGGAACGAAAACCGGAACAAATAAGATTACGGTTAGAAGCCCTGGTTTTGATAGATAATTTTAGTTGTACATATTTAAAAAACTATAAAACTTACATTTCTTTTCAACGTGGCAACCATCGAAATTGAGGAACTCGTTATAACGAGTTAAAAGGATTCAAATTCCTTCTTCTGCCGCTGAGAATTCTGCCGCCAGCGGATGAAACCACTCCATTGTAACAGAATTTGGAGGAGTGAATCTTGTGAATAAAGAAAATGTGCTCATATTATACAAAGGTTTCATTTGCCAGCGGCAGAATTTTTTTCTTTTTTAAGAAAGAACGTAAAACCTTGTCTTTTGGTAGGGTAAATATCTCGATTTGAATAGAACTAACTTCAAAATTTTATAAACTTTTTTTTAAATATGAAAATAATGTATGTTCTTTATTTACAATTTTTATCACTAATCATCAGAATTTATGCTTTTATTTCTTGATTAGGCTTTCATTTCTCGTAAAATTATTTTTGTACTCTATTCAGTAATTTGTCATAAGCAGAAACAAACGTGCTTAAATAACAATGATAATAATAATCTCCTTTCGTTGACGCACACCTTTGTCTAGTGAAAATATACTTTGAAATTTCAGTAAAAGCAAGTCTAGTACTGTATAAACATAAATGTGAAATTTTCTAAGTCCGTAAATTCACAAGTGCTGTATACACTTTTACACAAAAAAATCTAGCACTACCCGAACCCAAATTAAAAACTGCGTTTTAACATTTAAGTGACCACTTACAACATAGTTTCTTTTACACAATAATGCAAGAATATTTGTCGAAAAACCACGGTACATTTCTTTTGTCTGCATACCTATTTGAACAAATTGCCTCTATTTTGTATATAGGTTATCGAAACATTTTAATTATAGCAGTCATTCATTAGTTTATTTAATTAATACTTCAATGTAGAACAGGGTGTCCCAAAAAGGCAGGATATACGCTTTATTTCTTTATCTATTCGAGAATAGTAATGTAAATTGGAAAAATTTACAAAATAAAGTTGGAAAAACAAGACTACGTTGAGAAAAAATTCCTCTAATTCATTTTCAAGAAGTTACACTTTTAATTTGTATACGATACCCGAACAACAGAAATTCTCAATTAGTAAAATGTGCCTCATACCCTAAAGAAGTGATGTACAAAATTTGAGCCTTCATCATAAAACGTCTCAGAGATATTTTTTAACAAAGATGATGGGCTATATGAGTAGGTAGATACATGAGTTTGGATGCAAACGTTTTTTTGCTCGAATAGACAAAATATTTTTTCTTTTGTAATTTCTGAACGACTCCTGAAATGCGATCATTCGAAGTGATTTTTTTCAATTCGAGAGCCATTGAAAAGTGGAAAGATATATTTATCTTTATCTCTCATACACTTTTTAGAATATAATTGTAAAATTTTCTACATCACCTCACTAGTTTATAGGTCACATTTTACTAATTGGAAATTTTTTGTACGGGTGTCTTATAAAAATTAAAAAATGTAAATTTTTTTGAAAATTAGCATGAAGTGATGTACAAAATTTTAGAATTATATTCTAAAAAGTGTCAGAGAGATGAAGATAAATACATGCTGCCACTTTTCAATGTCTCTCAAATTGAAAAAAATCACGTCGAATGATCGCATGGAGTCGTATAGAAATTACGAAAGTAAAAAAAAAAAAATTGTCCACTCGAGCAATAAACGTTTACATTCAAACTCATGTTTCCCTACTTTATTTTGAGCATTTTTTTCAGTTTACATTGCCGCCTTTCAGGTGGTGTAGAAGCTCAAGAAACATTCTATCACGGCTTGGATCCGGCTTCGAATCCCAGCTTGGGCATGGATGTTAACTTGTCCGTCTGTTCATAGGGAATAACGCTGGCTGCCCAGTGGGTATCCGCATAACAAAATGGCCACAGTACCGTCGGACAGTTGTAGTGGACAATGCCTCAATGCCTAGTCGGCAAGTGCCCGCCCGTTAAACAATAAGTTTACATTGACCCCTTATCTCTAATAGATAAAGATGTTACCACCGCATGCTTTTGTCACGATATGGTTTATTCGTTTTTTAAGATCTTTATTCATTTCTAAGATCTTTACCAGACATTAAAACGAAAAATAACTTGAGCGATATTTGTTTCTAGTTTTTTTTTTTTTTTTTTTTTTTTTAATGACTGTGTCATTTTATTTCTCACCCCCTTTATTGAAAATTGTATGAAAAATGTGTCCCAAAAATGCGACATAAAAGTATGCCACATAATTTTACATACATTTAAATACTATTAGTTCACAACAGCTTTAATCTATTGTTACAATATTTCGTAAGCTGTAGAATATGCATCACATGTATTTTTCTATAAATAGGTTACAATCCTAAAAATTTCAACATGGGGTTACCAGGCGAAATATACGAAAGATGAGAGATAAAATGACATAGTCAATGAATATCGTTTTATTATGGCAATAATGAAACTAAAAAATTAGTAGGATTCAGGGGGTCTCCCCCTGACGAGGCTCGAACAGGCGAGTTATTTTTTTTAAAAATTAGATTAGCGTGAAATAAAGTAGCACGAAAATACATCTTTTAGTTTCCCGAAATACACCTTTACTTTGTTCCAAAACTCAACTTTCAAAGCAACTTTGTTCGAAACCGAGCACTTTTCGAAAAGCACAAGAGTGCGTCGAATGCATTTTCCAGAAAGTAACGTTCTTCCTAAATTCACTTGACATTTATAGATGGCATGTTGCCCAAGTAACTTAATGAATGGGTTAAATATTACGCACATGGTACGAATCACATGGTAACATAACAGCTAACTAAAACAGTAAAATGCGGAATGGAATTCAGTGTAATGGGGGTGAAAAATCCAATTCCGGGTGCACGCCATCCAGAAATTGAAGTGGGCTGTTCCCTACGCCCTGTATTTTTGGGGTTCGTGTTTATATTCAGCAACACTGAGTAGATAGTTTGGAATAGAGTCATTATTTAAGCTGCTTTAATGGTTGTCAGTTATTGCAGTATGTTTAAATGTACGTGTGTCAGAAAAAGGCATATCCTATTGGAACGTCGGTCGAAGTATGAACTATCTAAGTTGTTTGTTTACATAGTAACCCTAGTGAAAATAAATAAACTATTTTTATGTTGACTGTGTTAAAGAAGTATCTTCTCGGAGTACATTCGTGTAACAGACTCCGCACATGAAAGTTTTAAAATTTTTATTTTCGAATTACGTGCTGCTTTTAGGAAGACAGAAATAGAAATACAGTGTATACTTGAGTATAAGCCAAACCTGTAACTTAATAAATATAATTAATTAAAAACTTTACGTGAAAATAACTTTTCGTGAAAATCGAGAATCCCAGTATAAGCCGAACGTAAAAATGCAGCGCCAAGGAGATCGATGTATTGTAAAATTTCATTTTTCGATTAAATTCTTGCACTTACTTATGCTGTTCATAGGTGCCTTCAAACAGAACTAGAAAGTCTCAGGGAAATATCATACGATTGCAATAGTACTCATGCTCAGCAAAGTTTTTTTGTCTAAAAAAAAAAAAAAAAAAAAAAAAAAAAGACGGCAGAAAAAAAGTTTCTATCCAGTCATCAACTCTATAAAGATGGATGCACTATCTGGACAAAAGTATCCTGACACCCAGTGGTATGAACTTGGAGGGTCCTAAGGCACATATAATGCTGGTCCCCCTTTTGCATCGATGACAGCCTGCACACGTCTGGGAAGACTTTCCACCAGTATTTGATAGGTGGCCACAGGAATTCACTTCCAGGCGTCCATCCCAGTTGAAGTGAGTGCTTTCAATGAGGATGGTCGATTTGACTGGCTACGTAATATGCTCTCTAATTCGTCCAAAGGTGTTCTACGGGATTTAGATCAGGGGTGTGAGAAGACCAGTCCAGCTTTTGAACACCCATTTCGTCAAACCACGTACATGCAAGCCTCCATATGTGAATGGAGCAGTTATTCTGCTGAAAGAGAAATGGGCCTTCCCAGAAATATTACCACAGAGTTGGGAGGGCAGCATTGTCCAGAATGTCCACATACATCGCAGAGTTCATGTTTCATTCACAGGAACTAAGGGACCCTGGCTAAACCACGAGAAACGCCCCCCCCCCATTATACTACCACCACCAAACTTAACAGTCGGCAGTTACGCAAAAAATGTTCGCCCGGCATCCGCCAAACTCAGACGCGTCTCTCCGACTGCCACACTGTGAAGCGAGATTCATTACTCCAAAGGACAGTTTTCCACATGTCGACAGTCCAATGACGGTGATCTCTGCACCATACCAATCTATGCTTCGCATTCTGTGGAGTGACGTCCGGCTGCACGACCATGCAATACTAAGTTGTTTAACTCTAGACGAACAGTCCTGCTGCTAACACTAACGCCTGATGAACTTTGGAACTCCTGAGATATTTCCACCAACGAGGGCTTGCGATTGTTTCGGACTACACTTTACAGAGATCTGCGGCTGCGTTCACTAAGTTTTTTTCGGCCTACTACTCCGTTTTTCTGCAGTTTCACTGCCTCGACGTTTCCACTTCACAATTACATCACTCACAGTAGCTTTAGGCTTCTGTAGAATGTCCACAATCTCACAAATTGATTTCCCACAAAAGTGACATCCCACTATATTGTCGTGATCGAACTCACTAAGCTCCTTTCACTTACTCATTGCTTCACAAACGCATACATACAACCTGAAAAACCACTACCAACACTTTTTAGCTTTCGATTACGTATCAAATTGCGTCAGACGCCAAAACCACTTTTTTAGGGGGTGTCCGGATACTTTTGGCCAGAGAGTGTAGAACTAACTAGCAGATGAACATCAGAACTCAAAAAGCCCTTTTTCCTTTTGGTGGTAGGGTCACTATCAAAACAAGCTGCATTTTGGCCTCTGAGGCTATCGACCTAATGATCTGGAATTTTGGGTGGTTTTCTCCAGATGTAACGTGAATACGCGTTAGTACCTCTTAAAAAATCCTTCACCCACAGTATCCCCTCCTTAGACAAATTGCTTTGTCTTAGCCCAAAACCAAAACAAGTTGCTAGGAAAAAGTATAGGTATGTTCGTGTTTGTTGCAATCGTAGTTGCAATTCTCCAGTTGTGAAAATTTCAGCAGAGTTAGATAATGGGTTGCTAAGTGTGACATTTTCTTCACAACCCCCCCCTCTTTCTTAAAGTTTTTCTTTTACGGGTTTACGGGTTTTAATTTTTAATTTTATTAAGCGGCAATTTTTATACACATTTATATCGATTTAATTCCATTCTTAGCGATTTGATCAGATTAAGAGTCGGCTTTTATTAGTCAGAGATTTTTATTAAGCGTGCTGTAATTTATAATTGTGATATTTCTTTTCCTTTAACACTGCATAGAATAATTAAAATAAGCAAATAAATATTCATGCAGTTAAGTTGTAGAGTCGTTAACTGCTTCGGTTCGGAAGGCTTTAACTACTTTTTTTTATCAATAACATTTACGTTGGATCTCACGATTACTGCAGGACGCTTAGTGTATATTAATAATTTAATCCTCATTAACTCTGAAAATTCTGTACTTCAAGTACAGGTGAACATTAAATGATTCTTTAAATTATGCAAATTTATGAGAGCATGAAGATAGGGATTAGTCTGAAAAATAATTCCTTGGTAAGTTAATTAGAAAAGGTACAGTGCTTTGCCCAGAACGTGCACTGTGATTAAGATGCTATAAAAATTGCTATTACTTTAAATGAATGCATGTTTCTAATGTTAAACGTCTGTTTCTTTGCTTGCTTGTCTGGCATACAAACTGAAATTGTCGGACTGACGAGCTTCAAGTTCCACACACATATCTATAAAAATGCTAAAATCGCAGTTGTTTTAAAAACCCATAAATGCACTCGTTATCAACATTTTGCGATTTTTCATAAACTTAAATTCAGAAAGTGTTTTGAACTCTTTTCTATCAATCCTTTTAAATTTTTGTCTATAAACAGGAAAAAAAACAGCTGTTTTAGAAATTTAAACATCCCTTCGCTCGCACTTGCCAACGATTTATAACCAAAATCAACCCACAAACAAAATATCTCTAACATTGTAAAATAAATTGGCGTAATATTGATATGTTGATATGAAGAAAAATATGGAAAAAAATCTCTTCTTTTTAACAGGTTCAGATTCGTGGAAGGCTGAAAGCTGATTCTATATAAGAGGCTATACAGTTATGTATTGATAACAGTCTCCAATGTTTGTTCTATATCATCCAGCTGCTTTACAGTCACCGCGAGACCTGTTAGATCTGCCGAAAAAAAAAACCCACAGTTTATTATGCTCGGAGTTAATTAACATAAGATATTGAATACAGTTTACATTTTCATATATCATGTACACAAATTTACTCAATTTATCAGATTACTCAATTTATCTTTTACGCAATTTACCTTTAATTCATGTTCACTCAACTCTGTACGTCAATAAATAACAAAAATGGGCTATCGTCCGTTACAACTTCCAATCACTAAATACTGGTTTAAAATGTCTCTTTAAAGTATTTCGATTCTACGAGAATCTTTAAAGCCACATGGTAAAGATTGCTTTATGTGACCAAATTTGCTTCCAAGCAAAAAGCCAAGGTTCCTAGCATGGCTTTTTGAATGTCCTCTCAAATCAAGCCTTTACACAAGCACAATGCTGGGCTCCAACGGGCATTCAAAAACTTGGAAGCAGCACTGTGCATAAATAACATGCACAAAAGGGAAGTTTCAACATTGTGTCTTGGGACTCTCAAGCCACAATGGAAATCCCATAGCACTATGGGAGTCAGTAGGTTAAGCCTGGCTCCAGATTACAACATTAAAAAGAATAACACACACATTAAAAAATTCTACATAGATTACTGAGTTCGAGCAATTTCAAGATTATAATGAATAAATTTGGACAAATTTAACTGTATATGTAAGAGAAAATAGATCATAAATACCACTTTAAACTTCGAAGTTGAAAACAATTTACAGTAAACATATTCTAGTTGTCAAAAATATAATATACGCACTGCAGTGAATGAATGAAGTGTTATGTTCAAGTAGTTAACTATCGCACATCAAATTAGTGGCTATAGTAACTGCCTAATATTAGATGCTCCGAAGTCTATGATTTACCGAAACTGCAGAGTCAGTAACAAAATGCGGATTATCGTACAGCGAGATTAAAAATAAGTAATTTTCCAGCAATCACAGTTAAAATTAATTAAGACTAATTGTTGGCCTCGTTTGATGCGAAGAAAAGACGTTACGTAACGTGTTTCTGATTAGACATAGCACGCTATGATCATTTAAAATTTTATTAAAATAATTTGCGCGTCTCTACGCTTTACTTCATGAAGTTTCAAAAGAAGTTTTTGATTTCACGTTTCGTAGAAATGCATATTTTTTTTTTTTTTTTCACTAGGCTCAGACGCCTGTTTTTATAACGTAACTAACACTGGTATAGTTGAAACATTAGTGGGGAAAAACATGTGTAAAAGATAAATTGATTTTTAATTACTCTGAAGTCGACACAGGAAACTGTTTGGATATTCGTTGCAAAATTACTTTTCCGAATAAAGTATCATTGATCCGCTTTTCTACAAACGATGGAAGTAAAACTTTTTAAACAGTTTCCATACAGTCAAACCTCGTTAGAACATTACTCTCAGGGGGCTACTTAAAAATGACTTACTAAGCGGAGTTAATATTAAATGCAAAATGAAATTCTTACTCTTTATATGAAAAGTATGCTTATAATTAACTTTCATGATCGTTTGTATAACTTAGTAGAATAAGAATTCAATTTAATAAAATGGATGGCAAATTAAGGAAATTATAAGTAGAGACGGTCCGTAGTACTTATAATTTAATAGTACAATCTGTCATATTTAATTTGTCATCGTAGAGCAACCGAAAGGAATAATAGCTTAGGAGGAATTCCTAAAACTTGTTGATTAGCATGGCCCCTACATTCGAATATGGGGCCTGAAGACCCAGGGGAAAAGAAATAAAAAAACCTTTCTTTTAAAAAAAATATTCGTGTGTTACATTAGAATTGCACTTTTATTTTTTACCCATATTCTTTTTAGAATGTAATTTAACCGAATAATTGTGGTAACCGTTTTATAATTCCAAACTGAACTTTATAAAATTATGTTACCTAAAAATGACAAGAATTAAGTATCATATGAAAGTATTCAGTTTCACACTAAAAGAGCTAAAGTTTAGGATTACTAGTAAGGGTTCATTTTGACTTATCTTATTTAAAAATATTTTCATATGAACAAAATCGTAAGAAAAGAAATCACTTTTTTTAACCATTTAAATTCCTTTCAGAATCTGAGAGATTTCAGTGCCAAGGAAGCCAGTGAGAACAGGATTCTCTCTGAGCAAGATTTATTAAGATGACGAACAAACTGGTTGACGGAGGCTGCTAGTTTGTAATAAAATTTAAAGCGATCAGTTAAGTTGTACATAAGCAAACGTTGAATGCGAATATACACATGTAATTACTTAAAAAAATTATATATATATGAAGATTGCAAGCTTTTACCACCTGTAATTTGACATCGTTAATTTTACGTTATAAGTATAAATTACTACATTTCTACTGCAATAAGTCTGGTCTGAAGATAGATAATCATTTTATATAAACACTCTTTATTCGCTTAGACTTTCCACTGACTGCATTGAAAGCATTTTCGGGGAGCCAGCATGTACGTGACGTTTTCATTATAAAATTTTCCTAGCACAACTGCACGATCCGGAATTAGAATTCCAAATTAGCATCACAGCAGAATTTACTTTCACCGTTTCAAATTCCCTAGAGTGAACGGTTTTAAAAAGTATGAATCTTCCGAACGAAACCTCACATCTTCAATAGAATAGATGTCTTCAAGCATAGGCAGACGATCCCGGTTATGCTCTTTGCGATCCAACAGAAAAATATATCATGGTGGTATCTTTTAAACGTTCGATAGATGCTTCTCGTGTTCTATTCGCATGCAACAATTCTCGCATAATTCTTAACATTGCTTCTGTGAGAATCCGGTAATTTTCCTTCACAGCTCCCCAGGGGCAGGTTTATCAAAGCAAATCGCGTGTACCAGCCATCGCAATTTACGTCGTAATTCTTGCCGGTGGAATTCTGCGCTTAAATAAACCTGAAGAATTTATTACCGTCGTACAACGCGATTAAGATGATTAAATTAAGTGTTTCTTACATATGATTATTTATCGTTTGTTTAATACATAATATTATATACATTAAGTGAAATGATATTAGCTTAATAATAGTAGAAGTAATGCTGCATTCGCACAAGTTTTCGAAAGAATGAAATAGACAGTTGTAAAGGAAGTGCTATATACAACTGTGTGTAATCTTTTAATAAAGGTTCAAAATGAAATGTGATCAGTGGGCAGAGATAACACAGGTTCAATACAACCTGTTGTATAAATTAGTTATCCTGTGTTACAACAATGAAAACACAGTATATAAGATTACATTGCACGCTACGTTTACCACGAATTACAATTGCAATTACCTGGAAAAATTCTTCTTCAATATTATATAGTATAGTAATATTATTATTATTATATATATATATACATTCAGTGAAATAACATTAGTGTAATAATAGTAGAATCATGATCATGATGCGCTTTTAATGTACGCCACTTAAGTACGTATTTAAAATATGAAAGGGTATCATTTTTAACACTTTCCAAACAAGATTGAAAAGTTTTTATGATTTCGGTTTGTCTGTCTGTCCGTTCTGTAACTCCCGTAAGTATGCATCGATTACTACGAAATTTATATGTGTTATTCCTATTTACTGTAGCATGTACCCTATTGAACATGGTGTATTTAGAGTTTATAGTTCTTCTACAAGCGCATTCAAAAGATTTCCAATACATTACGCTTTATGAGCAGTCATTCTTTAAGCGTATTTTAGCTTTTCATTCGGCTTTCTCCAATGAAACAAAATTTATATATGTTACTGAGATTACAAGATAAAGCTCTGCACTGAAAATAGTGTCTGTATCATTGAAAGTTCTACAGGAGCACTCAAAATAATTTCAATGCATTGCGTTCAATGGCAGTTTAGAGACAGGCATCCATTTAAACACAATTCTATCCTATTATATAATATTACCCTACTAGCAATTTTGCTCGGGCCATCATCGGCTGGCTACGTGGCCGGTGGTAGACCGAGCAAAATTGCTAGTAGGGTAGCTAATAGTCAGACGACGATTGTGTACTTCCCTCAAAAGTTATGCGAAAATTCCCCAATAATGGCAACTTTTCCGATAAATCGCCAAATATTGTGCGTTCGAAAAATGAACCCAGGTTGGCGATATTTCCATTATTGGCGGGAAATCAAAAAATACCTAATGTGATATTAAGGTAAGGCAATTTTAATGGGAATTTGGAAAATTCATTACTCGCTCTCTAATTAGCCGATTTATTTTAAGATTATCTCCGAAATTTCACCAGATTTAAGGGCAATAAATCTCCATATTTGGCGCAAAAATATTGATGTTTTGGAATGTGTTTTATAATCGATGCGTTTGACATGATTTATCTTTCTTATCGGAGAATTCTCGAAACCACAGTAGTAGATCAGCAACGAAAATAATGACGAAGAAATACGTTAATCTTGGCGCTTAAAAAATCGTGCCACGGTGTGTGCTTAATAGCAGTTTTATTCATTATATTCTGCAGCAAGGGTGACGAACCTTATGGATCAACGTGCCATTTTTTCTAAAGAAATGTTTAATAAGGCCATAGACGTGCCGTCAAATAATTTTGAATTAGTGATTTTGACTTAGTGACCACTCGATCTAGATACTTCATAGTGAACTTTGTTATTTTTAATTAAAATACAAACCGTTTTGTTCAAAGGCGTGCCCAAAATATTGTGTCGCGTGCCATTGGTTCGCCACCCCTGTTCTACAACCTTGAAGAGAATATAATACTAAATACTATATCTATAACCAAGCAATTTTCAATATATCAATAATATAGAAAATGTTTACAATGAAATAACTTTTTTAATGGATTACAGTGACTCCAATGTGCAAAGCTGTGCTACAAATTTACAACATTATATGGGAATAAAAATCATGTGGTATAATTTGACTGATAGGATTACATACTGGCGAGAATGTTTGATTATGTTGACTGTTTCCTTTTAGTGCTACGCTTTAGCTTTGTTACGGTCTTAACATAAGCGTAAAGTTTTCAAAATTATTGGGTGGGCTGGGCCCCACAACCAAATATATTCACGTCAGTGGCGTAGCGAAGGGGGTGGTGTTAGGGGGGTCATACCCCACATGAGGAATTTTTTGCCATACAAAATGTATATTCTTCACTCCCTTATCATACACCCGTATACATATATGTGTGTTGCAGAAGCCGTAACCCCCCCCCCCCATGAAAAATTTCTGTCTACGCCACTGATTCACGTACAAATAACTTACTCATAGCTGCCAACTACTACGGAATAGAATTAACCACTTTTTCTACATGATTTTTCGGCTTAAAATATAGCAAAATTTTTATGCTGCGCGCTCGAGCTGGTTACTATTTTGAAAAAAATAATTTTAAAATAGACTGTTTACAAAAAGTGGTTAATTATATTCCGTAGTAGTTGGCAGCTATGACTTACTATGTGTAAGTGTCAATTATTGGAGGCGCTCGAGCTCTATGGGTCCATAGAATTCTACACCTATGTAAGGTAAGTATCCATGTTAGTATCTTTCTACCATGTTATAAGTTAAAAATAGAAGCAAAGAAAACGTTTTTTAAACGTTTGTAGATGGCGTGAAATACTTTTTTTTATGTTAGTATAAATTAGTTTTCTGTATTCAGTGGTAAATTATTGGGTGGGCTCAGCCCCTATTCACAATTTATTGGGGGGGCTCGAGCCCCACGGGCCCATATAACTCTACGCCTATGGGTCTTAACGGGCTTTTTGCTGTTACTTCCTCTCCTTTCACGGCTTCGGCTCCTCCTATTTTGTGGGGATTTGCTTCTTTGCCTGCTTCTTTTCCTAGAAGATTGCTTGCGTTTAGTTGCCGCTGGCTTTTTCTGCGCCTTTTGTTTAAGCATCGTGGACCGTCTTTTTGCCCTTTCTTGGTAGGGCCGAACGCCACTGCTTTTCCCATGTCCGCCACTGGGATAATGTTCCCCATCCTGATTGGTACGCAGATCGGATAGTTTGGTTTCACTTGAGAAGACTTATTGTCAGCAACTGTTTTGCCAGATTTTATTCTTGATGCCTCCGTAGATTTCAATCTCGACTGTCTCAGAGATTTGGAGGCATTTTTCGGCATTCTACAAGCAGCTCCAAAATTCTTTGATTTGCTTACTGAAAGTTTGGTTCTTGCCTCTTCATCTTCGCTTATACTTTTCAGTGAACTTTATCTACTGGATGAACCAGAATTGTCAGTTGAAACGTTGCGAGACGAGACTGTCTCTCCACGATTAGTTTTAGATCTATTCGTAGAACATGATTGATTTTAAAATTTAGATACGGAGGTGAAAATTAGCAGTCAGATTAATACGGAAAGAGAATAATGAATTTAAAATAGAACTCAGGAGTTGAGATGTTAAAAAAAATCACGTGATGAATATATATGAATAGGGGTTACTCTCAGCTATAAATTTTCTGATTTTGAGAATTTATTCTGCTAGTGACATAATTTTAAAATCTGAGACTGTCCTGATTGAATTTCTAATTCAATATAATATAAGTTCATGGCATCAAAACGAGGTGATTCCACTTGCGATTTGAAAATGTTAACCTGGAAATAAATCCCCTAGAAGCTCGATATGAGGGTAGAATATACCGAGAGTCATGGTTGCTTGCAGTCTTTGATTTCTGGGGTTAATCTATACTATACATTTGCCAGGCATTATGATTATTTGCTGAATTTTAAATGTATTATAATTTATTCAAAATGCATTTTTTAAATTTTTAGTTTTACTTCAAAAGGCGAGTTTATGACATTCTACGCTGTGTAAAAACATCTTTCAAGAAAGAAACATAGTAGCATAACTAATCAAAAATGTGTTCAAAAGGCTTTCAAAAGACGTCTTTTGAAATAGTTGTGCGACTAGGGTTAAAACAGCAGATTAATTATCTTTAATTAAAGTCAAATAAAACAAAATCCAACTTAAATAAAGCGATTGATTCACATTTTCGGATATAATTATATAAATCATATTAATATATGGCCCACCGTTGATATTATATTGATTTTATTTTATTTTTATTTTAGTTAAATAAATATCATTGTACAATGTATATGTTTTCAAACGATGACTTTTTACTTAAAATTTATTGCAAAATTTGATTAATAAACTGGATCTTTCACTTATCAATAAAAGAACATTAGACTCATGCTTCAGTATTGTGAGAAATGCTTAGAAGTCACGTTATAGTGTTTACTTTTATCTATATCGTCCTCCACTTAAGGCTTTAAACTACAGATATTTTTTACCAAGTCTGGATTATCTGACTTATGACCCACTAAATATGAGTTCCTTTTCACCCTCCACATCTCACGAAGAGCTTAGTTAAACGCAGTGATAAGTCGCAGTGAGAGAAAAGAAAAAAGAAACGCATTTCATTACTTGCCTGAAAAAAGAAGAAATGAAAGTTTATTTACTTTGCGTATATTGTGCTAGCATTTTCGCAAATGTAGGGCTGCAGTTAAACAGAAATTGCTTCCCGTTTATTTTGCGCGAGAAGAAATTAGTCTTCTCTCCCGTGTAAGTCCATTACAGCAAATTGCGGAAAATGTTAGTTAAGCCGCATTTCCAGTAAAGAATAATGTATAGTTAATGGAGTTTGAATATAATAACATGGCTTAAATTATCCTTCTCCCATAAGATGATTAGAATATTTATGAGCTTAAGATGGCAGCCCGTTTAATGGCAAAAATGCACAGGTAAATGTCAGTCAAATTATTCAGGCCTAATCCTAGAAGTCCTGTGGAGACAGTTACAGCGGGCGCTACAAAAATATTGACGAAAATATGTCTCAATATATTTAATCTTCGTACACCTAAAATAAATAACTTCATGTTCAATTTTTATTATATACCCAAATAGCCCAGTGGTTAAGGATTTCGACTCGTAACCGGAAGATGGTGGGTTCTTTACCGGCTTACCATTAAAGACCACCACGTACATGCGGTGTACGTGCATGTTAAATCCGCGGTTCCGAAAGTCCTCTCGGCGGTCGCTAGCAGTTTCCGAGGGATGCCAATATTCAGAAGTTACCCCACCTTCTGATGAGGTTCCAAATTGTGTCGGGAAATTCCGGGAAGAACGTATATGTAGCTCTAAGCCACACATTCAGAGACGCGAGCTGTCCTCTACTGGCAAATAAATAAATAAATATATCCAAATCGGGCCGTGGTAGCCCAGTGGTTAAGACGTTGGAGTCGTAACCGGAAGTTTGTGGGTTCGATACCGACTTAACACTAAGGACTACGTGCACGTTAAATTCGTAGTTCCGAAAGTCCTCTCGGCGGTCGCTAGCAGTTTCCGAGGGGTGCCAATATTCAGAACTCCCCCCCCCCCAACCTTCTGATGAGGATCGTAATTGTTGCGGGAAACTACGGGAAGGCCGTACTTAGCTCTAAACGACACATTCGGTGACGCTTTCCCCACTTAGCAAATAAATAAATATATGCCCAAATCGAATTTCATGCTCTTCTGGAAACGCAGAAGAGCATAAAACTTTACGCATTCGAACGAATTTGTTTTGTGTAAACAGCCCCCCTTAAATTATCTCGAAAAACTATTCTAAACTAATTGGAATCGCAACTTTCCTTTCAAAGCCTAATAGCCGTAACATCAATGTGACGTCATGTCAAATGCGACAGCTAATTTTGTCAATTTTTTTTTTACTCTCAGAAAGAACATAGAACTGAAAATAGCAAAACATCGCTTAAAAATTAGGGAACCGATGGATTTTTAGATTTTTAAAGTAGTGCAGATCGTTTTCTATACATTTTTATACATAATTATGAAAAAAATTCAAGCTGATCATGCTATTTTTAAAAGTAGTGAATTAATTTTCAATAATCGATTAATATTTTTTCATTACTAGGCTCAAAATATAAATAGCCTCCTTCGTATTTCAAATAACCATCGTGCTCTCATTACGAAATTCTGAATGAGGCACTTTTTCAAAGTGAGATAAACGAACCGATCTCTTTTGGGAGAATGCAATCAAGAGTTTAAAAATAAATCTATGCAGAAAACGTTCGGTTCGATGTATCAAATAAACCAAACGCATAATAAAACGAAATGAACAAATTAAAAATCCATCTTAGAAACCGTTGCAACGTGTGTACCGCCATACGAAAGTCAAAAGCAGAACGCACTTGCCTTTCGAGTGGGAAACAGCGTTATGCAAAAAAGGACTTTCTTGAGTGTTTTTGTCACGTGATTATTTTTGCCAGCCGCAGCGCTCTTTTATGAATGGACTTTTGTAATAAACGGATGATATTCTACTCCAGGCATTCGAGGGTGTACGTGTTATGAAAGGGTGAAGATGGAGTGCATTATGTAACTGCTGTTTCTTTTTTTATTATTTATTTTTCTTTTATAGGAAAGTTGTAATGAGTACATTGATTCGAGTTTTGTTTTGATTGCACTTTTGCGGAAGGAGAAGAGCGTTTTGTGACGCTACCGCTATTTCTGTGATGGATGTAGTGCTTTAATAAGGTTTTAAATGATGCAGTGTCTGGCTAAGGTCGTGTCATGTGAGCAAGAAGAATGTCTAGAGCGTATCCTCGTTCAGCGATATTTGCCTTGGGGAAAAATTATGTTTGACAGTTTGGAAAATTACGAATTTTGCTTAAATACATCATATATTTTTTCGTTATTTGCAGTAAAAATAAAGTCTATGATTTCCTTTTGTTTATCATGCTGTACATAGGCGTAACTTACTAGGGGCTAGAGTAGGGATGGGCAAACTACGGTCCGCGGGCCAAATCCCGCCCGCCGGAAGGTTTTATCCGGCCCGCGGATGGAATTTTAATTAGCCGGTCCGACGGAAATTGAAAGAATACATATATTTATATATTATATATCCATATTAAGAATTATGAAGATGGCTTGAAAAAAGTGCTTTTTGAGTTCGAACGCAGATTTCAAGATTTCAGTGCCATTCAAACAGAATTGGATATTTTGACCATGCCTTTCAACGTAAATTGTGAGGCAATGAGGTCCGATTTACAGCTTGAATGAATTGAATTGCAATCTAACAAGCATCTCAAGCAGTTATTTCTAAATATGATAAAGTTAGACTTTTACAAATCATTATCGAAAGTAAGTTTCCCAAATTTAATATCTCACGCCCAGAAAATCAGTGCTATGATTTCTTCATTTATATATGTGAACAAGTGTTTTCAACTATGAACCTTAGAGAGAATTCTCTCAGAAGTAGACTGACAGATGAGCATTTAGCCTCGTTCCTTAGAATCGGCGCATCTCACTTCGAACCTCCACATAAGGAACCTTTAAAGGTGAAATCTCAATTTCATTCATCTCATTAACATATTTAAATTGTAATACTTGTATATTGTTTTTGAAATTTTAGAAAAATTTATCTTGGCCCGCCAAACTTTTTTTTTTTTCGATTTTTGGCCCGCGACCGCAAAAATTTGCCCATCCCTGGGCTAGAGGAAGCCGTTGCTCCCCCCAAAAACTTCAAGGGAAATTCAGATTATCATCTATTTGAAAGTATTTTAGACATCTTTGCTCCCTCAGTGTTACATGCCAATTTACACCGATGGTTCTGCACTTTAAATGTCGTTTCGTTTTCCCCCTGAGGTAACGTGAATACGTGTTAGAACTCCTTAACCCCTTGCCTGTGGAATGTATTTCAGAACAATTTATAATTGCCCGAATTGAGTTCGGGCATCGCTCGGGCAAATCTGAAGGGAATTTATATGTCATTGAAATTTGCTACAATAGCAGATTGCGCATTTATTCTGTGCAAAATTGTAGCCCCACCAACAGAAATACTCTTTTAATGACCTATTACTTACCTTATGAAAATTGCAGTTATCTTCATATTTCATTAATTTTCTCAACATTTCTTGTTAAAAATAACTACAGAGACTTTCAACGATATCGTTAAATATTTTAGTTATAGCTGCACTTTTTATGTTTTTCCCCCCAATAATTACTTTTAATTTAAAGTACTGGAACTGAAGATTTTTCGAAAGTAACATAGTGCACAGAAGGGAAATCTTCATCTTGCACCCCTTAGATGATCTGAAAAAACTTTTTAAACTTGAATTCAAATCTTTTTTTCTTTCATATGACCGGGTCAGCGGCTTACTGTGAGGTTGACCGTTACGAGGGCAGCATATGTTGGTCATTTCATTATGGGAGCGCCTGTTAGGCAGACCGTGTCTCCTAATTTTGAACCAATTCCAGATGAGAGATGTAGCTCCTGAAATCGGCACCCCTAGAGGCATCATTTGAAACTGCAGTACATTGGAGCCAAGATATTTTACGTGCACCAGCTCCCATTAGCGTACGCAGTTCCACAGCAGCCCAGCCGAGAGAGGGTTTTACCCTCCCAAGCACTGGCCAAGCCGGTGCTGTTTCACTTTCCTTGTTCTTATGGAAATGGAGCTTAGCGATTAGACCACTGCAGGAATACTTGTATTCAAGATTAAAAATGAGGAAAAGGCCTGTCCCCATTTAGAAATTTTGTGTAAGTTCACGCAATCTTTATGAAAAACTAATTAATGCGGATAAAAGAAATTATGATCAAGAGGAAATCAGTTGTAAATGCAATTCTCAACCTTTAAAAGATTTTGTATATAAACGTGGTTTTAGTTAGAGATGATAAGCATTAATTATATTTCAATCAAAAAGTAATGTAGGAGATGTTAGTGCTTTTTTTAAAACAAATGTGCATTATAGTACTGACTTCAGTTGAACGATCGAAATTCTCTGCCATTTAAATAATTAAGTATTAGTCGTATGTCTTCTTATTCTTCTTTCGTTATTTTTATTTTATTTATTTTTTATTTTAACAGATCCAGAGTGATTTTTTGTGTTTATATGAAATATGCAACCACCAAATATTCGTATGCAAATTTTAGAAAAATCTAGTCTTTGTACTTGTAAGTAACTCGATGTTAAATTATCTTACACAATCTTTTAGCAAATAATTTTAATTCCTTGTAGTAAACATACTACTCAATTAAACAAGAAATATCGGTATATAACATTGGAAATTACATGTTACATAAAAACGATTTGTTCGGTCGGAAAAAAAAATATTGATAAAATAAAATAGCGTCTCTTGCATATTTTATCATCTTTTCAACGCTCTCAGAAATCAAATTTGTCAAAAAGATAAAAATAAAAAAGTTTTAAGTAAACCATTTAATGCAAAATAAAAATCTTTTATGGTAGCTTTCTTCCCATCTTTCTTCTTCTTTGTGTGTGTGTGTCTGTGTTGCTGATATTTCTAGTCAGCACTTGTAATTATATTCGAAAAATGATTATAATATTTGAAGTGGCACTATTTGTTAAAATAATTGCCGTCATCTTGTTTCTTAACAAAAAATAAGTTAAAATTCCGTTTCAGGCATTGTGTTTCAGTCATTTATTGTTAGTGAAAATAATTATTTTAGAGAAAAGACTAATCATTTTCGCAAGCAATAAAGATTGGATATTTAAATTATTATCTTGTTCGTTAGAATCGAACATGCTTATTGGAATTTTTTTTTAAATGTTGTGAGTGAAATGTACTTTCTCGTGTGTTTAGCGAAGTGCGGATTTCCCCCGCCTTTTTTTTTTAACAACAGCCAATTTAAGCATTTCTCATTACCTCCTTCCGATGAAAAAAAATCAGTCATAAAAAAATTGATTTAGAAATTACACTTTTTTAACAGCATGTTGCACTACTATCGCTGATTTTAAATGTAATGCTTGTTTTATTTATTACGTAATTTTTTATAAAGTGTTTTTGTAACTAATTATATTTTTGGTTTATTTGAAAGCATTTGTGGAAGTCGCATGTTTAAAAACACCAGATTTTTAAAATAGAGAAATATATAATTGTACTCAAACCTATTAGAACGAATGAGAAATTTAAATTACAAAATAATCGAATGAAAAGAATAAGCCATTTTAATAGTCATTCTAAACATATATATTTACATAAACTATCATGTGTAATAAATACTATTTAAAGAGGTTGTAAGTCGCGTTATAACTTCGTAGAAGAAAAATTTTAGCATACTCAGCTTTGAGTTGAAAGGATTAAAATTAATAAACTGTAAACGTCGCACAAAACTTTCTGTTTTATTAAATTTTTAATACACATAATTATTATTATTAGGTTACTTAACCTGCTACATAAATTTTCTTGTGTGATTACGAATTCTAACCTGAAATTATTGACACACAATACTGCTTCATCTTTTTACATCAGATTTCATCTAACTTAGAAAGCAGTAATTCTAAAATTTCCCAGACAGCACATAAGCTTAAATCAAGCTTGACATTTCTTTGAATTTGACGTATTAATACAAGCTTGACAGTTCAATTCATTTTAAGCTTGCAGCAAGCTTGGAGAAGTCATTTGAACTGTCAAGCTGATTTGGAAAGCCACATCCACAAAACAAATAATTTATCATCAGTCATAAATGTACTTGACCATAGAATTAAAATACAAAAGATTCTATATTTCCAAATATTGAAATTCCTCAAAATAAAATACAAATATACTACAAAATTGATTTCAAAATCTGTCGTTTGTCTCGATTTTGGCCAATATTGCCCAACATGAATGTTGCGATATTGAAAGTTTTAAAATGTGTGCTGCTTTTAAGTTTATATTATGCTTATTTCCCTGTTAGTAGTCTATAAATCACACATAACATTATTTTAATTTTGAATCATCCCATGGAAAAATAAAAGATGCAGATGCATCGGGCAATACTGAGCAATCTCGCCAAAAAACGGAGTAACAACCATAACAGTCACTTCAAACTTTAGTCATGACGTATCGAGTTAGATTGGCATGATGGTTAGGACGCTGGCTTCCCATACTTTAGGTCCCGAGATTGACCCCAGTCGCGGACGTCAGATTAAAATAACTTGAGGTTTCAACATAGAGGGGGAGAATGCGTGGAAAAATAAATTATATGGGTGAGTGCCCCATGTATTTAGGAAAATGTTTTATAACAAATTTTTTTAGTTTGAATTAAGCTTGCTATGTCAAGCTTAACGCAAGTTGGGCAAGTGTAAACTTGAACGCTTGATTCAAGCTTGCATTAAGCTTACACGCTTGAAATTTTCAAGCTCAATTCAAGTTTATTGACTTGATAAATCAAGCTTACTGCAAGTTTGATGCAGATTTGCTGTGCTGTTTGGGTTAGGTGTTGATAATTTCTTATACCTTTCACAAAATGTTCAGCAAGGTTTAAATGGCTTTATGGTTTCAGTTTGTCAATTCATCTTTCCGTCTATCCTGTTGACTACCAGAAATATCTTTGGATTGACATGAAATTTACATATAGGTTTCCCTATTGAAAATTGTGCGTGTAGCAATTGAAGTTGGTCCGAAGTAACATACAAAATGATTCTGTTACATCACACAGACCACACAATTTAGCATCATATCGACACTGACATGCTTACTTTTATAAATTTTCCAGATTATTATTATTATTATTATTTGCCAAAAAGTGAGAACAATGCTATGAAAAATGCTTTAAATACGTTTGAATAATGCTGAGTGTGTTGAAATTATCCGTATTAAAAATTGCAATCTAGTTTGCGAAATTAGCCAAAACGAAATCCGTATCCTTTAACACCTTGATGGGGTTTATTTCATAGCCCTACAAATGCTGCACGAATTAAACTTAAAAAAAAAAAACAATAACTCGCGGTATATTTTATATTTATAATCTGTTTTCTTCATACCCAGCAAGCTGCTGTAGGGGCTGTTTACATTAAAAAAATATTATATAGTTACGTTAAAATACTTTTATCTATTTCGCGGGTTTCTAATTTAGCAAATAAACACGGACGAGTTCCAATAAAATACGTTTAGGAATGGCTTGTAAGATTAGATAAAAGCCTGTATCCTCTTGCATAGCAACTTCAAATCTCTGGTCTCACATGCATCCGATATCCTACATACAGTTGGTTTAAGAAAGAATTTTATTGAAAGGATTCTTCAAATTATTTCAATATATATATATATAATTTGGGTCTCTTTCATAATAGAGTACTTAACTATAGTGTTCTTTATCTACAGTTTAGCTAAAATGGTGACAAAATTAGATTTAATAGGCATGTGTCTGAAAAACTAAAAGAAAGATAAATTATTCCAACATGCTTCAAATGTTATAACTAAATAGACTCATTTTTAGTTATCATAATTTTAAGTTTTAAAATGAAGAAGTATGACCATAGTTAAATTTACTTTTTGATGTGTGAAACATCAAACTATTTCCAATAACTACAGTAGTTTCAAATCGTTTGTTACATTTTCATAAAGTTCATACTTTAAACATATGTTTATTCTACATAATTCAGAGAAACTCCGTGATGTATTTCAGGGATAAAACACTATCACAATCGCTGTCAACACAGAAAGGAGCTCTTTGAAGATTTGACAAAATCAATAATGTAAATATTCGTGAACAAAGAAACAAGAGGAAATGCCTGGGGCATTTTCGAACGTGCTTCAAGCTCATCGACTGACATGTGCAAAGTATTCCTAGTGTTAATATTTTTTGCTTCAATTAACGAAGTCTCATTAATTCCAGTAATCTTGGTTTTTAGCGGATAAATGTATGTTTGTTTTGGTACTAAAGTCATAAGAGACTAAAAAATAATATCTTGTTACTGCACTGATTAGCCACATTACTAAAATTTTACTATTAAGAAGCTATTTTACGGTGAGAGGTCATTGATAAATTATTCCAGAAAAAAAACAGACAGGTAGACAGAAAGAGAGAGAGAGAGAGAGAGAGAGAGAGAGGAGGGTAAACGATAAGACAAACATGCCAAAAAAAGGGAAGCCAAAGTTTGGCAGCCAAGTTTGGGTGAGAGAGAGAGAGAAAGGGGGGTAAACGATAAGACAAACATTTTAACATTTTAGTATCTCAATCCTTCAGTTTTGTTGTTGTCACGGTCGTAGCCAGGAGGGCATAAGCAGCCCCCAAAACTTAGGTTTTTGGTTAATTGGATGCCAATAAATCAAGCATTTTTCAGAGAAATTCAATATTTTTTCACCTTTGTTCACTTTCCAATTTTTTTTCCCCGTTACGTTCCTAGTTGTTGACAGTATTTTTTGAGAATTAGCACCAGCTAGATCTGATTCATGAGTCACTGCACCCATGAAAAAATCAAGCGTAGGGACCTTTGCTATACTGGGTCTAGTGTGCTCGTGAAGTTCGTCTGATATTTCATTTGTATGTTTCTGTCTGGGAAGGGATTGCCACTTATTTCCGCAGGCACAGTCTTTTATGTTAATCAAATATTTCAAAATTCATTTTTACTTGATTTTTTCTCTTCGTTAATTTTAATCAGTTTTGAAAAATCCCTAATTTTTACTCTTACTCTTCCGCTTTGCAACTTCAAAATTCAACGAAACAACGTATTATGATTTACACGCATTCATGTATTTGAGGTGAAAGTGACTAATATTCCCTGTCTGATATTTGTCTTAAAATAAATTGTTAAATAAATATTAAAGATAACTATAGATGGTACCTCTTTCAGCTGAAAATGAAAAGTATGGATGCACATATGTAATTGCACATACATTTAAAATGACAAATGAAACATATCTTTTTTATTGTATAAGCGATTCTTCTCTACTGCTGTACTTAAAACGTAATAAAAATAGTAGTATGTAAGTGTGCATGTTCATATAAATAACAGTTTTATCACATCAACCATCCCCGAGTATATCGCACGTCTTAATTGTCTCTCGAAAGCACGATGTAACGAGATGCTACTGTATTGCCAAAGCTTCATTGCGTAAATTTTGTAAGTGCCTTTCTTATGAAAGAATATGAGAGAAGGTCCCGCCTCATTATTTTGCACAGGGCCTCGCAAAATATAGAGCCGGCACTTATCTTGAGTCTTTCAAAGAGTATAACAATCCTATAATCTTCAGTATGGGTTGCGCAAAGGTTTCAGATGTCTTTTCAAGAGGAACTATACTTTCAGTAGAATGAACGGCATTGTATCGCGAGTACATTTTTAATTTTTTTTCTCCCTTTAATAAAGGATGCATGCTTCGATTTAACAGAAGACACATTTTGAGCTAATACAATTATTTGAGGGCACACTAGTTTTTCCGCTATTATACGATGGTAATATTTGTACATCGGATATTTAATATTATCCTTTTAATCGTTTTTAAACAAGTGGTCGCAAATTTCCTGAATTGCATTTGTGATATGAAAAATATTAAGGATACACAAACCCCAAGTATGAGCACGTTTAGAAATTTGAAATCTTTAATTATAATCAGACTCCATGTATTCGAATAAAAGCATTGAAAAATTCGAATTTATATGCTAGCCACAAAAATAAAGTCTACGTCTATGAATAACTGATACTGTCAGAGATTATTATTATTTTTTCTCTTGAGTGGGATATTTATTATCTTGACTTTATTACGAGATTTTTTTTTTCTGTAAAGTCGAATTTTTTAAAGGTACAGCAAAATTGTATTTCTTGGATATTTCTAGTTGAAGAAGAGTTTGCTTTATTCTTACTAAAGCGTACCTTGATGAAAAAGGTACATTTATCAAAGAAAACATGCTAGGTGTTTCAACTGACCTTTAAAGCACATTTTGCTAATGGTTGCACACTCACCAATATGATAGTTACAATATCATTAACTAGCATCCTGCTTTTATTTTCAGCTTAGCTTATGCCGCAGTTACACTAGTACTATAAAGAATATAATGTCAACAGACATTAAATTAACGTGAAATAGCGTAGAAAATGAATGCGGATGAAAAAAAAAATATTATTCGCAAATAACTTTAAAAAATCTTTATAGAACGTACAGCGCATATTCAGGAAATGACAAAATGAAGCAAAATATCTGAATAGGTTTTAGAAATTGTATACATTAAATTATAAAACGGTTCCATAAAGATTAGCATTAAATTTGCATATTCATATGTTCCATTTTAATGAGACATCTCGTATTCCTTTTTGGTTATTTATTTATTTTTCGCTCTTCGATTCAACAGCAGACATTTTTTTCCCCCTACTGTAAAGCGAAGACACGAGGATAATTACTAGGAGATGAAAAACCGTCACGAAATGTGAATATTTCTGAATAAAAATGGGTTGGTGAGATCAATAATGCAACAATCTAAAAACAAAAGGCATATCACAGTCCTAGAAGCGCTTTCGATTACCCTGTCTTTGTATTTTAAAAATGTATGATAAATTAAATGTTGTTGTTTTTCTCCCATTCCCAATTGTAATCAATTTGTCTATATAATTGTATTTCAGGGTTTCATTTGTTTACAAGATACAGAAAAAAAAGAAAGGATTTAGTCACAATATAATCGTATTGTGAAATGTCTCCCGTGTTGGAATATACTTCAAAAATGACTCAGTGTGAATAAATTTATAATTAATTTATCAAGTGAAGAATATAATTAAAACGCGTTTTCAAACAAAAAGCTATATTCTGAGATTGTCGATTTATACCTAGTTTAATAATAAATAATGTTGGCAATCATGCGTTATGTATAATCTAATTATGGAAGTATGTGAACAAATGTGAAAACACTTTATAAATTCAAACATTTGATTGCACTTAAAACTACAATTAATAATTTAGAAAATTATTAATTTTAATTTTAAATGCTGATTTTTTAAAGTAAAATATGCTTTCAATTTTCAAAATCCCGTCCGCAGTTTTTTTTTTCTTCTTCTTTTGAAGGCTAGAAACGGCTTGGCGGAAAATAGCACTCCTCGATTTCCATCAGGCACTAAGTGAAGGTCTCGGGTTCGGGTCCCATCGCGCGGCTGTCGAACTAACGGTCTGGAGTTTTTATAGGTTTTCTCCAGATGTAACGTGAATACGCGTTAGAACCCCTTAGAAAGTCCTCCTGCCAAAGCACCCCCCATCCTAGGCAGATACCCCACGTGCAGGTTTGCCTCAACACACAACACATACTTCCACCAGGCACTAAACATGGTAGATGGCTGAAGCGGGAAGGTCCCACGTTCGAGCCTAAATGCAGCTTTCGATCTAACGGTCTGGAGTTTTGGGCGATTTTCTCCAGATGTAACGCAAATAAACGTTGGAACCTCAAACCAAGTCTTCTCTCAAAGACAGACACCCTGTAGGCAGATGCCTCTCGTGTAGGCTGGCCATAAAACAAAACACAAACACTATCATTTTTTTTTTCAGTCTGTCATTTTGATGGATTTATTCACTAGTTTTTAAGTTTCTTCAATTTATTAATTATGAAAAAAAATGTTATCGTGTTTTATCTTGTGCGACTAAGCAAAATTTTTAAATGATTCAAAAGTTTCTCCACAACCTCAATATCGAATGATTGGAAGAATAATCTTAAATAATAAATAGGCTTACAACTTCTAATAATCCGCAACCCTATCTATAATCCACGTTACCCTGCATATGTAAACGTGGAAAAGAGTGATAGGCAGCTCTGACTAATGCTCAAACAAACGAAAATAAAATCCTTTTTTTTTTTTTTTTTTCCCTTCCTTTTTTTTTCAAATGTATCATCGGACGCATTTTCTGTCGTAGAAGGCCGACGGGAAGGTAGAAAACATATTATACTGTCTGAGGGAAAATAATGCCTACGTACAGTGCCTAATGAGGAAAGAGAGTGGAGAAAAAAAGGGCAAAATGGAGAATGCGATTCCTTGATGGAGAAAAAGATTACAGAGAATCATGTGCCTGCCTCGCAGAATTTTAAAATACAGTACAACATAACTTGCACAAAGAGTGATTACTATATTTCGTAAAGTCTAAGAGTTTGTTTTCCAGGAATGTAAGCAGCATGATTACACTTTTCATCTAATTAATCACGATAAGAGATCATTCGTAATGACATTCATGTATTTTTATTAAGCACCGAAATAAAGCTTTTTTACAAAATCGTGCTGTAGATATTACGTATACTCTATACTGGCTCATCACAAAGCATGCAACTACATTTATATTCAGTTATCTTATAGCATTTCGTTAGAAAACAATGCATGTTTGTTGATAAAAGCAGCTGATTTCTTAACACAAAATAAACCACCAGAAAATTGGTCCCTTAAATTTGTAAGTGCAATATTGAAATATATTTGGACACAAAAGTTGGCCTGTTTCATTTTACTATTTCATTTCATGTTTTGCTTTTCATTACTGACCCTGTCTTACGGAAGACTTTTAACTATTTCCATGCCGTAAAAAAAAAGTGCTTTATAAAGGGATATTTTAGGTAAAGATATAGGCTATGAGAAATCCACTGTATATGGCTCTCACTAGTAACAACAGTATAATTTTTGATTGTCTTTGTTCTCTAGCCTTATATTCTTTCAAAGACGAAAAATTCTTCGAGTACCAAATTCATACAATAGAATAAGAAACAAAACTGAGATCCTTATTATACTTCTTTTCATTTTTCATTTCTGTGTACTTAGCGGTTATAGGAAATGCAATTATTTATTTATTAATATTCTTTATTTGTTTATTTTTTGTTAGGAAGACGTGTGAAGGATTATCGGATATTGTTCGAGAGTCACAAACATGATGAAATGTAAACACTTCAGCGGTAGAAGACGACCGTTCAATCGATAATGTAAATATTCGAAGGAAAGAAAAATAAACGAATTATCAAGCGGAAAGCTTTTGAAAGTTAATTGTC
Source organism: Cheiracanthium punctorium (assembly GCA_038373885.1). Taxonomy (NCBI): domain Eukaryota; kingdom Metazoa; phylum Arthropoda; class Arachnida; order Araneae; family Cheiracanthiidae; genus Cheiracanthium; species Cheiracanthium punctorium. The sequence continues at coordinate 373,164 of JAWZYV010001433.1, read as the reverse complement.
AGAACTCCGTGACTGATCCAATTTCTTTTTACAAATTTTAGTTTTCCACAGTAATATCCGTTGCAGGAAAACCAGGCGATCTCGTGTGGAAAATCGATTTTGAATATTTCACTAGGTCTGTTACGTTTTCGGACACAAGGAAATCGAAATACCGTCCGAATTTGCCAGTCGAATGAATTTTGTATACTACGATTGGGGTTCTTTCTAAATATAAAATTTCATTTTAAATTATTTATATATTCCGAATATACTCGTGAACCTATTAACCCTTTGAGGCGCAACCCTTTCCCAATGCTGAAAAAAGGAAAGCCGTTGCCATCGCTCGACTTAACTACCAGCAAGATGGCGGATGATGGAAACGTTCATCGCGTGCCACAGATCTAGAGACCCTTTTTTTGACGACAGCTGGCTATGCGGCACAGCCAGCTGTCGTCAAAAACAAGTTCGCTAGATCTGTGGCATGCGATGAACGTTTCGATCGTCCGCCATCTTGCTGGTAGTTAAATGGAGCGATGGCTGCCCTTTTTCCAGCATTGGGCGATCTTTCCAACTGTTCTCGCATTCTTCTATTTTTCAGCAATGTCAGTGCTGTTAAAAATAATCGTGACCATTTTTTCTACGGGAAATGACGTGCTAAAAAGTAAAGGATTCTCGAGGAGCTATGTCCCCCGCAACTATTTTTATAGAAATCAAATCTATTCTTCGTGCAACAGTCAAAACGTCAGAGTATGGTGTTCCCAGAGCGGGAACACTGCGCGTTAAGGGGTTAATAAGCATGTGAATATATAATAGAGTGAGTGCTTTTTACGGTCTTTTTAAAAAATATTTTTAATTTTTTAGCCTCTAAATATAATATAATATAATATACTCAAAAAGTAACGATATATCACTACAGTCTAGATAAAATGCTCATTAAATCATGCAAATTTAATTTTTTTTAAAGATGTATACCCGTGATTAATTCTTTTTCAAAAACGCATAATATTGTTGAAACAAATTATATTGTATAATATTTCAAATTCTCTTTATACTGTGAAGTGCAAAATAATTGTGAATTTAAACAAGAACGCAAATGAATAAATAAACGAGTTCATTTATTTAACTTTTTAGCCTGAAATAAAATTTGTATGTACTTAGGAATTTCTCGTTTTACTTTGTTTCCAGTATTGCAATTGTTCTTGAATGATATTAGCCAAACATCTATAGGCACATCTCAAATATTTTTAAATACATGATATTATTTTGCTATCCTAAAAATTATCTAAGCTAATCCTAAAAATTTTATATAGTTAACAATAGTATTAACGCGTTTAAAGAACACAAGTTTAAAAGAGGAGTTAGCCAAACATCTATTGGTACATCCCAAATATTTTTAAAATAGATGACATTATTTTGCTGTCCTAAAAATTATCTAAGCTAATTCTAAAAATTTTATATAAGTAACAATAGTATTTACGCGTTTAAAGAACACAAGTTTAAAAGAGGAGTTATATTAATTAAATATTTTTATGACAGTTTATAGCAAGGATAAATTATAGTGCGTTTTTCTCAATAAGTTTTCTTTTCTCTTTTTTTCTTTTTAAATGAGTGCAAACTTTCTGACAGCGTACTGTTTTAAAAGCACAAATAATGTTAATTTACATTTTTTCTTGTGTGAAATAAAATAAATTCCATGATATATAATTTTTATTTGATATAACTGACAGTAATAAATTTATTTCTGCAGTAATTAATCAACAAAAACCTTAAGTAATTCTTAAAAAATAAATTACTGTCTACAAAAGAGTTCGTGCAGTGATCACTAAGATAATCATTTTTTACTTTTTAAAGAAAAAAAAATCATTTTTTCATCGACTTTTGAGTTTATTAAGAACTGCTCGTCGAAGACATTATTGAAAATTTGTCGGCACAAAAAATATTTTAAAAATAATTTACTTCCAGTTAACATGTCATCTTTTACATTATAACTTAGTGTCTTGTCGTTATCTCAAATTTGAATTTTACTTTTTCCGATGAATTTATCATTGTTGCCACTTCATCTTTGTAAAACAAAAGAAAAAAAAAGATGTCTCGGTAATCAAAGAAACGGATATCGAGATTAAATCGAAAAAAAGAACTATGTAAATTAAACTGAGAAGACGTAAACGCTAATGACTAGGAGAAAGACAATGAAATAACTAAAATATATCAAGATGAATGAAATAGAATGGGATGCTATTGTTTCGAATAAGAACTTAAATTTTTTTTCGGTGAGTTATTTTACTTCTATTGAATTCGTGAAATATTCTATTTTAATTGCTTAAATATATGTGTACGATTTAAATGAAGTGAGACATAACTTGTTTTCTTTTATTTGAAATCGTTAAACTGGTTTTTAATCGAATTAATAATTTTTCTAATAAAAAAACATAGTACATGTAAATTTATTTTTGAATGTTTTACATGTAACTAGCAGCATTTTAAACTAGCAGCTCACAACTCAGTCAGTTAAGAGTTCAGCTATGTTTAAATTGTTATCCTTTTTAAGAAAATGATACAATTTCAAGTTTATTTAAAATGTATGTGCACTTTTAATACAACGCTGTATTCTACCTGATGAATTACTCTTAACATAATAGAATAAGATTTCTTTCATATAATGCAGCTAAATGAACTCTGCATGAACTAATCTCACATTTCACGCAATAAGGAAAACATTCGTATAAGTTCAAAGTTTTCTTCGTCTTACATTATTTCGCCAAAAAGCAAGTACAATTCTTTTCTCTTGTCTCTTATAGGTAGTGCAAAAATAATTAATGGATTATAATTTTTTTTCTTGTTGCATTAGAAATTGAAAGTTTTTATATCTTTCCAGCTCTCTTCAACAGTTTTAGAAGAGAGAGCGATTATTCTTCAATTGAACAAGTGTATAATCTTGTTCTAATATGAAACTAAAACAGCCATGTAAATTTGTTCAATAGGTTTTTATTTATTTTATTTTTTTAGTTCTAATGGAGTTTTGAAAGTTGAGGTCACTTAAAAAAATGTGCATTTCAGACTGTAGTAAGGATCCGCCCTTGTGAATAAAAAAAATAGCAACCGCCATATAAAGAAACGCAGGAAAGGGAAATCTCTGTATTATCATATGTGTACGTTTGTGTGTTTCTTGGCAAATATTTCCTTTTTTTTCCGTTTTACATCATTTTTCAAATGCAGCTTTCTAAAAATGCGTAACTGCCATCACAAAAAGTACGTTTATCGAATCTACTGCCATTACATCTCACATTAACCCTTTGAGGCGCAACCCTTTCCCAATGCTGAAGAAAGGGCAGCCGTTGCCATCGCTCAATTACCAGCAAGATGGCGGACGATCGAAACGTTCATCGCGTGCCACAGATCTAGAGACCCTTTTTTGACGACAGCTGGCTGTGCGGCACAGCCAGCTGCGTCAAAAAAAGGGTCCTTGTCTTCATTGGACAATCTATCCAGCTGTTCTCGCATTCTTCCATTTTTCAGCAGATGTCAGTGCTGTTTAAAAATAATTGTGACAATTTTTTTTTTTTTTTTTTTTACGGGAAATAACGTGCTAAAAAGTAAAGGATTCTCTTGGAGCTATGTCACCCGCAACTATTTTTATAGAAATCAAATCTATTCTTCGTGACTGGTGACAGTCAAAACGTCAGAGTTTGGTGTTCCCAGAACGGGAACACTGCGCGTTAAAGGGTTAACCCCCTCGAGATGCTTGCTAATCGCTGTGAAATTCACTTTCTTCTGCGGAATAAATACCGAAGAAACATGCTGCGAAACATATCCAACACGTGTCCCACGACTGCACGACACTCCGCTTTCGAATTTAGCCTTTGCGTGTAACCCGACGCTTCGAGACACACAGGCGTTCTTTTTTCTTGCGGATCTTCTGAAAGGACCGCGTGTTAAAAGGGTTACAGATGTCTGCGGGCAAGGTCAGATCGTGGGGGTCAACTAATTAAGCTTGATCAAATCTTAAATGACGTCAATAGGGGTCGTCTGTTTCCGGGTTTCCTTACTGGAAGCGAACCGTTCTTTAGAATGAAAAATAAAGATGTCGGGAACTTTTCTCACCTTTTGAAGTGATTAGCTCGAGAGCTTTTATTTATTTTCATGAAAGAATATGCAAACAGTCTATAAAAAACCGTCAATAAGGAAATCTTTGAAAAGTGCAATAGTTCACTTTTGCTTATTTCTGTTGTTACTACAACAGGATCATTTTATGCACGCAAGAACTAATGATACTCGGACTTATCATTTTAAACTGTATTCGAAGGGATGTCTGAAATCCACATTTAACTTAACTAAAGTTTGGTGTGTTAAACATTGTTTGAGCAGTAAGTCTTCAGTTAACCGTTTGCGGTCTGCTCTGCCCTCAGACGACAGAAAAAAGAATGATTCCCCATAACGGCAACGGGTACGCCAGCTAGTATTGTATAATACCAGCAACTAGTGTGTTAGATGCACACAAAGGTTGATGTATATCTAATACAGAAAATGTTGTATTTTCTATAGTATCTCTGAATATTCCTTTTGCAGAAAAAGCTCTATAAATATTAGTTCAAGAAGAAAATCGAACTAATAAAATTTGACATCGAAAATAAAAGTGAACTTTTCTGCAAGCATTTGGGGAGAGAGAATTTTAAAGAGATCTGTGGCTCTTTTAGGCCTTCATGACAGTTGGTCCGAAGTACACAAATTCATCTTTATTTCAAAGTATAATTTTAGCTCGCACTATTTGGACAAATACATCCAACGGTTAACGAGGCTTGAACCTGAACCAAACCGCCTGCATAGCGGCCGGCAGCGAGAGGTGCGGAGACCCGCGCAGTCATCATGCTCCCTTCGCAAGCACTGTTTTAGGCGAAGTTCTTTCAGCAGGGGAAAAAGAAAAGAAAAAAAAAAAACAAGGTACGGCTCCAGAGTTTCAAGTTAAATGTTTTTCACTGTATTTGAGGGCTGCATTTAACTTAATACTTTTCCGCTGCATGTACTAGGGAAGGGCTATCAAAATTGGTAGTCAATTTTCCCTATTCGCGTTTAAAATGGCCGCTAACGCCTACTGACCATTTTTCACGAAAAGTCTCCCAGGAAATAAATCAAATCCCCCATCCTGCAGTCATGTTTTATTTGAAGCAGCCACCGAGTCTGTTACAAAAATCTCCTCAACGTAATTGAATAGCATTAGCGGTGAGAGATAGTGCTGTAACCATTCTCTATAATTTCAGCTTTCATGTTACTTTTGACATAATGGATGCCCTGCTGTCGTGGCAATTTTTCTAATGCAGGTACACGAGTATTTCATAGCTTTAATTGATGGGACCCGTGGACAATTACAAAGCTTAGGTATTGTTATCTCATTATGTTGGAAATTTGTAAAGTGGTTCTTTCCTTTTTTTTATCATACGGAAAATTTTGTTTCACTAGTGTTGGTCCGCTCTTCAACCCCCTTGTTTTCTTTCAATAATATTTCTTAATAAAGATTGTTTTTCTTTAAGGGAGATTTCATAATATGCACTTTTGAGAACATTGAAACATTTTTAACACGGAACTGAAAGGGCAGAAATATTTTTTTGTTTTAAAAGAATTTCGTCTTGCACGCGACTAAAAACTCATCATTATTTTAGATGATATACTTTCTTGGTTTGGTGCTAAAATTTGTCTTGTTATGTCTTGTAATACTTTTTTGTCTACTTTCTACTTGTAATACTTTCTTGTCTACTTTCTGCTTTAATACTTTTTCCTACGTACACACATCCAACCTTTGTACACACTACGTTGGAATACGGAAATTCTCTGAATACCGTATTTTATTTTTAAGTTTTTTTCAGCTTCACATTGTTAGCAAGTGATTAATATCTTTTTTATTATATACATGATTGAAATTTCACTACGTCTGAAACTTCATAGTATCTTGTCCGAACCTCAATACTGTTTCATGTTAACCTATTTCTCGGATTACGTTTTTCGTATGAAATGTTTTCTCTACTGTACTCTATTTATCTCTGTATTCTATACCTCTTTATCATACACACAGACACATATGTATACAGATGTACCAGCACACATATGTGGGGGAAGTTGGGGTACAATGTAACTTGCAGTACAATGAAACATGCTATCTAAAATCAACAGGATTTGTCACAGATAGTTGAAACTCACAAACCTATTATACAAATCTATGTTCCAGTAACTGATACGATTTGGAGACAATCGCATTTTTACAACAAGAGATACAGAAAATTATCAGATTTTCATCAATGAAAGTAAATTTCGTTTCTAAAAGTAATTTTGTTTTACCTCCATGCTTTCATATGTATAATTATTGTTTTTTCAAGTATTGTGATCACTATGGTGTGGTCTTCACATTTTAAAAGTCAGAATAAAAATAAATAAGTATCAGGAATTAGTAAAAATTCATTCAGTTTGTAGCCTCAATTTGGGGTACAATGAAACAGAGTGCATTCACTTAAAATAAAGATGTTACTATTAAATATTTAGATTGAGATCTCCACAGTGCACATAAAGTTAACAAGGAATTGTTTTTAAATCGTACTCTATCTTCTGACTCTGAAGATGGTGACAATCCAGATTATCTTTCAACTAACAATCCAAACAGTACACATTATGAGCTATTCTCGCATAACATGTATGATAAAAGCAGTATCGCTCTAAATGATTATGTTTTAATAGAGGAAGGTGAACTTAAATGTAAAGAAATGTACTCTGTTGGGGATATAATAAACTTATCAAACGTAATGCGAAGTTCTGATTATATAAATTTGTTTTTTCCATTTAAATTTTATATTTATGTCTCACTAATGTTTGTTATAACTGCACATAAAACATATATGCTGAAATTTCAATTTTGACTCATATTATTTGAGTGTTTGTGAAGTGTTATTAAAGTGTTTCATTGTACACTCTAAAAAAGAAAGAAAAAAATAAGTTGATTACTAAGCTATCTCTAGGAAATAATGATTCCATTACTTTTTTTAGTATGATGCCATACCTTTTCTTAGTATTGCTACTAAATAAATCTATGTATGCCAATTGATTTACATAGCTTTATTTAGCAGTAATCCTAAGAAAAGTTATGTCATTTTTGTTTCCAAGAGATTTCTTAGTAATCCACTGATTTTTTTTTTGAGTGTACCCTGATATTTGGGGTACAATGAAAAATTGTTAGACATTTACCTTTTGTAATTTTTTAAATATAAAAAAGCTATTTACTAACTCATTAAAATCATTTAGACGGGGAAAACAGTAGGTTAAAAGTGTCCATTAATCTTATTTTTATAGACGCAAATTTGTGAACAGGAAAAAAAGAAAATAGTAAATTTTGTTTCATTGTACCCCAACTTCCCCTACCCATATACAACTATCAGAAGATTAAAATAACGTTTATTAAGCAAATAAAAAAATTCATACTTAGTATTAAAAGTTGTAAAATAATTCTAGGTATATGCTGTGGATTTTCTCTTAAAAAATGCTGACTTATACATTATACAAAAGAAAAACTCAAGACTATATTGAAACTTGATAAGCTCAGGTATAATTCTGAAGTTCAGTTTTTTTATAAGTATTAGTAGATGTATGGAATCTCACTTGTTTACATTCTAAAACAAAAGTCAGTCCATTATTAAAAAATCTCTAGAATCAAAGTTTACATGTATTTTCTTAGTATTATTACTGAGTATAATCAATTACCCTTCTATTGATGCGCTTAATTTTCTTTAGTAATAATACCAAGAAAATTCACGGAATCCTTGATTCCTCGAGGTTTTTCAGTAATCGGCTGATCCTTTCTTAAATTGTATTATTATGAAGGAAAAAAAGAACACTGTGCTTTATAGATGCTCGAAAAAGTGATCGAGCAAATAGAGCACATTCAGCAATGGCATATTTGGCTAGTTTTATCAATTTATGAAAATGATAGGCAACGTTTTTTCTGCTTTTATCTATATCAGAATGCTTTCATATGTATTAATGAATCTTTTATAAATTAGAAATGCTTGCACCGGCACGCTCTATTTTATCTTGATAACTTATAAACATAAAAAAAAATAGTATTTCTTTTAATAATCGTGCTTTCTTAGCTTTGATATTAAATCATTACATTCTTAGCTTTGATATTAGATCATTACATTCAAAGGAATTTTAGAAATGCAAAATCGTCCTTTATATATTGACGGTTTATACTTGTTCTTTCAAATGAAATAGAAGTGATTTTCTAAGAAATTAGATGAATATGAAAAGCTTTCTGTGAAATCTCTTTGATGAGCCAAATGCGTAATTTTCTATCGCTATGTATAAATCAGATGTTTACAAAATATTTTATGCCTTTTCATATAACACTAACTAAGGCACTTTGGTCTGTACGTATATATTTTATGTGTTAAAGTGATGGATTAACGTTAAATGCAATTATTTATTTTATCTGGTGTTCTTTCAAAATTTTCATTTTAGATTTCGTAAAATGAAAATTGTAAAGGAGAAGCGTAAATTATTAAATTAAAAAATATTTAGTTTTACCACACTTTCAAAATCAATTTCTTCCATTAACTATGCAGGTAAAGAATATTATACTTTTGTGTTAAAATAGACAAAGAATTCTCGGAAAAGTTATTGATTTTAATGGTAAACTATTTTTAAAGCTACGTCTTACGTTTTTTATATAAATAGAGTATCAAAACTGTTAAAAATTCGTATGAGTATTAAAGGAATTATAGAGAAAATAGTAATAACTTAATAATTTGCAACTCTATTAAGTATAGTTTTTTTTAATGTATGTGAGAGTTATTAATCATAAATTTTATTTTAATTAATGTGATGTTGATGATAGTAAAAATAATAATTCGCATTACACATATATAGATAGGATATGTAAGAAGGGTGATTCTATGGCTTGAAAAGTTTCTTTAATTTTGAAAATATTTCTTTCGAGATTAAATTTAAGTATAGTATATTTCTAAATATAAGTTTTTTGTATATAAACTGGGTGACTTGCCGTGACAAGATTCAACAATTGCCGTATTTTCTTCAAAACCCCTGAATAAGCTGTCGACCTGATCTTTCTAGAACAGTGGTTTCCAACCTTTTACTCCCTACGAACCCCTGGTACAGTCGTTCTGTACTAGTAAATTATTTCCGCGAACCGCAGGTTGGGAACCAATGCTCCAGAGCTTTTCACCGATTGTAGAAACTACCAGAGTAATCATGCTTCACTGGAACAAACTTTTTGCAATATATTTTAGTGGGGGGAAACCTTGTATTGTACTTCAAGAAAAATTCTCAGATCAAGCAGAGATGGCTTAATTTGCGCAGAAAAATAGCCAAACGGTTGTCGGTCAAGTGACATAAGTGAAACGTTACCTCGACATTCTCTGGCTCCATAATTAACTTTAGAAGAAATTCAGAAAACTTATGCGAGAAAAACATACAGTGCGTAAACAGATATAATTGTTTAAGATTATATTGGGTTATCTGAAAATATAATTTTTTAATGCATTTTTTGTAAATTAATTTATTGCAGTTTTTTGATTTATTTATTTTTAGTATGAAAGGTTACTTTTATTTAACAGCGCTGCAATGTATGGTTCTGTACTTTTGCATTCTAATGAATGTGAATTTGTGTACGTCTCAGTTACTACATACAAATCAAACAACCGAAAAAAAAGTTTCGCTTAATATATGTTAAACAAACAGTCTTTACATATTTATTGCATTAATTAAAACTAACAAGACATACTTTCATTAATTCACTTTAAAAAGATGATTTTTATTTTTCTTTCTATAAATATATTTTGACAAGCTTATCCGCAAAATTATAAACGTCAGCGAAATATATTCAGATAATTCGTGCATTTTTTTTTTTTTTCTCTTCCTCGCAAAATTATTAATATCTCTGATTTTTTTCATTTACAAAGAGATAAAAAATTATCAACTAATGAACAAAAAGAAAAAAAAATCGAGCATATTTGCATGGAAAGCAGAATTATGGGGAACATAAATCGATAAAAAAAATTGCCCAAAAAAATCTGCGGAATTCACTTTCATTTCATTGTTTGCCTCTTTAATTACTTTTCTAGCTGAACGGTCTTGTATTTCACAATAGTTAATGAGTTTGCTGTGGGTTCTTAATTAAAAGATTTTTCGAGGTTCTAATAAAGTTTTATAAAGAATCGCGTTACCATTAGCGCCATCTCGTGACACATTGCAAAAAAGTTAATTTTGCCCTATTAAAGTCTTTTTTCTCCAGTATTATAAGATTTATTTTGCAAAGTATAATTTGCATATATTATTGAATTTTGGACTCCAGCTTCTTTGGCACGCATGCCACAGTATTATTTTTCACATAAAGGCTTCAAATAGATGCTGTATCGACATGGTAAGTAAGCAAAATTCATTAATTAAAAATAAGAGGATATATGAATTTTTCTCACGCAAGAATTACAAGTTCTTTTCAAAAGCTACAGTAAAACAATTCCATTTCTGCTCATCTGACTGTAAAATGACTCATTTACGTACATTTTGTGTGTACGTGGATTATTTTGTCACTACGTATCATAGTTTTAAGCATGCCAGAATGACTAAATTTTAAAAAGATCTGCTCCTTAGTCTTATACATCATTACTGTTTAAAGGTATTTATTTACACCCCCCCCCTTTTCTGGAATGAATTTTCAGAAAAAGAAAGATATTTGTTTAGTTTATTTTTAGTGAAAATCTAGTTAATTTGTTTTATTAAAGTTGTAACTTTGTTAAAGTTACAAATAGAGCACTGCAACATTTGATTCCGTTTTGCATCACATAGTTATGCTATACAGTGGCGACCCCCCCCCCTCGTAACATGGGTTCATATAACACAGATTCGTTTAACGCGGGGGAAATTTTGCGATATTTTTTCCTATAATACACTAAAAAAGGCTTGTACAACACGGTCGACGGACTATATAAGTTTAAGAACCTTTGAGCTAAGGGGAAACGTGCCAGGTGCATGTGTAGCTATGAACAATTTGAAAGATATATCGACCTACATGCGAAGGGAAAAAAATGCAAAATAGTTACAATAACATCGAAATTCGAGTGTTTTCAACGCACCAATAAGTTAAAGTTCTGTTTGTTTCATATTTATTGTATTTTATAGAACTTTCAAAATTACTTCAGTTTATGTTTAATTGTTAGATATAACAACTTGAAGTTTTAAGAGAAGTAAGTCTGGCACTATGGTAACTACAACGTAAAAAAATAGAAAATTAAATTAATTGCTCTTTTTAAGCGTTAACAGATGAAATGTTTCCAGTAATACAAATTCAAATTATTTTAATGCCAAAAGGTTAATTTTTACTCCTAAAACTGAAAATAAAAGTAACAACAACCTGCGCAGATTGAAAAATGCTACTAGAAGTGTCTGCGCCCTCTGATGCCAGATTAAAGAGGGACATTTTTCCACTATTAACAAATAATAAATTCTTATGTTTTAATTCATCGTACATGCTTTCCTAAGTAATAACTTTAAAAAAAAAATCCAACGAAGAGATATTTTTTATACGCAATTTCAATGAATCGAACTGATTTTCAAAAATAATTAGTAGCTTCTTATTATCTTTACGAAGTTTTCCTCTTCTATTTATCTAGGGATCTGCTTTGGGAGAGCGCCTCTGCCAACAGTAATGGGGCTGTCACCAACATTTATCTGACGCTTGATTGCACCCCATGAGAACGGCATCTCGGTGGCTGGTGAGTAGGAAAACACGATTTTACAGGGGGATCATCCCCATATGCACAAAAGGAGCTCTCGCTCTTGTTCATGTTTTCCAGTGTTAATTCCTGGTTGCATTATAAACACTTATACTTTACATCCAATTGTAATTAGCATTTTTAATAATATACTACTAATTAATTTAGATTATTTTTTCTGTGATTATTTCATTGGTTGTATTTATCTATCTGAATTAGAAATAATACTCGGAAAAAAAAAATCACGAACGAATTGATCAGAATCGGTTTTAAAATTTTTGATTTAAAATAAAATTGTGATTTTAGAGTTTTGTGGCGAAACATAATCACTTTGATTTCTACTTATTTATTTTTAATTCTTTGGGTGAAAAATTCTGGTACGTACCACTAAGAAAGCGCTTTAAGCATGGGCGTTCAGATTTTAGTGTCTGTCATAGACGTAACAAAGAAATTGGTTTGGAATTTAAAAAAAATCTTTTTTGAAATCACCCTTGTGACGTCGCAAGATGTATACATACTAGTCACACAGTGACTTTGCGACAATGATTTTAAGTGCTGTGTTGGTCGCAGAGAAGTTTTGGTGACGGACAAATGGCCGCCTGGGACAATTTTTCTGACGTCACGTGGAATATCATCATGGGTGTCACATAGAGAAGTACGTGGACGTCACTGTGAGAAATTACACTGCAACGTCACATGTTTGAAGCGAATGGACGTCACAGAATGTGTACATTTGCACTGCATCATGCAACGTCGGCAGAACGTCACAGCTAAATTGCTATTAGGGCAGCTTTAATCTGTTCAGTCTCACCATTGCAAAATACACAAAAATCTGATGCGGACACCAGATGACTTCCTTGTACGTCGATTGAATTATAAATATTTTCAGGGTGGGCTTCATATCAACATTTTTCATTTGAAAGATACACCATACTGAAATAATACTAAGATTTAGTAATTTCTAGCCAAATACTTGAGTTACAGTTAAGATCGGTTCAGTTTTAAAAATTTGGTTTTGGCAATGGCAGTATTTCGCCTGAAACCGCCAACCTTGTGATACTCTGAGAGATTTTGAACATAGCCGAAATAGAGATTGACCACATACTTTTAAGACATTGGAGATATCCTCAGACCTTAATGTATTGAAACTGTTTTGGTAATCATGTAAATAAATTATATAGACGATTACAATAAAATAGAGAGATGCACAGTTACATGTTACAATAGTTCTAAATATAAAATATCAGCTTTCTACAGTAAAAAGTTTTAGCGTTATGCCAAACGCGTAATTATTTTTGACGTCAATTTTGACGCTATTTCCGAAAAACTCGCCGATATAGATAACAGTTAGCGAGATATCTGGCATTATACAAACAATGACTGATTATTTACATAATATATTAAAGATGTCCATAGACCTTAATGTCTTGAAATTCTTTTGGGTTTTTCCTGTAAATAAACTATCCAGTAGAACGGGTCCAAAAAAGGAGATGCAGAACTAGGTGTTACCAGAATTCTAAATTGGTCAACATTCTACGACCAGTAGTTATTGAGAGTTACATACATACATGCGTACGTAGAGACGCCAGAAAAAAAAGAAAAGCTAATTAAAATACACTTGCAGTTGGTGAAGATGGACTGTCCATTAGGGTGCAATGATTTTTTTTTATAATTCAAAATACTATAGTGACCAAAAGTTGTGTATCGTATTGAATAACTAAGTACCTAATTTCAAAATTTTTTAAATATACCTTGAGGGCCGCTATTGCTCCAAAATGTCACAACAATTCGGAAAATTGAGCATTTGAATATTATTTATAAAATGAAATAAAATGCTTTAATATCCGATAGCAAAATACATAGTAATACTCATCAGAAGTAATAACAGGTGGGTTAAATGATATTCAATGACTATACAAAGTTTTAGAATTGTCAGAAAATATCTTGAGGATACACTATAGCGAACAAAAAAGAGTGAATGCATTTAGAAGGTAGCAGAGCATTTTATTCCTCCATTAATTTTGAATTTCAGCACAAAAACTAGAAGTTATGTTGAAGGCCCGATTTTTGGAAAACCAAAGCATTTGGTGATAATATATTACCCATATACGAAGAAAATGTGCCGTTTTGTCCTAATTGCTAATTGTTTATACAGAATAACTTGAAACTTGATAAGAATTCAACGAACCTACTATCAGCGAAATTTCTGCAATCATGGTAGATAGATTAGAATTAATTTGGAATCGCGCTTCAGTTCCACATATTTTTAGAGAAATAATTCTTCAAGTGATTCGATCATTTTGCAATAAATATGAAAACCTCAAGAAATTGTTTAGCAGCCAAGAGTTACTTATTGTCTACATCACGCCTCTCAATATTAAAATAAAATAACTTTTAAAGAAATCAGCTATAAAAAGAAGAAAACGAACTCTACTGCTTTAAAATTTTGAAGCTTAAAAATAGCTTATGTAGGGATATTTCAGAGAAAACTCGAGTCCATGAACCGTTTACTTCCCAGGCTCTCAGAAAGTTAATTGCACTTGTTAATTTGCTAACTCTTTTCTTAAAGAAGTTGTACTTTAAATTCTAATGTTGCGAAATGACCGTAGTGACTTCAGCGACGGAAAGGCAACGAACATTGAAAAAAAAAATTTTTGGAAAAGCACGACAATAAGAATAATGAGACTTTTCTCGAAAATTAGCGATGACAAACATGCATCGAATTTTATCTGAAAGACAAATAATTAACAAACTATCTTTATGAGTGAAGAAAAACAGTGCATTAATTAACATGGAGTCACGTCGATTTCACACGCAAGTTCGCGTGAGAGACGAGTTTTAACAAAATCGACATTCGACAACAGGCAAATTTTATTTTGTGCTCGACTACAGGAGTGCGTAACAAATTCCTTTCAAAATGCAGATTGCCGTCGTTTCACGAGTTAATGTTATTTATGACTTCGTAATATTTGGGATGCATTCGATAATAAGCATGATCTGCAAATATTAGAACCTCGTCAACAAAACACCATTAATTCTGTAGTTGTGAGGGATAGAAGACGTAATTAAAGATTTTAAAATCCAGTCGCCTAAAAATATCGATGGGAGAGATTTGAATCGAATTTTAAAATCGAATCCCTAAAAATATTGATGGGAGAAATTTTAATTGAATTTTGAATACAATTCTCATTAGCTGTAACAAAATCCAAATTCGATTTATGTCTAAGAATGTTTTTCCACCAAACATCAAAACTTTATTCTAAACGTTAGGTATCAACATTAGTTTTCCATTCTTTTCCTCTTTTGTTTTTATTATTATTTTAGTGACTAACGGTTTTTTAATAAAAAATTTTTTTCGAACAGATATAACGATAGAAAATATACAGGTTTTATCTCTAGCAATTGGAAATACACGCAATAATAAATTAATGAAAGTTGTGGATTGTTCGCTGAGCAATATTTTATACATTTTTTACACCATCTCCTCCCCTTTTTGACAATCCTAGAAAGTAACTTTTATTTAATGAAAACTGTGTTACAGACAGTGTTATGAAATGATTTGAAAGAGTTTAATTAGTTTTACTATTCTTTAACTATGCTTAAATTTGAGGATTCTACAGACTTCAAAATCACTCTATTAGCGAATTACGTTTAAATGTGCAGGTAGAAGGGCACTTACTTAAAGAGACAAGTCATTTTGTAGATTATTTTTGCTTTGGCTGGTTTGTCAAAGCTAATACAGTCAAACAGTGCTTGAGATAAAGGATAAAATTTGTTTCGGAGAAAACAGATACTTCTGGAAGAATTGTATTTAGATCGGCATTTGAAATGAAGGTTTTGAATATCGATATATGTCATTTCTGTTTTTATACATTTATATATAAATAAGTGGAGAAAATTTTAGAGTAATTGTTAGAAATTACTCCGAGTCTCTTCTAAAACTAATTTATTAATTATAAAAATTAAATAAAAAGGTGTGAAGCTGTATATTTGCACATAGCTATAAAATGCTTTATTAAAATTCTCAGATCATATTTTTTGTAAATTTTATGAGTTCCATTGTTTAATTTGGTATGTTTTTATGTATTTCTATGGGTTAAATACGATGTAAAAGCACACTCCATTATTGAAAACTATACATAATTCTGCATTATTACACATATATTTAGTTCCAAAGGTAAACAGTAAAACAAGATCTTCATTTACGTACATTTTTTAGTTTTCTTAGTAGTAAATTTAAATGCTTTTGAAAAGAAAAATGTTTTTCTTTATTTAAAAGAGCCCTTAAATAACAATAAAAAAAACTTTGCCTTTAGAATTCTAAAAGTTCAATTTTCAAAATTAATTATACCATTTAAATACATTAATTGAATCTTATTTGCCGGATATTTCGCTAGATCGCGATATTCGGATTGTCTTTTGTCCCATGTATCTAAACTTGTGTTCTGATTAGTTTACTACAAATGAGACGTAAATGCGAGCCGAGTCCATTGAAAAATTACATATTCGAAAAGAATGAATCTTTTCACGGAAGTAGGACAACAAAAGAATCAATAAAAGAATCAATCTCAGTAGAGTAAATGCCATCAGAACGTTGAAATTAAATTCAACAATCTGTTTACATTTTCAGATCTTTCTTATTAAAAACAATAGGTTTAATTGTACAAACCGATCTATGCCCTTACTTTTTAGACATAGTAACAACGGTTACTATGTCAAAAGCATACCCATCCCTGATACGAAAGTTGCAGACAATTTCAGAAAAACTCAATGCAGATATTTTGTAAAGTGTGCAAGCAAAAAATAAGGTGAAAATTGATGAATTTTTCAATTTCTAAAGCTGTAATATTTTTTCCAACGATGTAACATTTATGTAATTTATTCTTAAACAAAAGAGATAGTTTGATGCACCTTAATTAAAATGGTTGACTCGTGATAGCATGGTCCGTAAGTCCATTAGTTTCACATGTTTACATGTGTCAAAAAAATCTTAAATTCTAACTCAGTGTTTTAAATAAATACGATGATGTAACTATCATAAATTTAACTATGCAAAGATCTACACTCTTTATTCTCATTAAATGTCTTATCATCATGTATTGTATCCAGAATAATACAAATTGAAGCGATATCTAAATAATTATAACAGTTAAAATGTATATATATATATATATATATATATATATATAATATTTGTTTCTTATTCAGTTGCATTAAATATCAACAAAAATCAGCAATTCCGTTAAAAATATTTCTTACCTATATTTATTGTACCTCTACATGGAAGCACGTACTTCTAACATGAAGCAAATTTTCAGTTACTGAGATTTCTTATTGGTTTAACTATCGTCATTTGAATTTAGGAATTCACCTGCTTCTTCCCATGTAAAGAACGAATTTTCAGCTTGAGCATTTTGCAGATTGCTTTTGAAAAACGATAAATTTAATGAATATGCTATAGATTCTAAAATATCAACTTTAGGTATTTTTTTTTTTCAAAATGAACATAGAGCATAAACAGCAAACACTTCAAAGATAATTTCTTGGTTCTTTAAGATTCATGTAAACCAATCCAATGAAACAGATTTTTAAATCAAGAGTGGCAAAATTAATGCAATTCTGGGAATTTGTAAGAGAACTGAAATGAGAGATTTTATTTAATAATATGCCTTTAACGTTGCACAATTTTGAAAAAATGACATTCTTTTAAATAAGGTTAATTTAGATACATACCAACTGTAAATGAATACTGTAATGAGTCCACTGACATGTCCTTATAAAAATAGTGTGGTAGGATTTAAAAAAACGTCATTGTAAAGAGTGAATTATCATTAGAGTCTATGTTTAAAGGGCATTATCTGAAAATAATTCCCTCAATATTATAAAATAGATAAATAGTGGAGAAATCTGTCGGTAAATGTCGTTATAGCGACCTTTCACTGTATTATAGTACAGGGTGTCCAGCAAAGAACATACTGATTTCAAAATTTCTTATTTCGAAAATAAAGGGCAATAGAGGAATGCATCAAAAGGTATGCTCATTATGTAACCTGTAAAAATTTTCGAAAGAAGTTTCGAAATAATAGTTACAATAGCTGCTAACAGTGAGTTGTGTACACTGAATACCTTTAAGGGGAGAGGGAGCTATGGACGCAATTTTAATATTAAAAGATCTTTATGTTGAAAATTAAAAATTCTTGTCAAGGGAGATTAGAACCATCAAACATGCCGCTGTGTACGCCACTGCTAAGAAATGGCGCTGCACGTCAAAATCGATTAGCGATCATCATGTATAAACTCGTATATGCATGATGGATATACGTTTATTAACTCGTACTCAGCAAGCAGCCGCAGAGCTATCTTTTCAAAATGTCCTCCGTTTGACAGACAGAAGTGTAGCTAATGAATAATAAGGTTTTTCATCACACCCCGTAATGTCACAACGGAAACGGATTCACATGTCACACACAAAGACGACTGAGCTCGTCCAGCGTGTTGGAGTAGTTCTGGTAAACAGTATCCTTTATTGTGCCCTACAGAAAGTAGTCACAAGGAATAAAATCGGGAGAATATGGAGGCCAATCCATTATGAAGGTCTACGATTACAGCGGCATCTGTTAGCGGTTTTTGTGACTACTACTTCGAAACTTGTCTAGAAAATTTTTACAGTCTACTTAAGAAACATACCGTTAGCACCACCGTCTATTGATCTTTGTGTGTGATTAAGGCAAACCTGAACGAGGGGTATCTGCCTAAGATGAGGGGTGCCTTGGTAGGAGGACTTTCTAAGGGGTTCTAACGCGTATTCACGTTACATCTGGAGAAAACCTACCAAACCTCCAGACCGTTAGATCGACGACCGCGCGATGGGACCCGAACCCGGGAACTTCACACTTCGGCCGATCGACGACCGCGCGATGGGACCCGAACCCGGGACCTTCACACTTCGGCCGTCTACCATTTTCAGTGATATAACCACTGTGCAATGGTGAGGCTATTGATCTTTGTTTTTGTGATTTTTAATTATCAACTGAAATCAGTATGTCCTTGTTGGGTACCTTGTAGATGGCTGCTTCTAGTGTTTGTGTATTGACATTACCGCGTAATCCATTACACAGCATAACTGTCGTTAAAACTATTTTTGTTAAATCTTCAATCAATGAAAATCCACCAGCAATTTAGTTTCACCTAAAAAAACACATTCTTAGTTTTCTTTTCCCAGATCAGCTTCTTATAATTTTTGTGCACTGCGGCATCGTAACAAACGACAGTAAACACAAAGGAAGGACAAAAGTCAACGAGAGAAAATGAGATTCGGCTTGATTTATTGACAAGACAATAAAAGGAACACTGTGGGTAGTTAATTATCGTGTTATTGCGCCTCCTTAAAGACTTATTATTCTTGCTGGCTGCTTGCACTTGACATCCGAGATCCCTGATTAACCACCTCCGGCGTTATTGGAATCGTTGATGGTTGATTTAATGTGCCGGTTCGGAAGATAAAACACTATTGGTTTCACTCGTACACAAAACGTACAGAGGGGTTTTTGTATTGTTGCGGTTTATTTGTGATAGGGTTTGCTTTTCGTGCTGAAAATCAGATTTTTTTTTTTTTTTTTTTGATGTCTTAAGACTCCCAAAACAATCGATAATTTACCAGAATAATTGTATAGTATATCTTAATGTTTTTTATTAGTGGATATAAGACGACTAGATAAGTCAATTTTTTGTGCCTTCTAGTAACAAAACAGCAGGGCTCTAACATTAAAAAAAAGAAAAACTATTTCCGCTCTTATGTTCGATTTGTGCTCCCCTCAAAATTTGGACTTGCTAAGCCGATGGGTTTTAGGACATCTTGATTAACCAATCATTTTGCTATATTATTATTGAACTAGGCTTACCGAAATGTTTTAAATTTTAACTTCTTAAATCTGAAGCTCTTGCCTACTTTGGTTGTAGACGAGGTAGAAAACGTAATAAAAATTATTGCAGTTATTTATACCAGAGCATATAACAGTATTCTTTATATTTTTCGCAAACAAATCGTCTTCGTGTTAATTTTTCGCAGACAAATCGCCTTTGTATAAAAAAAATAGATTTAGTTATAGAATACTAGCTATTTAAATTAGTAAATAGGCATAACTTACTAAGGGAATGGGGATACAATCCCCCCCCCCTTAAAAAATTCAAGGCAATTCAGATGCCTATTTGAAAACATTTCTACAATAGGAAAGATTTTGTTTTCGCGATATTACTCACCAATTTACAACAATGCCTGTAAAAATACATTAAAATGAACGAGGATAGTAAAATTATTTTGCCAGTAATTTGGCTTATGTATTTATTCATTTCCATAAAAGTGGTAAGGAGCTTCTTTTAGGAATAAAATCGATTTTAATTGACTGTAGCATATCTAAAGTATAACTTTTCTTTCCTACTCTAAAGCCAGCTGCTCCTCAGACGGAATGAAAACTTATTCATATCAAATATAAGTGCAGATAGATTTATGTAACTGGCTTCAGTATCTGACTCTAATTCAGAATACAAAATAAATATCAACAGAAAAGCAATGACAGATTGAAATCTTATTCTTTTTGATCTACTGGCTTACGAAAGCTACATATGCCAGATAAAGATAAACATTGAATCACAAGTGAACTTTAAAAAAGTCGAGAAACATATGAATGCTGCAAGAGATATGTATATTCTAATCATCTCTACCATACAATGTTATGATTTTATTATTATTTTTTTTTTCATTCAGCCTACGATTTTTAAAGTATTTGAAGAAAGCCTATTGTGAGTACTACTGCTTTAAATTTAATATAGAAGGACTAAATGTTTTGAATGTTTTTTGTGAATACTTGCAAGAAAAAAACTGTACCGCGAAATTTTTATATAATCATACTGTGAATAGGTACGAATTGTTAATTTATGTGCTGCTCTTTTAACGTCAAAATTCATCACTGTATTTTTACTTCCTTGTACGAAGTTAAAGGAAGTATTGTGTTGCCGAAAATTTTCGATATGCATATTTTGAGGAAAAAGTTGATTCTGAATATCTGTAAATTTACTGAAGAGTTTTTGAAGAGTTTTGAAAGACATCTCAATAATACTGAAAGACATCTCAATATATGATTGTATGTTCTTATAAATGCATGAACAATCAATATTGACCATCCACAACACCATTTTGACTAGTTTTTTCCTGTCGTCTGTGCGTATGTACGTACGTACATATGTTTGCATGCATGTACGTATGTATGAACGTATCGCATCTTTCAATAACTATTGATCGTAAAACCTAGTGGTCCCGTGTCGGAGTCTCGTCTCGCAAACGCGTGAGACCGCAGGAAATCTCGTCTCGTCTTGTGGTTTCGCGTCCACACCTAGTTAAGAATAGGTACTGCCATCATAAAAGAAATGGTGCTGCGAAAAATGCCGTTGAAAAAATTAAAAAAAAAATTCTCGTGGTATCCCTCATCATTTTCGTCATTTTATTAATGATTTGCTTTTGTACAAAATCACACTGAATTCAGTACTTTTGTCACTTATTATAATTTTCACAGCGATAACTCTTAACCTGTAATATATTTGTTGTTAGATAGCGGCAGATATTTTGTGTCAAGTGTTCCTTACGTTCAGTACATAAATGTTAGGCGGGCGAAATGAACTGTGTGATGTGTTCCTAAAAGTGCAGAATTTCAAATGGATTTAGAAAATTCAACTTTTCCTTTTGTATCTAATTAGTGCTCGTTCAAAGACTCTCTGTATCTCGCGGGGAATTTAGAATTCTATAATTCTCGCTCCAAGCTCAAATGAGTCAATGTTCACATTAGTGAAGGAAATTCAATGAGCGTTTACGCTTGTAGGATTGCCTGCAGAGAATATTTTAGTAATTTGATTGTTAGGAGCTACAAATATCGCCTCATTATAGCGACGGGTCAAGATAATAGCGTCTAAATTTTAGACTAATAAATGTTATTTAACAACAGGATAAAATTATTTAGGAGTAATATAGGATTCGAAGTTCATTTGTAATTCAAAGTCCTAGCTTTAAAATTACCATGTCAGTTATTTACTTAGATACAACCTTTACTTAGAATGTATAAGAGTAAATATCAAAATAAGTGCAATATCATAAAAGTAATGAACGTTTTTATTGTTTTAATGAAAGCATATGAGAGCATTCCGGATAACGGAAAAATAAATATTACATTTATATTTTTGGGGCACATCCTATAGATGTATCTATAAATTGCGTGATCGTGAATTGTTTTAGATCATAATTTTAGTTTTTAAAGTTTATTAAGTTACATTTACTAATTTATTTTCAGATTACTTAAACGCAAGTCTCCTTTTGAAATTAATTTGGGGTCGTAGCTTAACTAAGAATTCTTTTTCCTTTTTCTATAAAGCTATATTAGTGCATGCTTAAAAGAAATATCTTCCATTTGTTTTTGGAAGCAACAAGTGTACTGGTTGATTCAAAATTAATGTGACCAATTTTAAAAGCATATAACTATTTATTTTAATTTCAATCGCTTTACCTTCAGTTTGATTTTGAATTATTAAGATGAAACGTTTAAATTAGCAATCGAACTATTTTTATTAGTGGGAGTAAATTATGACTCTGAAATTAGATCCTCAAACCCGAAGCGAAATTTTAAAGCTTTTGAAGAATGGTTTGCTCAAATTCTATTATAAATAAAGCATTTAAAAATCAGAAAAGACATTTTTCTAATAGATTACTATATAAAATCCGAAAAGAAATAAAATTTGGCTGGCAATTAAGAGCTCCAGGGAAGAAATGTGGAAGAAAGGAAGTCCTTGGTGAAAAAGAAAAAAAGCTGAAAAGACTTATCGCTGTAGAAAATCCTCTGCCTCAAAAAACTTTAGCAAAGAAACTACAGGTATCTCAATCGACAATTTGTCGTCAGATAAAGAAAATTTTCTTTAAAAAAGTGAAGAAACCAGTCTCATCAAATGTCTATAAAGACCGTAGAAAAACGAAGAAAATGTTCTTGGCCTCTGTATTTAACGTTACTCTACGGTAGATACAAAACATCGATAACTTCCGTTGAAGCAGGCGCGTAGCCAGGAAAATGTTTCGGGGGGGGGGTTAATATGAACTTATATGTGTGTAAATAGACGGAATTAAAGCACGACATAAATATTGTGATCACTAATCCAAAAATTTCGGGGGGGGTGCAGATCCCGATATCCACCCCCTTGGCTACGCCCCTGGGTGTATTGCATTGAAGCATTGTTTCACCAGTCATCGACAACTGGCAAATGGAAGATACATTACATTTCACGCGAACAGCGTCGCAAAGATGCAGTTGCTTTGCAAAAGGTAAGTTGGCCGTCAAGTGTTGTGGTATGGAAGGGAATGTCCTCTCAAGGCTCAACAAAACCATTTTTTGTTGTACCAAAGGCTAAAATTGATGTTAAATACTATTAGAATAACGTTTTGAAGCACATGATCAATGACAGTATACTTCTCTACCCTCAAGGAAACTTTGTTTTTCACGAAGCTTCTGCACTAAGTCATGCTGCAAAATCAACTATAAAACGGCTGAAAGATAAAAAAATCAATTTTCTTCCTGAGAAATGGCTACCATCATCCCCTGACTGTGCTCCTTGCGATTATTTTTATGGAGATACTTAAAAAATCAATTAAATAGGCGTACAGTAAGAACACTTAAAGAGCTTAAAAAAGCAATCAATCAAAGAGGAAGTTGGAAAAATACCCCTGAAAATGGTCGGAAAAGCTCTTTTGGCCTGACCTAAACGTTTACGTAAAGTGTACGACGCTAAAGAAAACTACAATGAAAATTTCATTTAAATAACTCAATTCAATAAAAATTTATGATAATCTGAAATTGGTCATATTATTTTTGAATCAACCTGTATAAAATTGTCCATAGACGATACCGACTTTCAAATGGTCTCTTCACTTGAAAAAAAGTATTGTGGAAGATATAGCTAACCGCGCTTTACTAGACAATACTAAAAACAAGCATGTCCTTTCCCTCTTAGGCACTTGCACCTCGTGTAGGCTTGCCATAACACTAAACAAAAAACAAAAACAAGTAAAAAAAAAAGCTATATTAGAAAATGTATCATGTTGAGTAACTCATTTAGAATGGGCATGAAAAATTGCCAAATCAATTAGATTGCTTTTGTTCATAGATAAAATATATTGATTTGTTCAAAATGACGTTTGAGATTTACTTTTTTTTATTTTTCAGAGAGCATTTAAAACACGTATTTTCATGAGGTTCCGTCCGCCTATCAGATGGCGCTCCGTTCGAGATCTGCTGCTACTTGTTGCTATTTTTACTTGTCTAGCTTGCTACCTCAGTTACATTGGATCTTTCCTTCAAACTACTGTGCCCTCAGGTAATCAACGGTTGGTTCTCTTTTTAACTGTAGTGTTTCATCTATTTTCGTGGTTCCCAAACTTACTGCACTCATGGGCCCCTTTTTATACCAAAAACTTGGCCATGAAATCGAATATTAAAATGGCTGATTATGCATTAATTATTAAAATAAAGTACTTACTGTTGTTAGTAGTTGTTATTAGGTTAGAGGAGATGATGAAAACTTACATTAAATCTTGGACCCCCTATCGTTGACCCCCTATCGAACCTCCCTATCGTTGTCTACGCACTCCAAAATTAATTTTAATTTGCCACGGAGCTCCACAGCAGTCACAAGGAAGCTCAGGAGTCCGTGGGAACCACTTTGGGAACCATTGATCTATTTTAATGTTAATTCTTTTTAATGCTTCCTATATTAGCATTTTCGAAACATATCGAATGTTGAAAAATGTATACAGATCAACTATATTTCAACCAGCTATGCTAAATTTATTCTTAAATTCTTTAAAAATTTGGCAGAATATTTTTTTTATTTCTGTAATGTAGTATCATAATGAAATCTTGATCAAGAATACCGCTTAGCTCTGAATCAATCGTATGTTAAGAAGTTGAACGCAAGTGTTATTTTTACATTAATTTTTTTCTTTAAATTTTTCTTAAAATTTTTAATTTACCTTTTCCCTATTTCGAATTAATCTTGTGTTTAAAAGTTTAATGTACGTGCTATTATTTAAATTACTTTTTCTTATTATTGTAACTTGTTTCATGTTGAGTCGTAATTAGATAGATACTAGACCAGTCAGATTATAAAACTAACCATGGAAAACGTGTGCCTCATGCACAAACAAGAGCAAATAACTCCGTATAAAACGTTTTTGAAATAATAATTGTACGAATGTTTCATGAGGTACAAAGTAGAAATGCTAAAAAGGCTTACAAAAGTATATTGTATATGCTTCTGTTATTTAATTTTGTTTTCTTTCTGCGTTCGGTTTGGCCAATGTTTAGCTGCTGAAAAAGGGAGACTTTTGCACCTCCTAAATTAAGTACAGTTTTTAATACTTATGTGTGTTTTATGAAACTTTTTATTTAGATCCCTGAAAGACGCACTCATATAGTCCCTGTCTTTGAAAACCAATTAGACTTAGTGGCAGTTTTGATGAATTACTTTGCATCAGTTGTCGGGCTGCCTAGTAGCAGTTTTCCTGGTTTTCTTCTATTTAATACACCAATATAAGACTGTTTCCCCATGAAATGGCTTCTCGGAAAGGATTTAACCACACTTCCCACTGCAAGGGTAAAAATAGATTGAAACAAGCTTAGCGAACTTCTTTTTTTTTCTTTATATAATTTTTTTAATGAGTTCCATTGACTAAGCTAGTACCACAATGGTCAATGAGATTTACTGCTGTGGTGAAATAGACGGCATGTTTTTCTCTCTTTTCATTTTCCTTTCCAAATATTTTGATGCTAACTGTAATTTCAAAGATTAAGCATGTGCCCTTACTAAATTCTATGGACATTTTGTTTTTCAAGTATTTAAATACTTTCATTTACATAATTTTCCCCCATTATTTTTCTTTTCTAATGTAATGAGTTTTCCTGCAAACCCAATTTTCAAATAGAAAGAAAGAAAAAAAACTGAATTCGTATTACCCCGTAATATGAAAGCCACAAATAGTCTTTTATCCTGAAATATATTTAGCGAATATGCATATTGCTTGTAAAGAAATATCATTAGAACAAATTGTTCCCTTTTTGTAATGTAAAATCGATGTCTTTTTACGTGTTCGATGCGCCATTTGGAGAACGTTCGAATTCCGCCCATTCAAATTTCGATTATTTGCTTTTATGCGAAACATTCCGAATCGAGTTATTTACCCTTTTGTTAAAGGGTGGCACGTATTCTTTGCACTTTAAAAAAGAAATTAAGCTCTCTTTGTAGAGTACAAAGATTGGAAGGGCGGATGAATTGATTGAGGCTCCTCGACTGAAATTCTTCATCGTGCAGTTTCTGGAAAAATGATTTTGTTTTCGTTCTGTCGGCTTCGCTTGGAATATTTCGTACAGTTAATTCATTTTAACCGCCGAACGCCTTTGAAAAAGACATAAATGTTTTCACATCACATTTGAACTTTTCCTTGCACAACAAGCTGAAACTGTAGCGACCACAAAACGTGGGACACTATAACCTTTCATAAGCCAGTGTCCCGAACTGGGAACGTTAAGTTAAAAATTTATTGAAAAATTAAATTTTATCAATATTGACTTGAAAAAATAGCAGATGTAGTTAAAATATGGCTTGATTTTTTGAAATAGAATTTACATCTCCATCTTTAGTGGGAAACTAGATAAAAAAAATCATAAAAATAGGCACTTTCATAATTTTATCCCCCTCCCCCTTCAAACTCAAACTACACGTGGTACTTAGTTTTGTGCGGTAAACTTTCTCAGTAGTACATTCGATATTGTTACGAATTTTCGGTTTGTTCTGCCTTCCAGAGGTTAAAATTAGTCTAAAATTCGTATTCTATGCGTCAAAATATTAAATTTTGAATTTGCCTGCATCCAAATTCGGCAATATTTCACCAAAAAATCGCCAAGCTTGATGACATTTTGGGCATTTTTCGTTATTTTACCAATGGGGCCTGTAATATTTGTTTCCCTAGTTTAGTATTACGCATTAGACTAGTACTCATTTCCATTTCCGTGACGTAATCGAAATTCGTGCTTTACTAGGATTCTCTTTCTAGAAATTTCGCCTACCTATAGCGACACCTATAAATAGGAGGTCGACTTTCGGCAGCATAGACCGAAAAGTTAGTCTTCAAACGCTCGTTCAGTTCTCTGCATTAGCCGGAGAATTGTGCAATTGTAAGCGACATTTTGCTTGTTTTTGGAAGCTTGTTTCTGTGTGCTGTGTGTGGATTCTTCATTGCTGAGTCCTGAGGGACTGTTTATGATTTCCCTCGTAAGTTTCCACTGAATTTTTTCTGTGGAAGTGTTTTATTTTCTATGAGAAATACAGCATCTGTGAAAGCTGCTGTATTGAGCGGACTGTTATAAGCAAGTTGCTGGGAGTTAGTGCCTGTGAATTTCATACATCTGATTGTACGACGAAGCTCTAGAAGCAATAAAATTTGTGTTCCATTCTGACAAGTGAAGTTTTTATTAGAACTTTCTACATACACAGCACTTTAGAACGACGAACCCAAGAACTAAGCTGAGTTTACTGCAACAATATTATTTAGAAAAATACGTGTCAGTCCTGTGACTCTCATTTATCAAGAATGTACACTTTGAAAATAAGTAGTTACAGTATTCTCCGATATTATCAGTTGCTATGTTATTTTTTAACTGAGCCCGATATGTACTTCTCACAAAACTTTCGGTCATGCTACGCTTATGGATTCGTCTGTTAAATCGTTGAGAAAATTTGTTTCTGTTTCCGATCTAATCAATATAGCTTGTGCGGTGAAATACTTCGTTCCAAACTGTATCCGTTTTGTATGATTCTCTATTAGTCAGTTTACAGTATTGCATTCTCTCTCATAATAAAATTTTAAAATAAGCGGTAATTCATTGCAAATTTTCTTTTTAACAAATAAAATGGATTTATTTATTTATACTTTGACCACTTAATACATATGACTTTTCCCTCCCCAAATTATTATAATTAACAAGGTCAAGTATCGGAAGATAAACCCGCTTTCTATCACATATCCTCCGAAACTGACAACGATTTCTGTCTTTCGCAGATGGCAGCAGGTCTCCCAGCCTCGGAAGCAGCGCCCTCAAGCGGAGTATCCTGTCACAGCTGACGTCACAAGATAGAGGGGTGTCAGCATCCCCTCATACATCCGACCCTCAGGCTACATCTTTTGATTACCGATTGGAGAAACTGCTGGAAGAGGCAAGTTTAATCGACATTTATTTAGTGAAATGCTTCTTATGCTTTTTAATAACAGAAAGCTAAAAGAAACTATGAGAAATACAAAAACGATTTATAAAAATTCAATCGATATCTGTATATTTAAATGCTCTCAAAAAACTCATATATTCGTGTGGGAAAAGAAGCTTGCCGTAGGAAAGTTTAATTTCTCTGAAACTTTAGCTCATCTCAGCTGATCTGGAAGTTCTGCGCCACTCCTGTTCCTTCTAACTATATAACATATACCAGTACACTTACATTTTATAAATATAACTCATTTAATTGCATTTATTTTTTATTTATTTAATTATTTTTTCAGTTAAAAAATAGCGACAAATTCAGTCTAACTTTTTAACATGGAACTTATGTAATTATTGATATTTACTTTCGCTGTGCTTATAATTTAGACCCCCATTGTGCCTCCTTCCTAATTTTTATAATACAAACTTCTGCATATTCACTAACTTTTAGTATCAAAGTTGTCACATGCATCTTTTTTTTTGTTGTTGTTGAAGAAAATACGGAGAAGGTTACATGTTCATAATTCAGTGATACACTTTCTTGTGAGTGATTATCTAAAGCATATGTAAAAGGTTCGCTACATTTCATAATTAGTTAGGGAAAATTAAGTTGATTGCTTCTGTTTGTAAATTACTATTCGGTTACAGATAGTGTAACTCTTATTGATCATTATGTATCTTCACTTAATTATTCTGAATTTCTGAAACGGAGGACAAAAATGTTAAGAATATTTTTTTTTTATCACAATGTTTCATAATATAGTAATTTTATAAAGTCACGTTTTTGTACATGGTTAAACTGTTTTCTTCTTCAAATGCTATCTAATTAGGTTAGTAAACTATGTTGATTTACAATTTAGACACATAGAAATTACATTTCCATTACAATTCGTATGAAGGAGCATGAGTTATGAGTACTTGAACAATTATATGATGGGATATGTGTACATAAACTTGATTAAAACTAACGACTGAATTATGCATGATTTATTATAATTATATCCAATGAATTGATCTACGTTGAATTTGATGGTGGTATGACTGGGATACGATCAATATTAATTAAAGCGATGTAGTTGATTTTAGAGAGGGGAACATTTTTGGAGATAAGAATAACTACTTTCTTATTTTAATGACAGTTTTTCATAAATGATTTTTGCTGTTGAAAAATTCGAGTCAAAACTTACTAAAAATTTCATTTTCCGATGTATAAAAGAGATATAATGTTATTGATCTTCTTTATTATTTTCAATAAACATTTTGTAAAATATGTTATTTGCGAGAATAAGTGTTTTTAAAAATTAATGAGAATTTTACCGAGAGCATTTTTTTTTGTAAATTTTAATTTACTTTTTCTATATACTGTACACAGAATATCGAGGCGAATCTGATGTCATAGTTTATATTAAAATCTGATTGACTAGACATGACTTTTTATTTCAGGTAGTTAGTATTGACGTCTCTTAGTTGAAGGCTAGCGATATGCAGTATAAACCGCAACACCACGGCCGGACCTAGAGTTTATCTCGCCCGCGTCAAAACTTAATTTTAGCGCTCTCCCCTGCCCTGCGCCAGGGGCAAACTTTAATTTTGGCGTCCCTCTTATAACCATAAAGAAATTTTGGCAGCCCCTCAGCATGGTAACCGGGGCACGTGTCTGCTCGTCTCCCTCTAAATACGGCCCTGTGTAGGATTGTGCTTGAATATACGTAAAATTGCCTGAGTAAAACTACCTCTGTACGTATTGATCCTCACGATTCGATACATTAAATTGCATGCCGTTTCAAACTCACATCAAATGGCGAAACCATTCACAGGTGCGAATGACACTGACTACTGTTGTTGCCAGAACATGTGTAGAATTGAATTCACGGTTTTCTGGCTTATTATTTGGAATATTGAAATTGTAAGTTGCACTTGTTTCCCCACAGACTGCAACATTATGGAACAAGTGCAGAACTTGCACAGACTATAATTTAGTCCACAGCTTCAAACTGTAATAATTTCATTTGGATAGCGGCATCGTGGCTGCTTAGTACGAGTAAAAATTGCCATGTAAGCTGCAAACTTAACCCAAAATTTAAGTATGTGGATCAGCATGCTTTTTGTGGAGAAAATGTTTCCCTTAACCAATAGTTAGTCATGGTTTCTGAACCATTAATGCTGAGTTACACTTGGTTTCTACAAAACTGTGAAAGAAAAGAAACACGGAAATTCAAGCAAAAGCATCGCAAGACCTCACAAGGCACGCACAACAGAGTATTTTCTTCGCAAGTTTGGACGGAAGGTCTAGCAGCATTCACCGTTCAGTCCCGATTTGGCACTTTCTGACTTTCAAATATTCGGCAAGCTCAAAGAGAATTTATATGTAAGACAATTTTGAAACGATGATTAGATTCAGACAAATATTCTAAGGTAGCTTTAGTAATTTTGTATCGTAATGTCACCGAACGATTGAAGTAACTTTCCGATAATGTCTTCAGTGACTGAATGATTATATAAAGAAATAGTATACTGTATGTTTAACATATTGTATTGCAGAAAATTCTCTAAAATACGTCCCCCCCCACTATATTGTTCGAATGTAGCTTACTTTTTGAATACCCTAGTAATGCTTTCCTTATGAAAATTTAACATCTAAGATGTGTTCTTTCTTCAATTAAAACTGTAGTGACTTAATTGTCTATTATAGTTATTTATTTTTAATAATAGCGTGTGTTTTGCAGTACTTATGTGTGAATTACATTTCTTGAATATAAACGAAAAAAAAATGTTTTTTTCAACAACAGTTTGATTGGCGCTATCTTTACAGAATAATTTCGTTGAATTGTCAAAATGATCATTAACAGACAATAATTCCGTTGAATCAACAAAATATTTTGTTGATTAAAAAAATAATAAAATAAATTATTCGGCTAAAAGAAGCAACAAAATTGTGTCGAATTCAACAAAATATTGCATCTATTTTTTCAGAGTATCTCGCCATTTTTGTGTACTTTCGGCCTCATTTATAAACGGTGCTGAATGTACACCATTTTTCCTTAAAATATTAGTTGTGTGTAAAAGATTACTTGACGTTCATGCCATTGAAATACTATATCACACTCTAAAAAATTGAGCGGATTATTAAGAAATATCTTGGAAATGAAGATGACATAACTTTTCCTAGTATTACTGCTAAATAAAGCCATGTAAATCAATTGACATACATGCCTTTATTCAATAGTTATACTTAGAAAAGTTATGGCTCCATACTAAAAAAAGTGATGGAATCCTTGTTTCCTAGAGATTTCTTAGTAATCAACTGATTATTATTTTTTTTTTTAGAGTGTAGCATAAGTAGCGGAACCCGAATAGGAATTTCGAAACTAAAAATGTTGGAGTTTCTTTAGATAATTTAGAAAGGCAGCTGTAATAAAAGTTGTACTTTTGTTACTGTTTGACACACTTTTCATGAGTTTTTCTGTTTTTAGATTGAGAATCAGTCTATCCGAGCTTTGAGGCAACAGCAGAAAAGGGTTGTCGTTCGAGGGCAGAAGAATGTCGTTGCTAGAGATCTCCCATTATATCGCAGGGCGCTGGAGCGTCGAGGGCTGCTGGTACATGGACCTCCGTGGTACAGGAAGCATCGCCTCGCTGATACCAACTCAACAGTTTTCTTTGTTATGGACAGTAAGAGTGCATCTGCTTATTCTACTAGAGTTATCGTAATGTTGTAGTATACTAAAGGACGGCTATAAATAGCGTGAGATGTTTAGAATCCTCTAGCGAGTAACGTAGTGAACGAAACACAACCAAATTCGATGGATCTACATAAAAGACCATGGGAATTCGATTTATAAAGGGAAAAAAATAAAGAAATAGCAAAAGTTACCACTAAGGAAAATGCTGGCGCTGTTTACCGAATAAAATGCATTAATTTGCATAATCGCATTCTGTTGTGATTTTGAGAGTAAAAGGAAAGTCAGGGCGAATTCTCATGGTTCTGAGGCCAATTGGTTTCCGATGGCTCTTACCTCAAAGGACCGTGGTTTGTCTGTCAATCTCTATTACCAGCAGAAGGAGAATGCCTTTGTTGAGCTTCTTGAATTTCGACGGTAAAGAAATTACGAGAAGAAACGATGAGCATAACAAACATACGATGAAACGGTTTGAAACAACAGGAATTATAGCACAGCAGCCGCAGGTCGGGGACGCAAAGTAATTAGTCTTCTAAAACTTGAAGAAGTTGCGGCTGCGTCAAGCCAGTTGGCCTCAGAATAGTGAGAATTGTCCTACTTTTTCCTTTAAAGCTCATAATCGATACAAGGAACGCGATTATAGAAACATTAATGCATTTTATTCGGTAAATAACGCCAACATTTCACTTGGTGGCGACTTTTGGTACTTTTTTTTTTCGTTTCGTTAAAAATCGAAAATCCCATTGTTCACTGTGCACGCCCATCAAATTTGGTTACGTGTCGTCTAATACTTTATTCGCTTGAAGGCTATGAATGGATTCCTGACGTTATTTCAAAAGCAGTGTTAGTGAAAGCTAAGAAATAGTATTACTATTGTTAAATTAGTTAAAATATTTAAAAATTAAAATAAAGGTATATTTGCTGTTAAAAAGAGTCGCTAGTTATTTTACTTTCTTAGAATTCTTAGAACAGTATGAATTCTTTTTAAATAATGGTCCTGTTCAAACTTCGAATAGATGTAAATGCTTCCAGAAAATTTGTTCCATAAAAAATAACAACTTGAAAAAAGACTATATCGGTCACTTTTTTTTTCTAAAAATGAGCATCAATAGTTTATTTTTTAATGCAGCAATTCTAATATTTAATTTGCATAAATTGAACTTATTTTGTTTTTTCTATATTTAAACAGTCGATGCATAAGCTTCATTTCAAATTTGTTTCAATTTTTTATTTTAATAATTCCAAATCGCTACTGAACGATTTTGCATCACAATAATTAGGAAATGTGTTTATATGTAAAAAAATGCAGTATAAAATTTTCAAAATCTGTTTCGCTGCAGGGAGTGGGCTGTCAAGCTTTTGCGTTACGCTACATCCCTCTCCTGCCCCCGGGCCCCTCCTAACTTAAGCTGGACGGATTCCCCTTTTAATCCCTCATTTCCCTTGTTTTTAGCGCTCAACTCTTAAGCTCTTTCTTTTTTCCAGGAAAATCAGACAACCAGGCGTCAATTAGGCTCTTAAGTCGCAAAAGATCGTTCACTTAAAATGTTTATCTTTCGCACATTCGGAAGCGCTCTTTTTGTCGACAGAGCGGGCTTGTTTCCCCAAATTTTGCGGGAAAAAAAAAAAGAAAAGAAAAAAGAGAGAGAGAAGGGTGGTAAAGAATTGTTTCTTAAAAGCCGACTGGAGTGCGGAGTCTTTGTTGGGAGTTAAATCTTGATAAACTGCGAAGAGATTTGAGTCGAACACAGAGGCACTCTTTGCGTTATCTTTGTCCTGAAGCTATTTCATTACTACGTGTTGTGCAGCGTAGGTATGTTTATTTATTTCTAAATTTTGCGGCTGTGATTTTTTAGTTTTCGTTAATTTAATCGTAATGTCCAAAGTTTTCATTACGAAATATATTTTTTGAGATTTCTAAAAAAGCTAACAATAATCAATGATTTTTGACTAAAATAATATTATAAGACAGCTGCAAGAGGACAATTTTCTTGGCAACTGCACTCAGTAACCATATTTTTTCAAATCGACTGAAATTTTGATGAACAAAATAATTATGATTAAAATATCGTAAAACAATTGTTTTTTGAAATCGCAGAACACATTCACCAGTCAAACACACACACAAAAAAAAAAATTGTTTTCAATTTATAGAATCAACAAAACATTTTGTGTAACTGAAATTTAAAGAGCCTGGGTAATATTATGTGTTGGCCAGTAAATAAAAAACTCTACAGTCCAATAATTTCTTTTATTCCGTAATCGCAGACACAATTCCGTTTTTTTTTTTTTTTTTTTTTTTTTTTTTAAGTAACTCCTTAGCTTTCAAAAATCATGTTTTAGGTTATGTTGACAACCAATTAAACATTCTTATGCAGTTTCTACGCACTTGTAAAAATTTTCACATGTAGGTGTTCCAAATGCAGGAAAACAGCTTAAACATGTAGCATTTTCCTAGTTATTCTGAAGTTACTTTGTTTCACTTAAAACGATGCATTCATTGTTTCATATGGGTTGCGTAATTAAGCTAATATTCTTTGCTACAATGTACCATTTTCAATAGGGTACATGGTACGATACATAGAAATAACATACCTGAATTTCGCAGTAATCGATGCATATTTTCGTGAGTTAGAGCACGGACGGACAGACGGACAGATAGACAAACCGAAATCATAAACCCTTTTTAACCTTGTTGGAAAGTGTTAAAAATGAAAGTAATATCGAAAACCGTTTTGTAGAAAAGCAGTTTCTTTTTTCATATACACGCAGTCACCCGTCTGGTTCAAAGATAGTTCGAAAAACCACCTCTCGCCGGGCTAGAGTTTAAAGACGTAGAGTGGACCTCCCAGGTACTTATGTGTAATTAAAATTTACTTTTGCCTGTACATTACTTATAATTAAAAGATTTTGCGTATTCTGTCCGTTTCAAACACCCGGAAACCTACAGCAACCGCCTAAAAAAAGTCCGTCTGTCTGTCGTTCAGTCATTCTGTCCGTGATGCTTTATTTTTTTTGTGCATCACGTAAACATGACCGAAGCAAATTAAATGAAATTTAGCGACATGATAAGTGATTACTCAACTTAACCAATAGGCGTAGAACTTCAAAAAAATTATTAGATTTTGAGATTTTGCGAAAATCGTTTCAAAATGCGTAAATTTTTGTTCTCGCCATCACGTAATTACGACTGAAGCAAATAAAAAAAAATTGGTCAGGTGAATAGGTGAACATGCAATACAAACAAAAATAGGTGAACATGCAACTATATGCACCAATATTTTTTTTAATTATTCGAGAATTTGCAAAAATTTATTTAAAATGCGTAAATTTGTATTTGCTCATCACGCAATAGCAACTAAAGTAGATTTTGAAAAGAATTATCCAAAATGCGTGAGTAATTCTTTGTTTATCTCGTATAAACTACTTAAGTGTATGAAATAAAAAGCATTATCCTTGCTGATTACTTAAACTAAAGACGTCAAAGCACTTCAAAAATTTATGGATTTTGAGATTTTTTGAAAGAGTAAATGTTTGTTCAATTTCAATAAAAAAGAAAAAAGACAATAGAATAGTATGAAATTTGCAATAATTTTATTGTAAGTTAATTTAAACTATAGATGCCAAAATTGTTTTAAATGTTTCATAGATATCGAGATTTTGTGAAATCTTTTTCTCCCATCCCTCAACAACGGAATGGGAGGAATAGAATGAAATTTGTTACCATGATTGGCAGCAACTGAAACAATAAATATCTAATTTTCTCGGAAATTTCAATAAACTTTAAATTCTTGAGAAAATTAAAATTCCCTCCCCCTTAAAGTGGGAGGTAATATTATAGCAGGCAATTCAACTTAAACAAATTTCTTCAATTTTTTTTTAAATACAGGATCACATTGACTAATTATTACGGCTTGGTACATTGAAAATTTATTACAATAATCGAGATATTCCTTTAATCGATATTCTGTTAAGCGAGTTAAACTGTCTCAGCTTCAATTTCTCTTAGACGGTTCAAAATTATGTGTGTTGAATCCGTAAATAAACATGAATAATAAATAAATGAATGGAAATTATTTTTATTACAATTCTGGAGATATTCAGCGTTAAACACAATATAAATAAAGTGAAAGCAAAGAAAAGAATTGCTATTGTTATTAACATATCTTTTCTTGGTAGAAAAAGTTTTTATAAACCATTTTCAATTTTCACGATCAATATTTAATAATACAGTTACTTTGAAATACAATTTTTCCGTTGGGCGGATTTGTTTGTATACCCTTTTCTACTTTCGAGTAGGAAAGAAAAGAACTGTTTATTACGAATTGATTTTTATGGACCTCGCACTTGGCTTGCTTTGTCAAAGGCAAAAGTAAGTATACACATTTTATTGCTTGTGTAAACTACTTCTTTTGACGAAGTAAAGTTTTTTTAGCTTCTTCTTTTTCTTTTCTTTTCTTTTTTTTGTTGACAGTTTGTATGGTTTATACGAAAGAAAACATGCTGATTTATTTATTTATTTATTTATTTATTTTCTGTTGGTTTGTATACAATCAAAATATAGAAATTCTCTCACATAGTTTGCAAAATGCTTTTAAAGTTTGGTTTCGGAATTCATTTCAGTTATAAAAATAAGAATTTAAGCAACAAAAACATACTTGCTATCTCCAACAGATTTTCTGATTATATTTTTTGTTTTTTGATCATTTCTTCTGGTTTCCGCAGCACCAGTCCAAAAAAATCTCCTGGTTTATTAGCATTTTCCCTGTATTGTGACCTAATTATTCAATTTTTGAGGCGAAAAAAATTATTGCATTTACGGTACTTGTTCTGCACCCTGCCCTTGCTCCGGGGGAAAGCAAATAATAGATATAAGGTACTCGCATTACATAAATCGTAAACCAAATTTGTCGGTTACGAGTACTTAGATCTATAGCTGATAGGTCGTGACGTTTCTTTTTCCTTTTAAAAATTCAAATAATTGCCACAGTTTGATGCTCCAAAAATCAAAATTGGATGCCACCAGAGCATTTGTAATTTTCAATGGATTCCAAAATGCGACCTCTTGGGATCCCAAGAAATCAAGACATAAAAGGCATTTTTCTTGTGAATAGCCGAGTTTTCGCGAACTTTTTTTTATCTTAAGTTCTGAACGATTAAGATGCTTTGAAGCGCTATTGATTGATCCATTTGTCTTTTTTAATGCAAACTCCTAACTTTTAATTATTAAGTACGATAATTTAATGGCTTATTATATTTCCCAAAGTAAGCTATTTGTCCACAAATTTGTCCCAAACATTTTTAGTTCCGCAAAATGTGGCTGTTTTCAAACTTTTGGTTAATGTTAAATTAGCCTAGTGCTTTACAACCTTTTTTTCCCCCACGACTTTTATGACTTTCTAAAGTTTTGCCAACTCTCCATGCAACATAAATTAATATTCACAGATTGAATTAATATCACCAAATGAAGCCCAATTACTACCGATTCAGCTAAACCTGTCAAGCAGAAAAGGAACAAGTTTTAACTATTTCACAGGTAGAACATTCATTTTAGTGTAAATGAAAACTTGGAAAAGTGTAATCATCTCTCCAATCCATGGTTGTATTTATTTTTTACTGTGTGCATAAATTGTGAGGTACTTTATGGAACTAGCTCGAAAAAATTCTACTTGTTAACTTTTTTTTTCATCCCCCTGTTTCCTTTTCTTCAGAGCCTGAACATTATCTACAGAGCCCGGAAGAAGAGGAGCCTTCCGACTGGCTCCTTCTCCTATGCCTCGCCTTTTCTGACGGAGAGTGTTTTGAATGGAAAGACTTAGCAAATACCGTAAAGCCTTATACATGGGTGAGTGAACAGAAATAAAATTATGTTTTGTATTGTTCTGATTTTTTTTTACTGTAATTATTGTAGTGAATACTTTTATAAATTACGGGTAAGGGGGATTAAGAGCTTGTCCAGCATTTACATGAGTGTGGATGCCCTGTTAACCCTTTGAGGCGCAACCCTTTCCCAATGCTGAAAAAAGGGAAGCCGTTGCCATCGCTCGACTTAACTACCAGCAAGATGGCGGACGATCGAAACGTTCATCGCGGTTGTTGGTAGTTAAGTCGAGCGATGGCAACAGCTGCCCCTTTTTCAGCATTGGGCAATCTATCCAGCTGTTCTCGCAATCTTCCATTTTTCAGCAGATGTCAGTGCTGTTAAAAAAAAGTGACAATTTTTTGACGGGAAATGACGTGCTAAAAAGTAAAGGATTCTCGTGGAGCGATGTCACCCGCAACTATTTTTATAGAAATCAAATCTATTCTTCATGACTGGCAACAATCAAAACGTCAGAGTTTGGTGTTTCCAGAGCGAGAACACTGCGTGTTAAAGGGTTAATAAAAGTAGTTAACATTTCATTATAGAACGGTGCTGAATTTGCTCCAACATTTCTATGGAGCACCGTTTAACCATGATTTAGTGCTTAAACTGACCAATGGATCCAAATCAGTCCGAAACGTTTCCTAATAGAAAGAACGCGGCTAATTTAGCTTCATTGTATGGTCAAACGGTAATCTGCCTGTACACTTCTATTAACGATATGATACGAAATACATGTTTCATTTTAGTTCGAAAAATCGGATTACTCTGTTTGAATGTTGTAAACATCATCTTATTTTAATGTGTTGCATTTTGCCTCCTAAGTTTATTGTATTTCTTTTGCTCGTTGCATTCTGCATACACAAGTAATCATTGGCGTAAATTGGCATGTAGCATTAAGGGTGATTCTATTGTAGAAGCATTTTCTATTAAAATACTATTTTCAAATAGCTGATATCTGAATTTCCTTGAATTTTAGCCGGGGCAGTTTATCTCCCTTTCCCTTAGTAAGTTATACGCCTATGGTGATTACAATGTCGATTGCGACGAAATTTGAATCTAAAGGTTTCGAATCTCTTTTAGTCAATGAAATTTTCTATTAACTTGTCCATCATTAAAAGAATCCTATTTCAAAGTTGTAACAGCCTAAATCAGTCATCAGAAAATTATGACACTGAAAAAATAAAAATGTTCCAAATTTCATCTGATGGCGTATTAGTAATTTGAAAACCCTTTGTAAGAATACAATTTTTTTCGACGCCACGTAGAAGCTGTCATAAAGCCTCTACAAATTCTCGGCAATCTTATTTTCATTTTGCTTGCTTCTTCAGCACAGTTAAATGTACAATTTATTGATTATGGACTCTTGATGCGATATTTGGAATATTTTTTCTTCTGAAATAAATTTCCATACCTCACTATGTGATCCGAAAATTTTCCGATGACTGATCATAGGTTTAGCAAGTGTTTTAAGCGGCCAGGGAAAATTGAAAAATTTTCGCTCCTTCCTATTTGCTAAAATGTAATGGGAAAGGCTTTATACACAATTTGGCACCCCTTAAGTGTTGCGACACAGGAGGTGATAGATACCCCCTCCTTACCACTGTGAATGTTTTCGGATGTAAACAGCTTCGAAACTGGGTCTTTTATAGGCACCCTGTATATTACTTAGGAATGTACGTCTCAAAATTAAATTAAGGTGCATTTCTTTTCTTTGTCCGTTAAACACACTGTTAAAAATATAAGTTCAACGTTTCACCAAATAACCGGTGAAATCAGAGAGTTACAAGCAATGTCATATAAGTTGAACCC
Organism: Cheiracanthium punctorium; assembly: GCA_038373885.1. Lineage (NCBI taxonomy): Eukaryota > Metazoa > Arthropoda > Arachnida > Araneae > Cheiracanthiidae > Cheiracanthium > Cheiracanthium punctorium. Next base: position 333,725 of record JAWZYV010001433.1, on the reverse strand, counting down.
AGAGGCGTAGCCAAGGGGGGGTATACGGGGGTCACAACCCTCCTATGCGGAAATTTTTGCCATACAAAATGTATATTCTTCACTTCGTTATCATACTCATGTATACATATATATCTGAGTTGCAGTACTCGTAACCCCCCTCCTGAAAATTTCTGGCTACGCCACCACTGGTTGAACCGTATTAATGATTCACCTGAAAATGTCTTATAAAAGCCAAGTACAGATTGAACCCAGATTTCGGTTCAACTGTGAAAAACAATGGCCGCCGTTAACTCCCGTTAGGAGGTTAGCAACGATTACAAAAAATAAGGAAAAAACTGCCTCATGAATTCTTCGAAAATAAAAATCTTTCAAAAATGGAAGAAATAACCTTTGTTGAAAAATATAGGCTGTGTAAAGGAGCTATCACATTTGACATCGAATAAACACGGTTGACAGCAATTGCTATCTATATTCATTTAAAGGAGAACAGAAACTGATTATATTTCATAACTCATCAATATTTTTGAGTTTCTATTACTTTTCTTAAATCACGTCTAAAATACCGGAACACAATATTCTATTTTTAACAAGAAATTTTTTTATTGCAAACTGAGATAAAACAATGCTACATATAATTTGTTTTTGCTGAAAAATCTTGTAAGTGGTTCCTTAGTTGTGAACGCGCGATCATTTGAACCAGTTACCGTGGGTTCGAGTCCCGAGTAGAACATTTTTCCCCCTTTTCTTCTAGTAATGAGTAGTAATTTTGCTATAAAATGGTGCTTGAGGAAACACCGCTAATATGGTGAGTCTTGGCGCCACATTTTTCAAAATACCGGTTGCACCTAAATTGGCACCGAAATTTCGGTGAAACGTTGAAATATATTTTTAACCGTGCTTTAGTTTGCATAGATTAATTTAGTCTTATTAATTCAAATATCAATTATAGTCTAATAAAATATTCAGTGTAACATACTTATGAGTGCGATTACCACAAACCTTCAAATTCATACTTGTCCTGCATTCATAAACTTTCCGTTAACAGTTTTCACGCGTACGGTGCCATTTCTCCATCCCTTGAATTTTGAAAGCAAAAAGACTGCACGCAGTGTTATTTAATGAGCGACAAATTGCTTCCAGAATTAGGAGAGGCTATGTTTTTGTTACAAGAGGGAAAAGGGAAAAAAAAAGACTAGAGCAAAAGGAAAAAAAATATTGACAAAAATCCACTGTCTTCTTCCCTCTTGCTGCGTTACGTCCTCTCCACGTGAGATTTGTTGGTGAAATTTCCCACTCGTTAACTCCATAATGAATACAGCGTTTTGATTTGTGGGGGAAAAGGAAAAAGCTAGAGTCTATTCGAGTTTTTCAGTCTTCTGTGTCACGTGTTATTTATTCGGTTGAGCAAATTTAGTGATAGCTTTACCAGGCGCGTAGCCAGGAAAATTTTTCGGGGGGGGGATATATCCCGATATCCCCCCCCTGGCTACGCCCCTGAGCTTTACGACTTTTCGCGGTTATACACGACAAGGGCGGCTCCAGTCTGAATTCTCGGAGGGGGCCATCGAACTTTTTACTTAGGTCTTTACTTACTTATAAATTGTTTAAAATGCAAATTGAACGTGTGAAATCGTGAAATATGCGAATCTAAAGTTGTAAAACAAAATTTCGGAGGGGGCCATCCCTTGATACACGAGAAGCAAGGGTACCACTTCTTTAAGCTTTTAACGCATGGTGTCCTTGCCGTGAGGACACAAAACTCCGACGCTTTGACCGTTGTCAGTCACGAATAATAAATATGATTTTAATAAAAGTACTTGTGAGGGTGACATAGTTACACGAGAATCCTTTTCTTTTTAGCACATAATTTCCAGTAAAAGTAGTCGATTATTTGTAAAATGTCCAGGATTACTTTTAACAGAGCAGTGGCATCTGCTGAAAACTGGAGAATACAATGGAAATACATCAATATAGAATAAAGACTGTACAGACTGCCCAATGCTGAAAAAAAGTGACAGCCGTTGCCATCGCTCTATTTAACTACCAACAACATGGCGCTCGATCGAATTGTTCATCGCGTGCCACAGATATAGAAACCATTTTTGACATTGCTGGCTGTGCGCGCACAGTCAGCAGTGTCAAAAAGTCAGCTCTTTTCATTTTCTTTCTTTCTTTCTATTTCTTCGGGGTTTTTTTTCGGTTTTTTTTTTTTCGTTTTGTTCCAAAACATATCATAGAAATACATTAAAGTAAATTTTAGTAGTCGACACTCTGAAATTTTGAAATGAAATTTTATAGTTTTCCAAAACTGTCAAAATTATAAAATTTTAGATAAATTTAAAAAATACCCTTCGTGGAAAATTGTTAAACTGTAATAAACCAATTTTGAAAATTTGAAATCAAGTTTCGCCGTTATACAAAACCTCCTAATAAGCATAAAACTGTAATTAAATTAAGAAACATTTTAAGAATACTTTTCAAGGCAGTAACTGTTAAAGTTATATGATAAAAATTGAAACCTAAGTTACCTACAAGCTTTGATGTAGCAAATAAATTATAAATTTATGACTTTGATTTTTTTTTAAATAAAATGTTATAAACTTTATTGAATAATGCATATTGTAAACGAAAATCTATATTGTGAGATCATTAATATTTCAGCAACAAACTAATTTTAAAAACATTCTTTTAGTTATTTCTCTACTGTTGACAAAACGCACAGTTTTCTAAATGTTTGGGGGGGGAGTTGTGAACAGTATTTCAATAAGTAAATTAATGATAATTGTATCTCATTCTTTTCTATAGCTCATTATTTATTTCTTATCTAAGTAAATTCAAAAAGACTCCACTTAAAACCTGTATAATACACAATAGCTCAAAAGCACACGCATTTAAACTCAAAACAGTTTGAAGAACATTTGACTCTGCAGTGTATGAACAATGCAAATATTTTCAAGGAAGCAACTTTATGTGAAAAATTTCTTTTCTTTCAATAGTGGGTTATTGATTAAACACGAGATAAACAATGTTGAAAATTAGTCATTATTTGTCTCCGGTAATGTTCTTTAAAATTTAAAATAGATGAACTTAGTATTTTCTGCTATTTGTTGCATATTTACGTTCAACAACACAAAATTTGTTGCAGATCACATGAGTATATATGTTTGAATAAAAGAATTTTTATGTTAGTTGATCGTTTAAGTATCCTTTAGCGGGTGAAATTTGTGTAAAGTAGTATCATGCTTATCAGTAGTATCACGCATATTGAAAGTTGAGTCTAATAAAATATTAAATCATTAAACTAAATATTGTAATTGTAATAAAATCGTATCGTGCGCATTCAAATTTTAAATCCAATAAAAAACCCGTTCAATGAGTTAAACGTACACGCTTAAATCTACTGAGTAAAATAATAATCAAACGGAGTATATTTTTACTCAATTTTTGACTTCAAACAGCCATTCTCCCGATTGAGTAAAATTTGCTCCATTAATCGACAAAAATCAATGGAGCGAAAAATTCTCAATTTTCGAGCATTATACAGTAACTCCATTTAGGCTAAATAATAATGAAAAAAGAGGAATGTCTGTCTGTTTTTGATTAACATAATTGTACTCAATTATGATTATTATTTAAGCTATAAAATGAGCATTTTTACAAAATCAGTCTTTTTTTAATTAATATATCTGTACTCAATAAGATTATTATTTTAAGCTAGTAAAAGGGTGATGAAAATTTGCTGTTTTTTATTAAAATTCTGAATTATTTGTTTTCTTTATTTTTTATTACCAGAGCTGAATCTATGATTGTAAGCCCCAGAAAATAAATTTTAAATCAAGGCAAATACATTACTTATATCTTAATACACTATAACAAAGTATTTTTTTAATAAATAGAATATAATCTCACAATAGTCTCTAGTTATAAAACGAATTCACAGTACAGTCAGAATACAGAAATGCAATCATGGTTAAACCAGCTGTGAGATTTAATTAAAGCAGCAACGAATTTTTTTACATGAAAAAGGTAAAATAGTACTTACTCACTTCACTGAAGATATCATAACTTCTTTTGTTTTACAACAGCGACGAGATTTTTATAATCCAATCGTAAGAAACTATGTCCATTAAAACAAAATTTTTACCGAAAGCATCCTCTCCACATTTAGTTTGAATTTATTTCACAACTCTGAATATGAAAAAGATGCATTTGGTATTCGGATATAAAATAAAATTATTACCAGCGAATACATCGAGAAGTAATCACCCACAGCAAAAGGCAAAGTACACAGCACAGCAAAGTACATCCGGTATTCTCTTTAAAAACTCTTTTAATTCAAATTTTTAATAACGACATGTTTGTTCTTCGGTCGCGTGATAGTAATAGGATATCTTACAAGCATATTTTCGTGGGGGAGAGACAGAATTCTCAAATAGACAAGATTTTAGTGAAAAATGGAGTTAAATAGAATCTAGCGGATTGGGAGCATTGAGGCAAATGGAGGAGATTACAAATTATTTTCTTTAAGGAGAAATTTTTAGCGTAAAAGGATTTAAATCAACCGATAAGAAATTTAATCAATAAAGGAGTGTTAGTTTTAATCAATAGATTTAAGCGTGAAGGTGTAAAAATGTAAAATAATGTGTAGCTTTAAAGTTAAATCACACTTAATTAATATACAATACATATTTTCATACTTACTTTCTATTCTCTGTTGGCTACCTTGAAACTTCTGACGCAGGATTTAAAACATTTTATAAATTATCGTAAGAAAAAATTCTAATGACGAGCTCTTGCCTTACTACAAGTGTGCAATTCAGCTTTAAAAAGTAGTTTATAACAGTAATGACACTTATTTATTACGAATTTAATAATCAGTGGAAATTTTGTAAGCTCTCTTTTGAAAATTTGGCATTGATAGTTTAAGTAGTCTGTATTTATAACTTTAAGTAAGCATTTTGCATTTAATAAAAAAAAATGTGAGAGAGAGAATGAAGAAGAAGAACAAAAACCCATGAAGTATTTTTTTTTTCTTATTTGTTGCCTGAAATTTTTTTCAACAAAATTATGTTTTTCTTTTTCTTTTTTCTTTTTTTTTTTTTTTTTTTTTTTTTCTTTTTTTTTTGTAACCTTCGGAAAACTTTAATAAGCTTATATGTGGATTAATCTTTGGATAAATATTGTAAATTTATTTTTATTGGTAGCTGTGAATTATTTTTTCTATTAATCGCCTTATAATCATCTTTAAAATGAGTTAATACTCCAAATGGTCGAGAAAACTTTTAATTGCTGTAAGATGAGAAATCCGTTTTAAATATTGTTATAATATTTTTAACAATGAAATTTAATAAAGGTTTCAAATTGTTTACATCCATTGACGCGAGGTGATTGTGCCGTGAGAAATATCACCTTATTTCAACGCTTTCGCAGCTAGTCGCAAAATAATATGGTAAATGGTCTCAAAGCTTAAAATGTGCACCTTTTGCCACCGATCCATTTAACCCTTTAACGCGAAGTGTTCCCGCTCTGGGAACACCAGACTCTGACGTTTTGACTGTTGCCAGTCACGAAGAATAGATTTGATTTCTATAAAAATAGTTGCGGGTGACATAGCTCCACGAGAATCCTTTACTTTTTAGCACGTCATTTCCTGTACACAAAACTGTCACGATTATTTTTAACAGCACTGACATCTGCTGGAAAATGGAAGAATGCGAAAACAGCTGGATAGATTGCCAAATGCTGAAAAAAGGGCAGCCGTTGGCATCGCTCGACTTAACTACCAGCAAGATGGCGGACGATGGAAACGTTGATTGCGTGCCACAAATCTGGAGACCCTTTTTTTGACGACAGCTGGCTGTGCGCGGGCACAGGTCAAAAAAGGTCTCTAGATCTGTGGCACGCGATGAACATTTCGATCGTCCGCCATCTTTCTGGTAGTTAAGTAGAGCGATTGCAGCGACTGCCTTTTTTTCAGCATTGGAAAGGGTTGCGCCTCAAAGGGTTAATGCTTGCGCTTCCAAAGATTAAGAAAAGTGTTAATAGTTTTTAGTATTTGTTTGAATGGGCAGTCTTCTTATTTGAATAATTTTTGATTTTGTAACGTCCAGAAGCTTATGCTTACTTAGGTTAAAAACACATACTATTGAAAACCTTGTTAAAAGAAGTGGGAAGCGCCTTTTCAGTCACCTATCGTGACGTGACCATAGTCTTTTTTTTTTTTTTTTTTTTGCTTTAAAGGTTCTTCGAGTTTTTGCTAAGGCAAACGAGGCCTGCATGTACATGTACTTCTAATGATCCTTTATGGGACAAGCACAGTACATGAATATCGAGACTTTTACCAGAAGTGGCTGTCGCAATTGTTCCAGTACCATAATGGTACAAAATAATAAGATAGAAAAAAACAGAAGAAAGAGAAAAAAAATGTGGAAGAAAACTTAAAAAACTAATGAAGTACAACTAAACCTCGAAGATATCAGCAGACTGCCCCTGGTTCTGTTTGCCGATGTCCCGTTTTTTGGCCAGGATCATGTGGCGCCATTTATCGTTTATATACCTAATAGCTACGTCATTAACAGCTTCGGGGGTAGAGATTATTTCTATTGCTTCGCTGTCAAATCCAAAATTTTATTTTGTTAACTAAATATTTTTTTTTAGATTTGTTATGCTTTCTTTTTCAGCGGTTTGAGATAGGGCTGCGTTTAGTTTTGTATTTTAGATTGGCAATATGTTTCTGGGCAAGGAACGAGACATCGGTGACGACGCACACAGGCGGATTTTTAAATTTATTGGACAAAACCTACAGGTGGATTTAAACATTTAAAAAGCTGAAGAAATCAGAAAAATCATCGATAATAATTGTTTTCAGTCATGTGTTAATGGTTGATGTTTAATGGCACAAGGTCCAAAAAGGACATGCTGCCAGTCATGTGTTAAATGATCCTCAACACCCCTCAAAAAAATATTTACTTTGCCGACAAGATTTTCAAATTCCTTTTCATTATCCATTGAGTTACAATATCTATAATATTATTTAATTGCCGACGATATATGAAGAGATTCTCAGAGGATGAACTTAAAAACATTTTTTTAATTAAAAATATTTCTGTTATTTTTTTACTTTTGTTGTTAATCAACTAATAGTAAGGAGAGTAGCAAATATTAGCAATTACAATTAAACAAGCCATTAATTTACGATAAGGAAATTTATTTTAATCTTTATAACGTAGTCGGATTTTAATGAATTTATTAATTTATAGCTCAATACTGTCAATCATTATATGAAATTAAAGTCAAAGATTTGTTTTACTTTGGTTTTGGAAAAAAAGAACTAAAGAAAATTACAACATGTATTTTAAATACACAAATATATACCCTCAGGTTCCCAATCCATTAAAAAGTTACACCAAACACTTATAAAGCCCGAGAACTTTTCTTTTTTAATAACTTCAAATTTAAACAATAATCCGTTGTTATTTACGAGACGACAAACGTTTCAATAGTAGTTTACTGTTAAAACTTTCGATTCAAATATTATGCGGGCTTTCATTGGAATCAAGAAACAAATAAGAATCGAAAACATAAGTAACATGACTGTCATGGCTGACTTCGTATATTGGAATTTTGACCGCAAAAATAGGAAAAATCCGCCTGTCTGAGACGGCAAGCAGAAATGAGAGCAGTCTGGAGGTGACTGAGAGGCGCTTCCCACCCGGAACTTCTTTTAACCCTTTGAGGAGCAACCCTTTCCCAATGCTGAAAAAAGGGCAGCCGTTGCCATCGCTCGACTTAACTACCAGCAAGATGGCAGACGATCGAAACGTTCAATGCGTGCCACAGATCTGGAGACCCCTTTTTTGACGACAGCTGCCTGTGCCCGGCACAGCCAGCTGCGTCAAATAAAAGTCTCTAGATCTGTGGCACGCGATGAACGTTTTGATCGTCCGCCATCTTGATGGTAGTTAAGTCGGGCGCTGGCAATGGCTGCCCTTTTTTCAGCATTGGGCAATCTATCCAGCTGTTCTCGCATTCTTCCATTTTTCAGCAGATGTCAGTGCTGTTAAAAATAATCTTGACATTTTTTTACGGGAAATGACGTGCTAAAAAGTAAAGGATTCTCGTGGAGCTATATCACCCGCAACTATTTTTATAGAAATGAAATCTATTCTTCGTGACTGGCAACAGTCAAAACGTCAGAGTTGGGTGTTCGCAGAGCGGGAACACTGCGCGTTAAAGGGTTAGCTAGGTTTTTAATTACATCATTAAAAGTTGAATTTTTAACTTAAGTATTTTAAAACCTAAAGCTTTCAATATTATAGCTTACATTTATTTTATTTTATTTTACTTTATCACGTTCTTTTACTTTTAGGTGAATCGTATGCCAGGGATAAGAAATGTGCTATGGCAAAAAGACTCACTTTGCATCACAACAAATGCAGCGAAACGACTTTCGAGTGAGTAAACTTCTGTTAACGTTTTGAATTATAAATTGGGAGAGAGTTGGGAAGTAAAAAACGCTCTTCTAAAGCACAACAGAACAGAAGGCATTCCAGAAAAGTTTACTACCTGATTACCTAACGAAAAGGGTTTCATGACTAGGGTTTCAAATAAAGATTGTTTTAAAAGTAAAAGGGAATTTCTCGGGCATTTTAAAAACCGTGCCTTCGTGTTTGTTTTTTGTTTTTTTTGTTTATTTATTTATTGCGTGTGTGTGTGTTTTATTTTAATGTTCATGGTTTTATGGATACTGGAAAATTCAGAACTTTTGAAACATTACCCTTAAATAGTCTGATATTTTAAAAGTGATCCTTTTTAAATAAAATTATGGAAAGTTCTCGAGTGTCTCAAATAGTAGAACATTTTAGGACAAATTTTCAAAAGTTATGAATTTCTGCAAATAAAAAACCTTGATGTAGGTTTGCATTACTTCATAACGGCTCCTATAAAGAATTCTCTTTTTTTAAACATCGTTGTAAGTTATATTTCTACGCTAGAAAACTAATTAGTAGGGATCGACCGATAGTATCGGCGCCGATACCTCCTATTTTTTTAGGTATCGGTATCGGTTCTTCCGATTCTAAAAGTATCGGGAAAGTATCGGTTTCTGTTGCTTTCATCCATTTTCACCGATACTTTTCAACCGATACTTCGCTTTTCAGAAGAAAAGTACGCAGGCGCAACCATTCTGGAATCTTTAGTTTGGTAATGAGATGAGAGGCGTCGTTTCAGTGGCACATTTGTTTGCGCGAGTGTTTTCGAACTGTTTTCTTTTCTTTTTTTTTTTTTTTTTTTTTTAGTTCTAACCATCGCTATGGACGTCGTATCACCAAGTGTGGTCGAAATTATGGACAAAGAATCGTTATCGTTAGATGACAGTTTAACAGGACAATAATCCATTCTTCTAAATTATTTTTAATTGGTGCCCAACACTAAATACGCTATCTACAAGGATTACAAAAAACAGATTTCGAGAGGTAGGCTAGAATTTTACTTCAGTTTTATAAGCGTCTATTTTCTCACTGTGTGGACTCGAAAAAGAGTTCATTCATATATATATATATATATATATATATATATATATATATATATATATATATATATATATATATGCACACACAATTGAATCTCACTGTAACGAACTCGCTCGGTTCCAGTTAAAAAATTCGCTATAGAGAAAATTTCGTAGTACAAAGATAAGAGATTTTTGCAGTTATTTCAGAAAATATTACAAACTTTTTACTTAATTCGATGTTTAAAAGTATTAAATTATGACTTTCAATTAAAAATAAATTGGTATTTATTATAAATTTGTTAAACTTACTATTCCGTACATTTCATTGTATAAATGAAATTTTCAAAAGTAAAGACAATCCACGAATTTAGAGAATAAAATATGTAAATGCACTTCAAAATTCCGCTATTTTACATTGTTTTGCATTCTGTGATTTTAAATTTTGATAATAATATTCACATTTTAAAAGTCTGCTGAAAATAGTGAGGCACATTTTCTTCCATTTGGAAACCTCTTTTTGATGGTTTTGAAAGGTTGAAGTTTTAAAGTATGATGTGGTTTTGGTCGTGAAGCGCAGGGCCTTATTATTATATGGGCAAATCGGAACTTTGCCTAGGGCCTCCGACTTGAAAGGGCCCCCAATTTTAAATGTTTTTTCTGAAATATTTTTTATATCAAAATTTTATGAAAAATATAACAAATTTCATAGATTTTGGGGCCCCCAAATCTATCAATGCCCGATGCCCCTGTTGGTCATAATTAAACACTATCAAAAGTACGAATTATGAAACATTTAATGATTTTATTATCTATCAGATTAATGAGAGAACTTAGTATTTGTGTATCATTCTGTTTTGAGAAATGTAATAATTATCTATATCTAATAGTTATTTATATTGTTAATTAAAAAAGTTGAAGCTGTATTAGTATAATTAGTAATACTAATTATTATTTAGTTTATTTCAAATTTTGGGCTAAAAAACATATTTCTTGTGAATAGTATTTAATATAAAGAAAACACAGGAATAATCGGCGTGTACCTGTTCTTCCTACGGAGAAGATCAAATTCATGGATCATCCGGATTATTTGTGACTTAACCCTGTTCGGAGAATCAAAATATACGAATTTTCAAAAAGAACTTAAAAATGATCATATGAGTTCATATTAAAAAGAAATCTTGCTAAAACATTTAATAATTCACTTAGTGGTTAAATAATTGGAGCAGATAAATAAAACATTAATTAATGTGAACTTATTATGCATTTTAAGGGAAGAATTTACATACGTATTTAATGAACAATATGTAAATACATATTGTTGCGGAATTACTCTGCTACTCCTGGGGTTCGTCGTTCTAAAGTCCAGCTGGTGTAAAAGGTTCAAGTAAAAAGTCACTTGTCAGGATGGAACACAAACTTTATTTCTTCTAGATCTTCGTAGAACAATCAGCTGCACACAATTCACAAGCACAATCTAGCAGTAACGTGCTTTTAACAATCCGCTTGGATCAGAAGCTCTCACAAATGCTGTATTTCTCACACAAAATAAGTCACTTTTACAGGCTAAAATTCCGTGGAAATATTCAAGAGATATAGTACACTATCCCTTAAGACACAGCAATGAAGAATTTACACACAGCACTTTAAAAACAGCTTCACAAAGCAAGCTAAAACACAGCTTCTATAGCACTATCAGTTCACACAAAACAAGCGTACTCAGAGCTCTTCACACATTGAATGTTCAACTCGCAACTGACTGACTTCGGGGCGATGCGCGCTTCTATAAATAGCCGACGCAGGAGGTACAAGAGGTTTCCAGAAAAGTCAATTTCTCGAGGGTTCTACATAAAGCGTGAATTTTGATTACGTCATAGAAGAGAAATGTTAGGTTATTATGCGTTTTTAATGCAGGAAAAACAACTTCCAGGCCCCATTGGGAAAATCGCGCCAAATGACCAAAAAGTCGCCAAGCTTGGCGACTTTTGGCGAAATATCGACAAATTTGGCGCCAAAAATAAGTCCTCAAAAGTGAAGAGATCTAAGCTCTAGGACTAATATTTCTCGAGATTTCTAGAAGCCCATAGAAAAACATATGGGAAAGCGAAACCTACGTATCTCCGGTTCTAATTGGCCGATTTTGATGCAACAAAAAGCAAAATTTATCTATTTGAAGCGTAGAATACGAATTTTAAACCATTTTAAGCCACAGAGCAGCGGGTTGCCCCGAAAATTCGTAACAATATGTACTTACATAGTTCTGTACAGACAGTTTATACATTATCACAACTTAATGCAGTTTAAGTAATCTAAAAACATTTTCATATGTGGAAGAATTATAATTAAAGAAAATGTAAATAAAACTTGCAAGCTTTGAAGTTGAATAAATTTCATGTGTTTACTTTTGTAAGCACAAAATCGAGGCATGTACCAAAAACAAAGACACATATAGTAAGAGCAAACAGGAAGCTGTTTTGGGTCTAATATGAAATCCTTTTATCTGGCTCATAGCAACAAACAGGCGACAAAATAGAGGTTTAGAAAAATTGATTTACATATTTGCACCAGTCGGCACCGGAAATGGATTCTCTTATTAATATATCCCTTTAACTCCCCCTCCCCCGTGTTTCTGTTCTGTCAAGCCTAAATGAGGGGCATCTACCTATAGCGGAGGCTTGGGCAGAGGACTTTTTAAGGGAGTCTAACGCATATTCACATAACATCTGGAGAAAATTGCCCAAAACCCTAGACCATTAGATCGACAGCCACGCGAGGAGAAAGAATTCCGAACCCGCACGCTTCCCAGTGCTCAGCTTTTTATAAATTCGGCCATTCGTCGGCATGATTGAACAGAAAAGAAAGACTAGAACTACTGTAAATTCACACTTCAATGTATCCACTGCTTTTTCTTTTTAATGCTTTCTACTGGGCTCAAATTTCATCATGCTGTCATTCATTTTAACGCGAACTATACTCTCGTTACAAAAACTATCCAGAATACAGATGTAGGTTTAAATGACATTAAATTATGTAAAGTATCGGTATCGGCCGATACCATAACTTTAAAGTATCGGTATCGGCTATTTCTGAAAATGAATTTATAGGTAAAGTATCGGTATCGGTCATCGGCGAAAATGTGGTATCGGTCGATCCCTACTACTAATTAGATTACTAACTGAAGTGAACTAACTAAACTACTTGGGATTTCTTTTACGACAGTCAAAAACGTGATGTCATAATTCAAAAATTTTGTGAGATAAATTGTGCCACATATTTTACGTCCTATATAAAAATAAAAAATAAAAATAAGTAAAATAAAAACGGGCAATTTGTGTGATTCTAAATAGCTCCCCGAGATTACCCAGTTTGAAAATTTTCACGAGATTAAAATCAATGAAGGGTTTTCTTCTACAGAATCATGGAGGATTTAAATATTAAATTGATCATTTCAAGAGAAGAAACGAAAATAAATATTGTTAGTATAAGCAGAAGATAGTGTAAGTGTGTAAGTATTAAATTTTTGCAATAATTTAGATTTAGGCACAATATATCGCATTAACAAATATTCCTTGTATATTAAATTGTATATTAAGTCTTTGTTATATCCACCATTTTTCAAGGGCCGCCTTTCAAGTAACTGAACGATGACTAATCCTACCTTAAAATGTCCCACGGTTGTTACAACAGATGAAATTAACTAAATGTTTTCTTCTTTTTTGACATACTTAGTAATTGAAATTAATCTGGTTTGAACCCCATTGTAATGCTTTCAATGTTCCTTGTAGTGGAATTTTGTTGAATAATTTCTCTGTCTTGCTGTTCTGTGTAATCTGTTGATCCTTAGATTCATCACTGGAAATTTGTTAGAACTATAAGGTCATATTTGTTGAGAACTATATAATGCCAAATTATGAAATCCTAAAATATTCTATTTATTCTTCTGGTATACATATAATTTTCCCGTTGCATATATCTTCATGAAGTGGATTCCTTATGACCATAGATTGCAAAAAGAGTCAAGAAATTTATTATTATAAATGCAGAACTATGAAATTGGAAAGGAAAATTTAGAGGGTGTCTCTTCGCAAGATCTGCTGTACATTTTAACAAATAATAAACCTTGCCAAGTATGAATCTATGAGAAAAAAATTCGTAAATGTAGGATAATTTTTTAGCTTGCTGCAGAAATTTTGCAATGCAGTTTTATGCTAGAGACTTTTTTTCCGGAAGGTTCGGTACTGGTGTAGGTTTATCTTTTTTATTCTCTAGTTTGTGACAATTCGTGAAAATCTTAAATTTTTGACACAGTTAGTTTTTTTTAAATCTGTAGTCAAGGCTCACATAAAATCGAATTTATTTTTTAAAGCAAGATCCTTCTTAAAGGTACACTTTTTAAAAGTAATTTTACTGTACATCATATGAAAGGGGAAAATTTATTATTCAGAATGAAAATTTTATTATAGCCATCTAAATATCGCAAAGGACATAAATTACCGACTATTGTTCGAACAATGGCGTACTTTTCGTCCATAAAGAAATCAGCTAAATAGCACATATAAATTTCCATTTATATATTGCCATTCACGCTTTATGAAATATTCAAAGAAGCAAAATTACGGCTCCCGCAGGATTCCAACATCGCATCTTGGGGTAGACTCATTTGTTCTGTTTTCTTAGACATGCGATTTGAATATTTAATGCGATGCTATAAATGTTCTCACAGTATAATTGAAATTATTCTACTTTAATTGAGATAAAACGGCCAAATAGACGTACTTCTTATCTTTTAACAGTTTTTTTAATAGCCAGGTAGTTTCTTTTTTTTTGGCGTATAATTAGTTTTGGTAGGTTTTATTAATATTAATGGAGAGTTTTGCATATCGTTCTCTTCTTTTGATTTTTTATTCACAAGAATAAATTAAAATAGTCATGAAGAAAATTATTTTTAAAATTTTCCCTTGTTCTCTACTCACTCACTAAGTGAAGGTTTGGTTTTCCCCAATTTTAATAATGAAAATTAAAAAATGTTAAAGTAGGCAAAAAATAACAAATACAAACATTATTTTTTAAATAACAGCTTGATGCTGCTTGTTAATTTTTGAGAGAATTTAAATATAACATCAATAAAAATTGAAACATAAATGGCTGGAATTGTAAGATTTTTTTTTATGAAAGCTAAATATTTGAAACATATACATAGCAATACCCTCTTAATTAATTACAAAAAATTTCTTTTATAAAAATGTAATCATTACTGGATTTATAGAAAGCTTCACGGACGTAGCTTTCACATGGGGGTGTCCAGCTATGGGGAGGGGCATTTTTACAGTAAAATTTGACTGACGGTAAATTTTACTGCAAATAACTTGTAAAAAATATCAGTTACATTACGAATTTTTAATCTTTATGGTATTTTTTTATTATCCATAGAAGTGAGGAATTTAAAGGGGGATATTCGGCCAAAATTAGCATTTTTGCGTAAACTAAAAGGAAGTTCCGAAAGGAAAGGAAAGGACCTCTTATCTCCTCTCCCTTATAAATGTTCTTGTACAGCTTATAAGACTTCATTTGTTTTGTTACTGTTATTATGCCCTTCTAAATATGTGTATCTTCCAGACAAATATTTACATACAAAAATTATTGATTCGCAAACTAAAAATGTTCCCAATTTGTGAACTATTGACCATTATACTAACTACAATATCTGTCGGAATATTTACCCAATTATGTATTTACTTGAATATGAGAAAAATAAATAAACTTTTGAAAACAAAATCTACCTTTTAGAGAAACTTGGTACACATTACAAAACTTTTAGGGGAGAAACAGAAAAATGGGATATGATACTGTAAACTTTAATTGAGCTATAGTAGGATTGAATTTAGGGGTGTTAAAATTGATAGATTTACTCTAAAACTAATAATCTGGCCTATGATCCATCCAAGGCTCGTGGTGCATCACACTTTCCAAGCCAATTTTCGATAACTCCATATCGCCCTCTTGATGCCCTTTTATGTCTTGTTTACACTCAGCCCCCTTCCCCGGCAGTGAGCAGTAGAAATGGCAGTAACAGGAGTGTGAACACCTCACTCTTCCTGCAAATGCCATGATCTTTCTTGCTGACCTCCCAGACCGGCGCGCTCTCCTTGGAAGGGATTTTGACGGCAGTGAGGAGGTAAGGCAAACGTATTTCCTGAAAAAAAAAAGCAGCAGTGATAGGAAAAGTGGGAATGGCTGAATATAAATGGTGTATTACATCTAACACACGACACAAGAACAGTTTACAAACCACAGTTTAAGAAATGCTGTCGGCTGCCACCTTTTTGGCCTGCAAGCCAATGATTATGCCTTTTTGAACATAGGATAAATTGCTGTCTCTTTGTATCAGTTCCAAGAGTTGTGTTTTTTGTTTTTTTTTAACTTCTGTCAATTTAACCCCTTCATTAGTGCCCTTACGGTTGTTTGTAGGGGAGGGGAGAAGGGGCAAGTCAAGGGTCCTGCCCCAGAAAGATAGTACAATTTAGTGTTGAACTACATCCATGTTATTTCAGTAGGTAAATCATAACGGTAATATGGAAGTTTGGGGTCATGGCCCCTCCCTTCCCTGAATATGAGTGCCCATGGCGGTGTCCTCGCTGTGAGGACACAAAACTCTGACATTTTTATTGTCGCTGGCAAAAATACTCATTAGTCATCGTCAATTTTACAAGTTCTCATTCACAAAGTTTGAAATAATATTTAATGGTGACATAGTTACACGAGTGTCCTTTACTTTTTAGCACACAATCTTCTGTAAAAATTGTCAGTTATTTGTAAGATTGGCGTTAGAATGATTTTTTTATCCGTACCAGCATCTGTTAAAAACTGGAGGATGTAATGGAATTGCATCGATATTGGAGAACCGGATAGACTGCCGAAATGGGCCCAATGCTGAAAAAGTTCAGCCGTTTAATTTAACTACCAGCAATATGGGGATTGATCAAATCACCAATTGTGTGCCTGGCTGTACGGCATAGAGGCAGCATGAGCTAGAAAATTTCTTTAGCTCTGTGCCACGCGACTGGCAATTCGATTGATCACCATGTTGCTGGTAGTTAAATCGAGTCATGGCAACGGTTTCACTTTTTCAGTGTTAGGCAGTATATCCAATTATTCTTCTATATCGATTTGAAAATAGCTGCTCTTCAAAAGGTAAAATACAGTTCATAGATAATGCTGCTACGCCCCTTTTGCAATTGGTTATAACAACATCGTTTTCTACGTACTGTTTGTTCACGTTGATGTGAATGAATTGAGATATATATATGGACAAACGCCTGAATTTTTTTTTTCAGTTTACTCTTTATTAACGAGACTTGCAATGAATCAATAACTTACTAATTTAGTAATGGGTGCATGTATATATATATATATATATATGGTTTTTTGTTGTTGTTGTTGTTGTTTAATGGTACTTTGAAATTACTCATTATGATTCCTTAGCTCTGCGTGATATGCAGCCTGCGCCGACCTGTTTTGTTTTGCCTTCTCAGTACCAGGAATTCGTCAATGTAGCCGAAGCTCTTGGATATACAAGTCAGTGGATTTTAAAGCCTCAGATTCAAGCATCGACTGGGCTTAGGCTCGTAGATGTCTTTTCACCCGTAGGACAAGCGCAGATAGACGAGTAAGCTCCTTTCATTTTTTATTTTAATGAGTATCTTTTCCAAACGTTAAAAAATTATAACCAACATTTTAAGAAAATCACACAACTTTTTGCAGCAATGGATTTTCAAGTGTCGAAGACGGATTTTAGTAAGACATATCTTAAGTTCACTCTGTGCGAGTGTTTAGGAATGGATTTTGTTAGGAAAATTATAGGGCATTGAAGAATTAAACGTAGAATTTAGCGTGAATTAATTTGTAATCAGAACGAGAGGAAGGGCCAGTGAGTCAACATATATACTTGGTAGTTTTATCAGTCATTTGTGGATGGATACAGGTAAAACGAAAAATCATGCGCTCATTATAAAAAAAAAGTTGAAGAGTTGAAAAAAAAGAACTTAATTCACCAACTAATAAGATTTGCAACTAGCTTTGAAAAAACTGAAAGAAAATGAACGATTGAATTTAAACGATGAGTTAAGCCAAGCTCTTTTCTTGTTGGTACGGTGTAACTGATTTCAATAGGCCTATTTCAATTAATATTAGAGCAAAATTTTTAAGATTTTCTAACTTAAGAAAGTGTGATTTTTAATAACTAATAAGAGGACAAATAAAATCCTCATGCCTAACTTTTTGAAACTGGTATAAAGGCTCTCATATTATTTGCGTTCAAAGCCTGCTAACCAGAATAAAAATTTTCTATGAACCAAATATTGATGCTGATAAGCTCTCAGATTATCTTTGTACAGTCTCTTATACAGTCTGTTTAAGACCACAACATATTTTGCTATTTAGGTAATTAAAGAAATATTTCAATCAAAATTAAAAATATTACATGTTAGTACATAAAGTTTTTACTAAAATGTAGTAACTTACATAAAGGAAATTAGTTCGGAAAAAGTAAAATATCAGTATAACAAAAACGTGTCAAAAAGAGCTGTTACAGAAATAAAACGGAGAGAATTATTTGTTTATTTGCTATCGATTTTTTAGAATTTTAGAAATTCCAGTTTTTAGTGCAGATTTTAGGGAGAAAATTAATTGAAATGTTTACTTCAAATAGAAAAGCTAGTAGGAAAATTTAAGTGTAATAAACAAAAACAAACATTTGCTTTACAGTTTTTCCTAAAAGTGTGATTCATACAACTTTTCATTAAAGTTTACTTTCTTTCTACTGCATATTTTCTGATTCACTTTATTTTAAAATTAAAGTAAGTTCGTTGCTTTTTTTTTTTTTTTTTAGTTAAGGCAAAGCTTCACGAGGGCTATCTATCAAAAGTGTGAGATGGCTTGATCGAGGGACTTTTTAAGGAGATTACTTTTTAGCATGTTTAATTTTAGATAGCATAGTATGATACATTTTCTGGGGTTACACATTCTATTACATTTTTCTTCCTCAGTGCTACACTTTAAAGTCTATATTTTTTCTTAGCATCGGTTAATTCGAACTTTTTTCTGAAAACCTTTGAGTTCGAATTAACTGTAGTTCTGAAAATAAACACTCAAAAAACTGGTGTTATAAGATAAAATAAATAAAAACTTTGTGAAAAAAACACACTAAAAGGTTACTTCAAGGCGTAACGATCGTTTCGGCCGAAAATTCGTTCGGTCTTCTTCAGACAAACCTCCGTGAAACAGAGCAGAGTTCCCTCTGCTCTGTTCGACGGAAGGGTTTGTCTGAAGAAGACCGAACGAATTTTCGGTCGAAACGATCGTTACGCCTTGAAGTAACCTTTTATGTGTGTTTTTTTCACAAAGTTTTTATTTATTTTAACTGTAGTTCTGTTAGCGTTCTAGTAGCGTTCATTGTATTTCTTTTTATACATCCACTTTTGAATTCAAATTAATATTTTCTTTGTTGAAAAAAGGTGAAATTTTGAGTGTAACGGACTTTAAAGTGCGTTCACAACAGATGGTTACAAGTTTTATTTCTTTATCTATTAGAGAAAAGTGGACAGTGTAAAATTGAAAAACAAATCTGAAGAATAAGGTTGGAAAAGGGCCAACGTTAAGAAAAAATTCTCTCATTCATTTTCAAATAGTTACACTTTTTAAATGTGTATAAGACTCCCGTATGAAAAAAAAATCTCAGCTAGCCTTGTACACTATTGAGATGTTGTGCTGAGTTTGTAAGTTGAATTCTAAAAAGTGTCGGGGTTATGAAGATAAATATATGCTGGCCACATTTAAACCACATTTCAATAGCTCTCGAAAGAAAAGAAGTCACACCAAAGAATCGCATTTCAAGGGTTGTTCAGAAATTACGAAAGATAATACTTTTTTGTCCTCTGGCGGTATATAAACGGCCTAGTGGTATATATTTGGCCTATAAACGGCTATATTCTGCCCCCCTCCCCCCCCATCGATATAGACCCCATGACCATATTTGTTAATATTTGTCATATCTTTGAGACGTTTTATGATGGCAGGCTTAAAGTTTGTACATCACCTAATTAGTGTATATGACACATCTTATTAACTGGGACTCTTTTTCTTTGTACGGAGTCATATACAAATTTAAAGGGTGTAACTTTTTTGTAAATTAACAAGAGAAATTGTTTCTTAACTGCCTTGTTTTGAACATTTTGTTCAATTTACACTGTCCTCTTACCTCTAATTGGTGAAGAATTAAAGCAAGTTACCACTTTTTTGGTACACCCTGTACTGTATACAATGAAGTGAATGCATGAACAATTTCAAGTATATATTTTCTTTTCTCTTGAATAGATTTAGCCGTCGGCGTGCCGTAGCGCAGCAACTAGTTAGTAATCCATTTACAGTATTTGGTCAACCGGTCAGCATTCGTCTGTATGTGTTGGTCACCTCTTTGCTACCCCTTCGAGCTTACGTCCATTCTCAAGGCATTGTGTATCATCGGTACAACGAGAGCAAAAATTTCAAAAAGGTTATAACAGTATTTTAAGATTTATTATGTTGTAAGAAATTTCTCGTGAATTTATGTACAGCCAAAATAGTCAATAGAAAAATTCACTATAATCTAAAATGTAATTTTTCTTTATCAAAATAATATCATAAGGGTACGTTCACTGTCCGGAAGTTTCGGTTCTCAATTATAGTGCGGTTCCGTAAACAGAAAGACAATGACACCGGTGGACCCCGCTCAGGGCAGAATACAGCAAGAGGGCGCTAAAGGTACAGGGCGATATAAATATACAATGAATTTCTTATGAACTTATTTTAGTGAAGTGGTGGGAGGGGCTTAAAATGGTTAATCTCGAACGAATCCGTTTTGGCTCTTTCATAGTCTACGTACTATCGGATTGTTAAGTAGACTACAATAGCTTGGTATTTTAACACACGTATATGTTTTCTATTCAACGTAGGAAATTAGTACAGTAAAATTAATTTTAATACTGTTGATATTTTATTTAATTTTTTTCCCAGAATATTAGGACATAGATAAATTAAAAGGGAAAAACTTCCGAAAAGTTCTTCGACAGTAAATTGTTTTTTTTTTTTTTTTCGTTCGAAAGTTCAGATATTTCGAGAATACTTGAAAAAGCTCTCTTTTATAAATTTAAAGAGCTTGTATAGTAAAATCAGACTAATAAGTGAATTGAAATGAAAATTTGTCAATATATAAAGGGCTCTTTTGAAATGGTAAATTTTAACAGTGTCTCTCTAGTAACGCACTGTAATATTACCTTGCAGAAACATAGAAATATCAAAATATCATACTATCTCAAGCATAGGATTTTTTTTAATGTAACATTGACCTTTCAAACTTCTTTTAACTTTCCAGAAGTAATGTTCAAAGTATTTTATTATTTCGTGAAATTCATTTTAATTAAGCCTTCTATTAAACTCAGCTGTTCCGGAAAAGAAAAGACCTCACCATGGCACAGTGGTTATGTCGCTGGAAATGGTAGACGGGAGAAGTGTGAAGGTACCGGTTTCGGGTCCCATCGCGCTTCCGTCGACCTAACCGTTCGGAGTTTTCCGTGGTTTTCTCCGAAACTTAGCGTAAATGTGGGTTAGTATCCCTTAGGAAGACCCCCACGGAGGGCACCCCACCCATAGGCCCAGATCCCTCGTGCAGAGAATTGGCCTTAATCCCACAACACAACACTAAAAAAAAAATAGAAATTGAAACGATGCATTAGACAGAATTTATATACAGTCTAAAATGTGCCATTCACATTGCAGTTAAATTATACTGAATTCTTGTTAGATTGGAGTTTAAACAAACATATTAGGTGCGTTACATTTTGAGCATTTAATATAAGTACTCACCATACAGAAAAATAAATGCTTGATATTTGTGTGTTAGCCTGGCACCATGTAATACTTCATTTAAAAGCTACTTATGCACACACTGGCCAATGAATTATAAACTTTAGATTAATATGTTCCCGTGAACCTATTTTTTTCCCATGAAAACATCGCTCAAAGAATATCACGCACTGGCTACACAGACTATAAGATCCTGCAAATTGGATGAAAGAAGAGATTGCTGTCAGATGCCGAAATATTTTCTTTCAGCTATTGAAAAAGCTGTTGAAAGTTAGATTTATGTTCATCGACCCAATCTCGAACGATTCTAGGCAATGGATGAAGAGTTTCATTATCGTCCATGAAGTATTCCTCACCTTTGGAGTGAAAATGTAACATTGCAAGACGCACTTGGCATGCTAATTTGTCCAGTATTGCATGGTCCAGTACATTTGTCCAGTACATTTTGTTTACCTTCATGTAACGCCAGGGTACTATTTCTACCATGAGGACATTTACCACACTACGATACTCCTTCCAGACCTTGGCACAATGCGAGTAAGCGAGATGGGTTCATGGCTACATAGGGCTCTCGCCAAACTCGACGTCTTCCATCAGTGCAAAACAGCGAAATCATGATTCATCAAACTACGTAACCTATTTCCAATTCTCGGATGTTAAGTGCATTTGTTTTTTATTTTTTTTTAACACTCCTGCAAACAAATTCTGACAATTTGTCCAGGTATTGCATGACTTTTTGTTTACCTTCATGTAACGCCAGGGTACTATTTCTACCATGAGAACATTTACCACACTACGATACTCCGTCCAGATCTTTGCACGATGCGATCAGGCAAGATGGGTTCATGGCTGCATACGGCTCTCGCCAAACTCGACGTCTTCCATCAGTGCAAAACAGCGAAATCATGATTCATCAAACTACGTAACCTATTTCCAATTCTCGGATGTTAAGTGCCTTTGTTTTTTATTTTTTTTAACACCCCTGCAAACAAATTCTGCCAATTTGTCCAGGTATTGCATGACTTTTTGTTTACCTTCATGTAACGCCAGGGTACTATTTCTACCATGAGAACATTCACCACCCTACGATACTCCCTCCAGACCTTTGCACGATGCGAGCAGGCAAGATGGGTTCATGGCTCCATAATGATTTCGCCAAATTCAACGTCTTCCATCAGAGTAAAACAGCGTAAGCATGATTCATCAAACCACGTAACCTATTTCCAATTCTCGGATGTCAAATGCCTTTGTTTTTTTCCACGACACCGCTGCAAACAAATTCTGCCATTCCAGGCAGAAATGAGAGGTTTCCTCTCAGGCATCCGACTACGTATTCCCATCCTCTGCAACACGGTTCGCACAGAGATCGGTTGGGGCTAGGGACAAGAT
This sequence comes from Cheiracanthium punctorium, assembly GCA_038373885.1. Classification (NCBI taxonomy): domain Eukaryota; kingdom Metazoa; phylum Arthropoda; class Arachnida; order Araneae; family Cheiracanthiidae; genus Cheiracanthium; species Cheiracanthium punctorium. The sequence continues at coordinate 310,948 of JAWZYV010001433.1, read as the reverse complement.
CGGGTGGCGCAAATGCGTCAATTTTGGAATGCCCGACTTAAGTTAATTAATAAAATTAAAGAGAATCTTTTTCTTCCATTTTTGACACGTCTTTCTCATATATATTCCACATGAAGAGGTTAAAGGTTATTGTCGAGTTCAGAAGAGTCCCTTTTCTCTCGTACAATCTGCCGAAGACTACGTCTTTCGCGGTCTTGGTTGGTTGCTTTCAAAACACAGTTGCGACTTTTAGACAAGGACTGTGGGTTCTAATCCCAACTTTTGAATACCTTCGAAACGACTGATTTTAAGAACCTAGTGAGTTCTGCCGTCTTCACATTCGTATCTCTTGCTAAACGGGCATCACCAATAAGTGCTTTTTCAAATGGTGAAAGATTTGTAGTCTTACTTGTCCATTGAGGTTTCCGTGAAATGCACCTGCATACCTTACTTATATCGGCATTCTGACAGCATGTCCCCCATTTCACAAACAAGTTTTCTATTCTTACGCCGCTACCGAGCATTTGGAGAAACTGTCACACCTTTCTAATTCATTGGTCAGTGCATGTTAATTTTCTATGTGTATGGCTGTTCCCTTTTTAAAGCGTTTGGTTGTGTATTATTTTGTTAGTTTATGTGCCTTTGTTTCTGCTTTCATTTTAGATACCTGGGAGAACTTGGCCGCTTTCTCAGTTTTGGCAATATGTTTCGAAAAATTATGGATTTGATTCGGTGACATCAGCAATTAACCATATCCATCAAACGCTCGTTCATTTGCTTCTTCTAGCTGAGATGGCTATTGTTTCATCACCCCCAGAAGACGTCATTTTCGGTTTCGGAAACGGAAGACGATTTAAGTAAGTTTTGAATTTTATTCGTGTGCTGTGAAACGGAGGCGCAAAATGTAGAATGGCACTGCTCATTTTTTATGCGAGGCTGTTATAGTCTGCTGATACGTTTGTAAAGCAAGCCTAAATTGGTCTCTTTTTCGTCGATATTTTTATTCATTAGGCGTCCGAAATTTCACCAGAGAATATAAAGCGTGCCACTTTCACTCTGAGTTACCTCTCCGTTCCTCCCCTTAATCCCTTTACCATCCGGAAGTGACACGTCTGACGTCCTTTTCCGGCTAAGTGGAGGTACACACCAGCCGTGTTTGCCGTTCGAAAGAGGGTTTTGTTTGACTTTTCAATTATGGGGGAAGGACCGTAGGTAGGGGGAGGAGGGTAGATATAGAGAGAGTTCAGTTTCACACGCTCTGCAATTTAACGTCAAGTTCTGGGGAGTATTTCATGAAGTTACTCTTTACTTAAAAGTAGAAATGCGATATGTGCCCTTCAAAACTTTATTAGTTAGTATCGACGAGTATGATTTTATTTGGGTGAGACTTTATTGATATGTTAATTAAAAAGATTGTTTCAAAGATTGATATTTTTCGAAGGATGCAAGACGTAAAGTTTTGCTTTCATTGTGGTTCTTCCAATAGATTTAAGTTTCTACACATGAGGTTTATAAAGGTAAAGTGAACGTTTTAAAATTCTTTAGAGCAGTTCCCTCTAGCTTAATTTTTTACTTTCATGATCCAATTGAAATCTTAAATAATATGATTATAAAAAATAGTGTAGTTGCTACCCTTAGGTACAATCAACTAATTTATGTGCGCATATTCAAAAAATTTTAGTTTGATTAAAACGTATTCCTTAGGTGTTCCTTATTATTAACTCATTTATAAACAGTTGTGTTAAATACTGTCCACTATTTCGGCCAACGTGCTTCCGCCATACCGCAACAAATACTGCTCAGTGATTTGGCTGGTCATATGTCTCGATCAGCTGCTGTGTTGCGGATTCACGGATAATACCTTACTTAACCGTAATTTGACACAAAATGTACGTACATCACAATGCCCTACAGTTTTGTCTTGCAACTAGCGGAAAACAGTCACATGATAGCCTTTTCCTCGACACTAGACTTTTTCCAACCAAGGTTAAAAATGCTTGATATGCAGTGCGAAATCGGGCATCGGAGCCTTAGCCAATAATTGCCGCGCTCTTGCTAAAATGGCTGCCTTATCTAGTCCCTAGAGACAGCACTGCAATGTTGTCGGAACGTTAATGACTTTCAGCGATGTCGTTGTACTGCGTGGATAAGTTCTGAAGAGCGAAATGAAAGCAAATTTCATCCATAAAATTTCTCTATGAAATCGCTCAGAAAATAGTCAAAATGCAAATTACTGGGAACAAATGTGAAGTATAAAGAAACTGTCTAGCTTTTGTAAGCAAGGTGATGTAATCTTACTCTCAAATATTCATCACAAAAAGGGAGATCGTGTCTCCCAACTGGCAACTCGTGAACTGACCAATCACAAACCGTTTCATGTAACCACTTTAACTGCCATGTATCTAACTACCAGTATGATTGAGCTTTCCAGTCCCAAACTAGTTTCGAGTGGCTGAAAAGGACATCCAATTTCTACTGCGAATCAACCCTATTACCTGACTTTTGAAAAGTGAAGTATAATGCAAAAGAGTTGTGCATACATTTTGTAACGTAAAACTACCGTTTGATAATCCCTTAAACGGTTGTATTCACAAAGTATTTCACCCCATGGTATTGACCCCCATGTTAACCCCTTCAGAAGTTAAATAGGCATAAAATATACATCCATTCGATATCTGACCCTCTTAACTCGGGTGTCAAGTTCTTGATGAATACGGCTATTAGTCTTGTAAGTCATGCACGGCCTGACTGTAACATTTTTGTGCCCAGGGCTTTTTTTCAAACTTTATGTCCCTACCTATATACAGCCTCCATAAACTTCGTGCCCCTCTCCACTTAATCTAAACACAAAGTTTGGACTTTATCTGCATGTAGGGACCAGGACACGGACTGCGATAATCAGAAGTCCAGCAACTTGAAGCCCATGCATATTGGTAAATAAAGAACTCAAGCAATCTTTTGAACTTTATGTAAAAAAAAAAAAAATCGCATTATTTTGATACTTTTTTTTTTTACATTTTCGTTTTCGAATAATTCACTTTAAGAATTTTCCCTGTTGTTTCTACACCCTTTCTGTGCGTTATGTAACTAGATTGCTAGCTCATAGCCTCTTCAACCAGTTGGCTACTCTCGGGCCCATAAAATTCTAACCCCTGTGAATACTTTTCTTCGTACTAATTACATATTTTTTTTAATTAAATTTTAGTAATTTAACACACCATTCTGTTTTCAGTTTAAGAGTGCTTACGGTGGAAAAAAAAAAGAACTGAAGATTTTTCTCACCGATATTTTTTTCTTTCTTTCTTCTCTTAGATGTGAACATTGCTTTCAGTTGCTTGGCATTGATGTTGTCCTAAACGCAAGTCTTAGAGCTTCCGTTTTGGAGGTGAATGGTCAACCCAGCTTACAGGAATCCACTAGAGAAGAGGACCTGTTTGTGAATGGTGTAAGAGAATCTGTTGTTCAGGACACAACAAGGCTATTGTTGTCAGACACAACTGTGGCCAAAGAAGTTGCTGAAGCTTTGAAGCACGTGGGTCAGATGAACGTAGGCATCTTAGTAAGTGTCAATGAGCATTTCTATTCCTTGTCGGAAGCTAATTATAAGCATAAATTTCAACTATGCTATTTAAAGTTATAACAAGGGGAATACTTTTTTTTTTACATTTCTTTGCAAGTTGAGAAGAAACCATAAGAAATTATTCAAAATTAATGTGATTTTTAATGGTTATCGTTTAACTTCACAGAAAACTTTAAATTATATGACAACGTACTAATTTATAGTTTAAGAAAATGTAAAAAACAAAGAATTATGTGATATTTACCTATCACGTATTTCTTTGTTAAATGAAACATGAGAACCTCAAATTATTTTAATCTGTTTCCGCTAATGCCCGCACCTGGGATCAATCTCGGGATCTAAGGAGTGGGAAGCCAGCGTCCTAACCAGTATGCCAATCTAACTCGAGGTGGTATGACTAAAGTTTGAAGTGACTGTTATGGTTGTCACGCCGTTTTTTGACGAGATTGATCAGTATTGGCCGATGGCCGATGCCGATCTGCTTCTTTTATTTTTTCCATTGGATGAACCAAAATTAAATAACGTTATGTGTGATTTATAGACTCTACTAATATTGAAATAAGCATAATATAAACTTAAAGTAGCACACGTTTTAAAACTTTCAATATTGCAACACTCATGTTGGGCAATATTGGCCAAAATCGAGACAAACGACTGATTTTGAAATCAATTTTATTTGTATTTTATTTGTATTTTATTTGTACTATATTTGTATTTTATTTTGAAGAATTTCATTATTCGAAAATATAGAATCTTTTTTTTTTTAATTCTATGGTCAAGTACATTTATGACTGATGATAAATTATTTGTTATGTGGCTTTCCAAATCAAGCAGTAATCAAGTTGTATTCAAGCTTAACAGTTCAAATGACTTAAATTCGGCGGGAAAATATTTGCTGACTCATTTTTTTGTAATCTCCAAGCTTGCTGCAAGCTTAAATTGAATTGAACTGTCAAGCTTGTATTAATACGTCAAATTCAAAGAAATGTCAAGCTTGATTTAAGCTTATGTGCTGTCTGGGAATGAATAGCGGAAGTGCTAGCTCATTGGAATTGCGCATTCAGCTGGTGCATATAAGGAGCGATTCTCAATCTGATGGTTAAAATTTCCGTTGCATTTCTACTGCGATATCTTACGTGGGCTGTAACAATGCCTCACCATAGGATTCGTGCGCATTACGAGCAGATGTCGGAGTTTGCAATCGGAGTGAAAGACGCTGGTTGGTCGAATCGAAGAATCGCTCGACATCTGCGTCGGAGCAATGCGACTATTAGCCGATGGTGGCAAGAGTGTGTCAACAACAGTAGATATCAGCGTCAAAATTGTCGACCGAGGGCCACAACGGAACGGGAGGATAAAGCGATTGTCAGAGCAGCTGTCACAGCACCAGATTTCGTCGCTATCAACTATCCGCCGTATGGCCCACACACATGTATCTAGCATGACCCTCCACTAGTGCTGTAAAAGTAACGAAAATATTAATACCCGTATGTATTCGTTACTCTAAACTCACTAGATGTGTATTAGAGGTAGTGAGTATTAGTTATCAAGTATTTGTTACTCGTTACATCCGTTACTAGTACGAACGCGAGAAACAAGTCTTATAGCCAGGCGCATATCTAGAGGAGGGGCGGGGGCTGCAGCCCTTCTTTCCTAAATCTGACCGTTACTTAGTTTACGATGTGATATTTATTTATAACTGAAACTTAGCACTAATCGCAACTGAGTTAGCAATTTGATACACACACACACCCTCCTGAAATCAATCCTGGCTATGCCACTGTACATAGCACTACATACAATTCATTACGGATGTTTAAAATACTACATGCAATTCCGTTTTTTTGGTTTAAAAACAAATGAAAATATCACATTTCTTAACTTTAAAGCGTAAGAGTTGCGTTTAGAGTTTATTTTCTCGGATTAATAGATGTTTTTATAAAAATTCATTGTTTTATACAATGTTAAATGATCCGAATAACTCAGAGTGCCCAGAGAAATCTTCCTTCCCCCCCCCCACTTTTTTAAATTCTGAACGCTGGTTTAACCTGTTCATTCTCATCATAGAAAGTTTAACGGAAAGGTTGTGCCTAGTGTTGCTTCTAAGTGCAGATTCTTGAAAGATGTCAAGTCGCCTCCCTTTTAGACGTCAACATTTTAAAAGCATACTGAACTTTTTTGAATTATTTTAATACCAGTGGCGTACGCAAAGGTGAGCATAGAAATCCCGAGTCTCTCTCGAAAGTTTTGTTTAAAACGAAATGATAAATTTAAAAAAAATGCGATTCAAGTTTACATGCCAAATACTGTTTTTTTCGTTCCAAATAATATTTTAAATAATAAAAATGCGTGGATTCGTTTACTTTATAAAAATATTTTTTTAAAGGTGCATTTAAATAACTTGTTATTTACTACTCATATTTCGGTTGTAGCTCAAGCATTAAAAAAAAAAAAATAAGTTCTCAATCCTTCGGGACCACCCTGCAAAATAATCCTGATTACACCACTCTTTAGAACTAAAATGTCAGAAAATACGCGCACCCCTTACTAACGTGCTTCTATTCATATAGATATTGCTCCTCTAGAATTGCAAGAACTACCCCTTTCTTCCCCTACCCAAAAAAAAACTGATATTGGCACTCACGCATAACATACTCTATAGCGCATATTCCCTCCCCGCATTGTTTAAAACGAACGTCATGTCTAAACCCATATCATAATAGAGAGGAGTTACTGTATTTATCTCCGTAAATGATATAGCGTCATCAGTAACGTACGAAACATACGGATACTTTCAACCCTCATCAAAACGATACCATTCGGCACATATGAAATGCAACCTCCTTTACGTGTTATTCCTCAAATGCTGAAACTCATTTTCCCCCTTCAAACCACGAGCCTTTATAATACTTCCGGTATCCCGTAACGATAGAGAAACATTCCACTACTCAAATACCGAAACTCATTTTCCCCCTTCAAAGATCCCCGACAGTCTGTATTCGAAGTTCGAAGCTGGTCGATCCAAATGCAGTAACGACTCGTATTCCAAGTATCCGCATCTCAGTAACGAATACATACGGTTTGCCACAGCTCTACCCTCCACAGACGATTGAGGGAGCGGAATAAACGCTCGCGCCTACCGTTACGTCGGTTGCCTCTCAGGCCTGTACACCGTCAAGTCCTATTACTATGGTGTCGGGCTCGATCAACGTGGAACTGTGCTAACAGGGCACGTATAGGGTTTTCCAACTGTGTCCTGACAACAACTGCAGACGTGTCTGGAGACGTCCAGGGCAGAGGAGTGATCCTGCCCTGACTATCGCACGCCACACAGGCCCACAACAAGGTGTTATGGTCTGGGGTGCCATCTCTTTGGATTGAATTGGATTTTGGTTACTATAAATTGTCTTCAAGTTTCCCCTGTACTTACTTGGCCAGCTAGGTCGCCTGATTCTCTCCCACAAAGCACATTTGAGACATCATGGGAAGGCGATTGCAACCATCTCAAAATGTTGCCGATTAAGCCTAACAGTTGGAGACAATTTGGCAAGAAATTCCGCAGGACACCATCCGGGAACTTATCAGTCTGTGCCACGCCGGGTGGCAGCTTGCATCGAGCACAGAGGTGGACCAACGACTTATTGACTTCCTCCATTTGTAATGGTCAAACTCTACAATAAATCATTCAGTTGTTCAGAAATTTGTTATATATGTGCGAATTTTAATATGTAGATGACCCCTTATGCAATTTTTATGTATAGCAAATTAAAGTGTACGTCAATCGTGAATGATTGGTATATATGTAACTTTGTTGTACTACGAACGACGGCCGAATAAAGTAAACGTGGGCAGGTTTTTTTCCCGCAGCTGTACCAAACCGTAATAATTAGTCACTGTGATCCCGGATAGTGGAATATCTATTAGAATAAATTCTCGTGGCAAATTACTTATTATGATTATTGTAATAATTAGTACTTTATGTTACACTGAGTTATAACAACAGTTGAGTCATGCAGATTTTTTACATGTTTCTTTATGAAATACACCGTGTATGTTTCAGGCTGAAAATTTAATGAAAATGACACAAAAGATTAAATAATTACCTCCTGATTAATAAAAGGGTGCAGGTAGCTTTAACACAATTTCATTCATTAACCCATCTCTATACCCAACTCAGTGAATGCTAAGTTTACCTTTATTAAATAAACTAGCGGCTACCCGCGAATTCGTCCGCGTAGGCTTTAGAATTAGGTCCCGAGAGAAACGAAGCATGTGTGAATAACAAATATGTTTGCAACTAAAGAAACAGCATTTAGATATTATTTGCTTTTTACTTATTTTAAATGAAGTATAAAGCATGGTAGTATACTTCATTTAAAATAACAGAGTACGTAAAATTACTAAATTTAGATTTTTTTCAGGCATTTGGCGAATAGAGACAGTTACGACAGTATTTGCGAACTGTTTTGAGTGTTTTTGTAAAAGAAATATTTATGCTATATGCATTTTAGCCTATGTTAATCAGGAATAGTGCAGCTTTCTATTAGCGAAAAAGTTTTAGAATCGATTCTGTAGTTAAAAAGATGCCCATAGAGCATAATGTATTAGAATTATTTTGAGTGTTCCTGTAAAGGAACTATATGCGCTACATTTATGAATTTTAGCCTATAATACTCAAGAATAGTGTAGCTTACTATCAGTGAAAAAAGTTTTGGAATGGGTTCAGTACTTACAGAGATACACATAGAGCGTACTGTAATTCTTGTATCCCTGATAATCTTGATGATATATGCATAAAAAGTAGCCTATAACACTCAGGGTCCCTCAGTGTCTAAGAGGTTCTGCTCTCAAAACTGGAAGGCGGGAGGTGCCAGGTTCAAACTCCGGTCGCGCCTGAGTTCGAGGTTTTCCGTGTTTTTTTTCCAAAACCTCGCGAAAATACGGGCTAGGATCCCTTAGAAAATTCCACACAGAGGAATTCCCCATATAGGCCTAGGACTTTCAATCAGTGAAAAAAGTTTTAAAATCGGTTTAGTAGCTACAAAATTTCCATAGAGCGCAATGAATTAGCATTATTTTGAGTGTCTTTGTAAAAGAATTATTTATGCTATATGCTTGAAAGGTTGCCTGTATGCTAATCGGGGGCATAAGCTATCTTCATTACAAATTTTTTCAACCATTTTTGTGTGATTCAGTCAAAAACATCCGAACACATAAACGTACACATTTATATTATTTGTAGGATTTGGAAATTTACGAACTTTAGTTAGTGAAACACATCTGGACTTTTCTTGGTACTTACCTATTATCCCGGCGGTCATTTCCGCCAAACTGTTTTTTCGTCAAATGAGTTGCCAGACTGTTGCCAATCGTATTCAAAACCATAATAATTTCATGTGCACGGCATTTATCTCGGCAAAAAATCGCTCGTCTTGGCGGACCGCCGGGATAATACGTAAGTACACTTTTCTTTATTTATGCTTTTTAATTTGGCGTAAAATCAACATAATTTCCATACTTATTTATGTTTTTCAAATGCATGTGATTTTGCAAATAGAATTTCTGCTTTATTTCAAAAGCATAAATCATTTTGTGCGGGCGATAAAACGGTTTTTAATTAATAGTTAGAAAAGTAATTAAAATTTCCGAGCCTCAGGTACACTTTACCGAAGTCATGGGTCCAGGCATGCTCAAATTTTCAAAGCTCTGCTTTCTGTAGATTTGTCTGGAGAACATTCATTTTTATTATTAGAGATATATATATTTGGCATAAAACTGGTATAATTTCCGTATTATTTAATGTTTTTCAGATGCACGTGCTTCTTTATTGAAGTAATAGCATTCTTGTTAGCTCAAAACATGAATCATATGATACGGGCGAAACTCGCCAAGCATGGCAACGTAAAAATGGTTTTTAATTAATAATTAAAAAAGTAATTTAAAATTTAAAATTATAAGTAGCCTATAACCAACTCCAGGGTCCCATCTATATCTAAACCGAAATGCATCCTAATCGATTCAGCGGTTTAGGCGTGAAAGCGTCATAAACAAACAAACAAACAAACAAACTCACTTTCGCATTTATAATATTAGTTAGGATTACTGTTTTCGAGAAATTAAAGATTCCTTTAAAGGAATTAATTACTTGGAAACTTAAGATCGGGAGTAGGTAGATATATTATGTGAGCCTTCCTATTGATGAAGATGATTAAAATATACACAAATGCTTTTTGCTTTGTACGAGATGTTACTTATTTTCAATGTTTAACTGTAACACATTAGAATGATTAAATACAGTAAAAACAGAACATAATTGTATTTAATTAAACAGTCGTATTTTAGTTACGATATAAATTCTGTTTAGCTGTTTATCTGAATTGGCGTAGAACGAGTAATACATTTTGCCTACTTAATCAACTAATAAGCATTTAGTAATTTTACGTGTTAAATATGCCATTTAAGCTCGCAAATAAATTAATAAATTATAAACAACACTATTGAAAATAAGAATTATTGTATATATGATATATAAATGTTTCTTTAAAGAATAAATAAGAAATATTTGTTTATTTTCGTACTGTAAAAATGATAAATTTAGATAAATTTATTTACTAGAAAAAGGGTAAAGTTTAGAGTTCAACGTGGCTTTTACTGAATATTTCAAAAACAGACTAATTTTGGCCCACAAACTTGAAACCAGGGGCGTAGCCAGGCCCCCCCCCCCGAAACTTTTGGATTAGGGGTCAGAAGATTAATGCCATGCAGAAATTCCGTCTATTTACACACATATAAATTCATATCCCCCCCCCCGAAAAATTTTCCTGGGTACGCGCCTGCTTGAAACAGTCTATAATCATATTTAAAAATATTTAAAATGTTCAATTTTTTTAAATTATTGATACATGGGCAGTGAAAAAGTTCCCGGAAAACCCCCACCACAATTTTGTTACTACCGGAATTCATAATTCATAACATGCAGTATCACGGAAGTGTAGCTGAAGGTACTCGCAGGAGTGAGTGATGATCAGTTGGCGCGATGTCGAAGTTCAAGCAAAGGACGAACATGAAATTCATCTGCAGGTTGGGGACAAAACGGAGCAGATTGGGGACAATGAAGGTGTAGAGCACCATCAGTTTGTACCAGCAGCTGGGCAAACTGTTAACGTTTTTTTTTTTTACGTGCAAGTTTTGGAAAGACTGTGGGAGGCAATCCGAAGAAAATGTCCCACCAAATGGCAAGGAGGATGGTCACTGCATCATGACAACTCCATCCCTCCCAAACACCGATTGTTCTGCAGGCATGGCTCGGAGAAAAGAACATTCCACTCCTCCATCAGCCTCCCTACTCACCGGATTTAGCACCGTCGTATTTCTGGCTCTTCTCCAAGATCAAAATGGGCCTCAAAGGTAACTATTTTGACACCGTAGAAAACATCAAAGCCAACGCGACAGCCGAACTTCGAAAGACACCGAAACAGGACTTTCAGCATTGTTTCCAGCAATGGCGGGAGCGGTGGAGCAAGTGTGTGTGTTCTGAAGGCGCCCACTTTGAAGGCGATTAAGTGCCTGTGTATGTACATTGTGGTAATAAAGAGTTACACGACAATTTCCCGGAACTGTTTGACTGCCCGTCGTAGTTTTCTTTAACAACTAATGTGCTCGTAAGTGGTTAAACGAAATTTGCTATTTCATACTGCCCCAAAAAAGTAAGAATTCTGTTCTTTCAGATTTCTTCAGTATAAACATCCGACCTAGATAGTTTAAGGGGTTTTTTTTTGTGTGAGAAGGTGTTTTGTCAAACACTTTTTCAGACGAAAAATACCTAATTTGTTGCAAACTTTTTCCTTTTTCTTTTTCCTCCCGACAGAACTAATTTTTCCTACTACTTTTTATTAGTAGTCCATTTTTCACTACTCACAATTTGATTTTTAATTATTTATTTATTTGCTACAAGTTATTATTTTATTTCCGTGTACCTGCAGCTGTGTGCATTGTGAAAAGCTGTTAAACTGATTGCTTTCTCTCTTGTTTTCCAGGGGGTTAATTGCCGAGTAGTTCATGATTTGTGTCTCAGCCATCAAGATTTACTTTTTCTGATACAGTCTAGGAGAGAGGCCAAGAACTCAGGTGGTTTCAGGCAGGTAGGATTTTTTTTTTAAGTTCAAATTTTTGTTGAAACTACCGTCCGTGGAATATATTAATCTAGAATTGCTTATTCTTTAGCTTGTTGTAAGACATCCGCTGAAAAATTATGAATATAACAGTACTTTTAATTTAATATACAAGTCAAAGATTGGCGCAACAGCCCCTCTGCGGAGCCAAGGCCTGCGCTGCCCATCCGCGCCTTCGCGACCATAGGCTCTGGGGTTGCGGATGCATATGGCCAGGTGGAATTTAATATACACACGAAATATTTATTAGCAAGGTGTGTTTTGCTTTAATCCATATTATCGTAGGAAATCTTCTGATTTCAAAGTTCATAATGTAATGTTAGCATTACAAAACTAAAACAATTAAAAGATCGCGTCTAAAAACATAGAAACAATTCATGGAGACTGCTCAATTTAAATATTTAAATCTTCCATGGTTCATCAGAAGGAAATAGTTTTTATATATAGATATCTTGACAATAGAGATCTGCTCCGTAGCGCCGCCGCGTCGCGCCGATTGTACGCATCAGCGTCATAATTTTAGAGACCTGTGTTTAATATAAACTATCAACAATAGGGTTTTTTCTCCTTCTAGAAAGAAAAGTAAAATTTAAAATGTTACAAATTTTAATAGCTGAATTAATAGTTTACTTCTGCAATATATATTTTGGTTTCAATTAGTTATTTAAAGTTTTAGAAACCTCTCCTCTACATATATGTACCAATGATATGTATATATGTACGCATACACTCATTTTCATTATGCTTTAAAAAAAAAAAAAATTCCCACCACGCGGCGTGCCGCCACCGCTGGATTCCTGAGGGCGTTACGCCGCGGCCGCGAATTTCTAAGCAGCGCAGACCTCTACTTGACAAATGTCAAATTGAGGAATTTCAAGAAACTGTTTATAATCGCACAAATTACGAATGTGACGTTAATTCTGTGGCATAGTTTATGGATCTAACGTAATTTCACAATATAACGTCACGCCTTTGACTGCCGTAAAAGAAATCCCAGTTTGTTCACCTGGTTAATTCACCCAGTTAGTACTGAAAGAGAATAATTTCGTAAATTATAAAGACGCAGATTTTTTTCCCTTTACATAGGACCGTTATGCAGGAATATTATTCAACTTGTGATGCTGAATTCCAGACAAATAATAGATGCTTACATGAAAAAAAATACACACATATACCTACCTATACAGTTGCATGGAAAATTATTCAGTCTCTGCTTGGTAAAATACATTACAATGCTGAAAAGTATTTTTAATTTACGTAAAGCACATGCAAACCTTGATTAAAGTGCATGAAAGGAATGTACACAGCTGCTTGTAAAGTAATTTCGTCAGAACATTTCTTTTATGAAATACATTTTTTTATAAAAGTAGGAGCCAAGGCCTCTAGACTCGCTATGCTCGCTTTCCGCATGAGGTATTCGGACACTAATAATTCTTATTCGTAAAAAGGGCATAATTTCAATAGACAAAACCCAAAGATTTCAGACAGAATGTTACCGAGCTGCACATCGCTTGGTTCTTGAATGTACCTTGGAACATAAAAATTTAAACTTCACACTATTTTGAATTATGTAAAATGTATCGAACAACATGCGTATTTGCCACCTATGACGATTTTTCATAGTTGTTTGACTTACGTATGTGCATCATTAATGAATAGCTTTAAGAAAACTGTATTTCATATGTTTTCTTTGATAAAAACTACGGAACTGCTACTAATGGCGACTTGCTTGCCACCATGGCGACTCTTCATTATCTGGCGATTTAGACATGCTCATAACCAATAATTACTGCTCATGGGAGGTTACCGGCAAAATCGTTATCCATATATTCATATACATAATCCTTTTGCAGATTGGCGTATTTAGCATCACGAAATATATCATCTCGTCGCGCTGGCAAATATCCAATCTGTACTATAACTGCTATAATGGCATAGCTAACGCCGCCAAATATTTCTACTGGTAGTGAATACCCAAGCTGAAGCTAACCGGCTTTGAAATAATCTGCATTTTAATTATGCCACCCTGCTTGGAGAGGTACCATTTTGCCGGATCGTACTTAATGCCAAGATGGCGCTTTTTAAATTTATTACAATTAGTTATTCTGTTTTGGGAAAACGAATAATCGCTAATTCTAAACTCCTATTGTCTAAGAGAACTTACAACTTGAAAATTGTCAATATTGTGTAACACACTTTGAGTTACTTATTTCATATACTTTTTGATTTGGCGCAAAATTGGTTTAATTCTACCTCATGTTTGTAATTTCACGTGATTCTGCATACTTGGAATTGCTTTGTTGCAAAGGCATGAATGATTTTATGCTGGCGAAAATTGCCAAACCTGGCAACCATTATGTTTATTTTTTCAGTTTTTTATTGATATCGTCTAAAATAATTCTATTTTCTAAATTTAAGTCAACTTATCAGGTTCCCCGGAATTTTCCGAATTCGTGAACACCCTCGTCGAAACTCAATTCCCCACGGTTTCGGAGAAGATAGTATAACAAGCTTTTGACAGCGGCGGTGCCGGCCGTTACTTTTTTTTTTTTTTTTTTTTTTTTTTGTTTAGAATAGAAAGATGTATCGCAATCAATCGTGTATTGTAGAAGAAAAATGCATGTGTTTTATACGCAAATGTGCAAGAAATAATGCACATGCACACAACTTCATCAAAAAGGAAGAAAAAATGAGTTTGTATACAAAGACAATTTCAAAAGTTTTAAACAATGTTGAATTACAGAAGAAAAGTACGTATTTTCTATAACAGAAAAACGGTGTACATAGCCGCAGAAAAAGATTTAGTCTGTATTTTATTTAAAGGAAGATGAGTAACTATATTAAAAATGCACGCTTACATAATTTTTTGGAAAGTGCACTTAACTGATGAAAAATAAATTTAGTCTTATAATAAAATGAATGCACCGAGATATACCGATTTGTATTTTGTTAGTGATTTCCTGCGTAAATATGTGAAAAGAAATGCACACAGTCGCATAAAACTGAATCCTTTGCATCCAATGCAAGGAAATTAATGATGAATTGCTGAAGAAAAAGACATGTTTTACGCAAATCTGTTATTATTAAGTGCTTTGCAATGTTGAATTGCATATCCAAAAATGAATACTTGGGAAAATAGTGAAAAAGATGTGTGCACAACCGCTTGTAACCAGTTCCCTTGTGCTGTGACGTACTCAAGAAAAAAGTTCAAGAAATCTGGACCAGCTCCTATGACCATTAGCGTAAGCGGGGTGAGACTAAGCCCCCATACGAAGATTTTATCTTATTTGTAATTATTAGATTTTCCTTTGCAAGACTAGGACCCAAGTAGCACGCACAACAGGTACACTAAACATTAATAGAGCTTCAGAGAACATTGATGTGATGCTTGATATCAACTTTTCGATTCCTAACTAAAAATGCTCTTTTTTTCATTCGTTTTCAATTAAGTCAATATATTGCTTATTTAAACTAATGGCGTCACACTTTTTATGAAATTAAACTCCATATAAGTATTTTTTATACCCATAAAAAAAACATACATGTTTATCTATGCCCATCAAAATATAACGTAATAATATTGCAGCTAAAAAAAAATTATTATTTAAACGATTCGATATCAAATTTCACATTAAGAAAATGTCACACTTTTTACATTTCATAAACACATCAAAATAAAAAGTAAAAAAAATGTTCCGAGAAATAAAGTAAGAAATTTATTCCTATTCTCAGTATCGAAATAGAAAAACTAATTAGTGTTTTTTTATTAAATATTTTAACACAAAACATGTTACAGTTTGGAGTATTAACATTTCTATTAGTAACCCAAAACGACAGAAAAAAAATTAAAACTGAAAAGTAATCATTTTATTTTTAAAATATTTTTCTTCTTTTTGAAATAACATTTATTTATTTTCATTTTATTTCTTGAAAGAAGAGCTGACTAAGCGAAACAGTATTAATATTAAGAAAAGTTAATTATCATTAAAAATAATATAATTAAAGAGAACGCAATTTGGGAAAGAAATAATTGGGCTTTTTTAATTTTTTTTTTAATATCTAATTCAAAATGTAACAGTTAGTACGATACGTTTTTTTCAATTATTATTTATTTTTTAAACAAAAATTAAATTTTCCCGACTGATCTGTAGTTTGATCTTCTTACAATTTTTATTTAATTTTTTTCCTTCTGTTTTATGATTAAAAAAATGGTAATATCGTAATGCAGTACTTGTCATTGTTACATAGGTTTTTAAATTCTATTGCGAAGTCTATACTTTTGTCGATAAATTTCTGATCTTAGAAAAACTCTCATATTTGACTAGAAATAAATACGAATGCTTTTCAGGTGACTAATATTTTAACACAATGAAGAGTATTCAAAAATTTGTGAGATAATTGATGAAAGGGCATAAGTAGACGTATTTCAAATTTGAAAATAAAAAGTTGGCCGGAAACTATTAATTTTTATGAATTATTTTTACAATATGTTTTTAAACACTCCTCGTTGTGTTAAAATATAGGGTCAGATGGGGTCTTTACGACCAGCGGAACTTTAAAAAAATCTATAAATGATAAACTTTAGAAAATATATTTGACATAACGCTTATAACGTATCTTTCATGAACGTATTTTAACGTATTTTTCATTAACGTATTTTTCAACGAAAAACAAACACTAAGTTAAAATTTTCAATAAACGGATTTCACTATTATTATATTTTCAAATAGTCTTATTTTCTTTCGGTATGCTTATGTTTGTATGTCTGTGCATTGTTGCTCAAAAATGAAACTCAAATATTAAAACTAGTATATTTTATCTAGACATCTTACTAGCTAATTTTACGCAATATCTTCTATCTTGGGATATCATTTCAGAAATGCTATTTTACCTTTCCCTAGAAACCGCACGCAACCGTTATTCGTACAAAGATTGTATAAACACAATCAGTCTACCCCACGTATTAACTTCAACATTAAATATTAATAGATCCTGAGATATATCATTAATTATTCATTTCTAGAGATTCTGCAATCAATAGGACCACGAGAAATGTACCGGAAGAAAACAGCAGGTGCTTTGTTATTAAAAAGAACACGGATTTTTCATTCGTGTTTCATTTCAGGAAGATATTCAAAGCGGTAGAGGTATAAAATCTCTCTCTATTTTCGTATAGATGGGTATGCAGCAAGCTTCTGGAAGCAATTTCTGGATCTTCAGAGGCGAGTTTAAAGAGATATTTTTTTTTTTTTTTTGGCATTTTTAAAAATGTAATGTCGTAAGATCTGTAATATAATATTTTTAATGTCATACTATAAATAGTAAAAACTAAAACTTATGCATTGCTATACAAGACCACTTACACACAAAATAAATTTTTGTATTAAATATAGTACTTCTTATTTTTGAGAGTGAATTTTTACTTATTGGGCTGTTTAATTTTTAAAAAAAGATCATTAAACTAATTAACAAATGTTGATCGGTATTAAATTAACATTTCTAGCAGTGGTTTCAAGAGTAAACTTGACTGTTGTCGAAATTAATATTTTTAACAATGAATTCAACTGTTTTGTAAAATTAATAAACAACTTCCTCAGAAAATACGCATACCGGGGGGGGGGGGATCATAGAAGAGAAAGTGCCCCTTGATGCAGTATTGAATCAGGACATTTTTGCCCATTCCATACTCAAACTGTTACGAGCAGACTGGGGGGTCGAAACGCTCAAACCACATTTAGTATAGATGATTTTACGACGGTGTAAACGGTCTCGGACGAGTCGTGATTGGTCTGTCCCATGAAGACAGAGCAATCACTAACTGTTTCGTGTGGTCGAGATTTTGATTGCGAAAGGGGTTTTTGATACTTCTGTGATACAAACGTTGGCGTCGTGACCACTCCCCCGAAATTTTGATTTTTGTTACTAAAATGATAATGATATAGCCTTTTTGTGAAAAATTTTGCCTTTTTTGTCGTTTGGGCCCCCTCCGAAATTTTTGGACCCCTTCCAGAATGTTTTTTCTGGATGTATGCCTTCCAAAGGCATACATCCAGAATTAATAAGGGCAAAAGGGCCAATTGTTTGCTCCCTTCCCGAATTAAATGAATTCAGATTTCACCTATTAAAAAATTATATTTTCCACGATAGGAAACATTTTGCCCCCCGCCCCCCCTCCTCAATGTTACTTTCGCAATCGCGTCAACAAGGAGAGGGACAGATTATAGAACATTCCTTACTATACACCTTCATTAACGTCCAGGCCAAACCCTATAATTATCATTAGACAAGAGTAGCGTTTGGGGGTCCACGCCCCTGCACAACTTCTGTGAATCTTTCTGGCACATAAATTACTATTTGTAGAAGTACTGATTTGTATTTAAAAACTACCACATTGGAGCATAAAACTTGTTGGGGGAGCTTATAAAAAACGATAATTTTGCCTATCCTAACTGTATTATAAAGCAGAATATTACCTTTCAGCTATTTCTTTCTTTGGGGGGGGGCGAAGCCCCCTAACCCCCTTCCCTGGATCCTCTACTGACAACAACTGGGTTTATCATTAGGGATGGACGCGAGACAAAAAATAGGAGTCTCGCGTCTCGCAAAATAGCCTAAAAGCTTTGTCTCGTCTCGCAAAAATCCCTATATCGTAATGTTGAAAATGAGTGTCTCGTCTCGCAAAAATCTGTAAATCTCTGTCTCGTCTAGCTAAAAAGTCGTCTCGCGTCCATCCCTATTTATCATAACTACTTAATTTCTTTTGATACTTACTCTTACAACATAAAAAAATCTATGGCTCTTACAATCCCACCCCCATTCCTCGAAACAGTATGACTGGATACGCACTGGCAAAAAATAATCTCCAAGTAAGTTCTTACCTTCTGTTTCTAAAGCAACATCAATAGTTTCACTCAGCAATGGTTCGTCTTTTTTAGAGTCTTCCTTCTTTGCTGTGAAAAAATTGAATATCGTGCGATTTTAACTTTTTTTTTTTTTCCGAGGACCTATGATAACTTAACAGAAAGAAGGACTCGTAAAAAAACTCGTGATGCTCTATGAGAGAAGACATACGACTGATCACATCCTGTAAATTCTTCCGGTCAGTAACAAAAAGTACTTTTCCTTTTTAATTTCAAAGGAAATGTTACCTACCTGTGTACCCCCCCCCCCCCGACTTCTGTCTTGCTCTGACTATTCATATACCCGGATCTATTATATGTAGGTCTCTGCTTTATTCCTCTGAATTAAATGGACGGAAGTCTTGTGAAGCATCTTCGAGTGTTCGGACATGACAGAAGGCCGAAATTTGAACTAACCACTCTTCTCGATACCAAACCGAAGAGCGACTGTACTGTTTGCGCGGTCTTTAAAAGAGATTACGCCGATAAGAAGAATAAACCTAATGCCTTGGGCAGACAGCAAATAAGAAGACATCGTGTGAGGTTCTTCATAGGGGAGCATCCGACTCCGATACTGCAGTCCAGCAGTCTTTTTAAAAAAAATGTACCCACCTCGAAGTGAGAGAAAAAGTTGCTTTGGGATGTGACTTCGGCTATATTTTTTTAAAACTGTTAGAGCATTTTAAACGAAAGTTATACATTGTTCCTCAGTCCCCCTAGTTAAAACATGGGGGGGGGGCGTGTCCCCGTAGCTTGCGTCGCCCATGGATGCATATTCTCATTCATAATTATTCATGATTAAGGCAATTTTTTAGAATGTGCAAGCAAAAATTTATGGCGTTTGGATTCCTATTTCTGAAACTATAAAAAATTCGAAATTACACAAATTTTTAAGAGACAAGAATCTTTCTCACTGCACTCTTTTATTCCATTTGCCTGTTTTTGAGTGATGCGGAAAAATATCCCAGACAGCACATAAGTTTAAATCAACCTTGAGATTTTGCTTGGCAATGCAAGGTTGACTTAAGCTGGATTTTGACTTGCAAAGTGCGGTGATGGCGCCATCTGTGAAAGAGAATAGACATTAATTGTCTAGCGTCCTCAAATTTGTTGAAAGTTCGTAAAAGATGTGTTTTAACGGGGATGGGTTTTTTATTACCAGTGCCATATTACCGGCAGGGCCCAATATGGCGGGGGTAATATGGCCCAAAAATCTTACATCTTACATTTTAGTAATTTTAAAATAAAATTACAAAGGATAAAAAAAAATTCATTATTAATCATTAATAATCATTATTAATCATATTAATAATCATTATTAATCATTCATTCATTATCGAGAAGTTAAATAATTTTTTTTAATTATAAAGTATGAACAATGAAAATAATTCAAATTTACATTTGTATAAATTAATTTAAACTTATTTTTAATTCTTCGAAATGCTCTATAGCATACCAATATATGTAGGAAAATAACTAACCACATTTGTAAAGAGAATTTTTAGCGTTAAAAAATAGCAAAATTTTTCAATTATTTGTTATTATAAGAAATATTTACAAAAATGACTAAAGTGTTTGTATTCCATACATGTTATGTTAGCAACTGTGATATAGTATTTCGAAGTAACGTTTAACTATCTGTTTCTTTGATTTCAGATTACTTAACACAAAATTTGTGTTAAGTAAGTAAACCCATTCTATATTTCCAAATATGGAAATTCTTCATAATAAAATACAATTATACTACGAAATTGATTTCAAAATCAGTCGTTTGTCTCGATTTTGGCCAGCGGCAGTATTGCTCATGAGTGTTGCGAAAGTTTTAAAACATGTGTTGCTCTTAAGTTTATATTATGTTTATTTCCCTATTAGTAGAGTCTCTAAATCACACATAAAATTATTTTAATTTTGATGCATCCCATGGAAAAATTAAAAAAAAACAAATAGCATATCGCCCACTTATCAATCTGGCCAGAAAACCACTTAATAATTCACTTCAAACTTTAGTCATAGCTGCACAAGGCTCTGGTGGCTGAATGGATAACGCGCTGGCCTACTAATCGAAAGGTCCCGGGTTTTATTCTAGCCACGGACACTCGATGGAAACAGATTAAAATAACTTAAAATTACAGCATAGAGGGGTAAAATGCGCGGAAAAATAAAGTATGTGGGGCGCGTTCGCTAGCGGGCGCCCCGTGTATTTAGAAAAAAAAAAATTTGGACAATTTTTTAAGCTTGAAATGTCAAGCTTGAATCAAGCTTACACGACTGGAATTTTCAAGCTTAATTCAAGCTTTTTGACTTGATAAATCAAGCTTGCTGCAAGTTTGATGCAAGTTTGCTGTGCTGTCTGGGATATACTATACATAGCACGTTTTTCGCCATATTTGAAACGTTGTACATTATTTTGAAAAATAAATAAGCTCACCCACACATATTTTATACTGTATTACCAGCCATCAACTATGAATTTTCATGTAATTTTCCTCGACCACTTGCGAACGCCCCCATGGCTGCCTTGAAAAACGCATTACACAATAAAAGTGTTCAATCACTTGCATGTATGGTTTGCGAACAAAATAATCGTCAAGTACAAGCGGACACGCTTTTTACAAGACTTCGGCTATCTTATAAAATAGGATTTTTTTTTTTAAATTCTAAGGTGTGTACTGATGACAAAGTATTTTTTTTCGCTCCATTTATGCAAATTGTAATTGTCTGCAGACGACTGTTAGCTGAGCGCATATTGTACAAAAACTTCATCAACTGAGTAACCGGCAAGGTGCCTTTCGGGAATGATACTGTCAAAGTAAGGATCAAAAGTGAAAGAAGAGAATTTGCATAATCTCTGTCTTCGGATGATTAAATGAAGCCGCGTCGTTTCTTTCATCTAATTAGGAGTCGGTTACTGATACCCCAAAGAGATAAAGCAAAGAATATCAATTTCGACATTCAGGCGCCACATCCTATCGCCGGATCTTTCTAATTAGGGATGCAAATAGAGTGCATTTTCAGAGTTTAATTAATTAAAGTTAACAGCATCCAAAGATTTTGAGAAGCTCTTTTGAGTAGGTGTGCTTGTTTTCGTTCCAAGATTAATTTTTCACCTGCTTGCAGCATTTGCAGAAGGTCAAATTTCATTTTCACCCGATACTCTTGCACGATATTAATGATTTTGACAATTATCCTATATATATAAAGAGGTTAAAAATATGTTTTTTTTGTAAAATAACCGAAATTACGAACAGTTAATATTATTATTGTGGATTAGGCCGAGTTTCTGCATGTGACACAGAAAATGCGTAATTCTTTTTAAAGCCGTACTAAGGTGGACAAGAGGTATAGGAGAAGATGTCGTATTATATTTATGCGTTGTGTTTAACAGCAATAACTCAGTCGAAAAGCTTCCGAGTCGACTTTACTTGATTTTATTAAAGAAAGAGTACTTGGATAGCAAAGGGTCGGGAATGGAATGCAAATTTGCTGCCGATTATTCGTTCAACAGGAGCTCAAGTAATGTCCTTTAGGAGAAAAGCAATTGGACCTCCTATCTTCCCAGAGATCGGCAATGGTAAACCTAAAGTTTATTGCTTTTCTCCCCCTCATCCCCCGTTGTTTAGAGAGGGGGAGTACAGTTTCACTCAGAGGACGCTCCCTCATACTCTCCCCTCCGTTGGAAATAAAAATAATTACTGCTTGCTCTGCAATGCTCTTTGAAAGCAACTACAGAAGCAGAGTTGGGCAAAATACATAAAAAAATGTATTTTCGATGCAAAATACAAATTACATTTATTCAAACACAAAAAATTACGAAGTACAAAATGCTTTCTAAATTGAAAAAATACAAAATACATTTATTTTCTTAATACATACAAAATACGAAATACGTCTAAAACTTCAATTAAGTAAAATTTTCTACAGAAACTTCTAGTTTATTTTATTCCAGTGTATTTTAAGATGAACAAACAAATGTAATAGTAACTTTTTTTTTTTTACATATACATAAGTTTTTCCTGGAATAAATTGCATCTTAAAAGGCATGAAAGCAAAAATGTCTGACAAGTATTTATTGAACGTTATTTTTCAGTGATAATGAATGGAATAGAAATATAAAATTAAATATATTTCTAAACGAAGATGAGTTGAATTATCTTTCTACTATAAGATACATTTATAGCCTTACCATCGCACAGTAGTTATGTCACTGAAAATGGTAGACTGCCGAAGAGTGAAGGTCCCGGGATCGGGTCCCATTGAGCAGCTGTCGATCTAACAGTCTGGATTTTTGGTAGTTTTTTTCCAGATGTAACGTGAATTACGCTTTAGAACCCCTTAGAAAGTTCTCCTACCAAGGCACCTTCCCATCCTTGGCAGATTGTCCTAGTATAGCGTTGCCATAATCACGCAAACACAAGATACATTCATATATTACTAAAAAAGATTATATTACTACAAGATTGTGATGGAGGAGTGGAACAATATCAGCCTTGATGTTTTAAGAAAAGGACTTTCATCTTTGAAATCAAGATGTAATATGATGGTTCAAAGAAAGGGCTATCAGACTGAACACATTAGAAAATAAAATTCTTATATTTATTTCTATAAATATCTTTGCAAAATCGTTACAAAAATGTGTGAACACCCTCTGTAGGGTACTTGCGGGAAACCCCGAAAAAAAAAATTGTTGTGGAATATTACTTAAATGAAATTAATTTACGTTTCACAAATCACCCGTGCATGAAGATTTTCTTAACATTAAACTTTTAAATGCCTGTGTCACATTGCTGAAGTGTTCTTTAGGGGGAATTGCAAAAAATATTTAACATGAATTTAAGAAAATGCTTTTAAAAAGAATTTAACAGGTTTTGTTTTTTTAAATTTTAGTTTTACAGTGTTCTATATACGGTTAATGGGTAAAATATTTCAGGCTCTACAAATACTCAAGAGAACACATTAAATTACGATATATGTTTCCGAAAAAAAAAAAAAAATCTAATTTTCTCTTTTCTCTGACCAAACGTTTAAATTTTAGAATGTCTAAAACTTTAGAGGATTTTTCGAACTACTTATTAGTTATTAGCATCAATAAGTAAATTTTGAGGTAAATATATGTAAATAGTTAACGCAATTTTCTTCCTTCAAATTTCCCTTCTTTTCTTTTTTTCCTTCCTGAGACAGTGAGCGCACGCATTTTAAATTAAAATTAGCGAATTTTAAAATCGTGAAAAAAAAGAATAAAATATTAATTTTTTTTTCAAAACAAGCGATAGTAAGTACAATGCTTCTAGCGTTTTAAAATATTTTTCTAAAGACAAGCTTTAATTATTGCTGCTGATAAAGGAACTCTTATTATACCCTTGCTAGACATCTCCGAATGACACTGGCTGGAGTAATTTATGGGTTGCTATCTTCCCGCTTTTGCCATCCCCACTTTAGAACGGGGGCCATCCTCGTGATATTTTCCGTGAGTCTAGATCTGCAGGGTCACGCACTGATCGTTCTTGAAAATTGTTGGCGATCTCTTGGCGTGCCGATGTGTGGGAAGTAACCATTGGACCTAGCCTACAAATGCGGCGATACAGCGCTTACTATATGCGCCAACAATCAAAAAATAGGCGCACACATCCCGAGCGGTTAAGAATAAATCGTGTTTTAATTTTTATCAATCTAAACAATTAAGCGCAGAAATTTAAAAAAGTTACCAAAATTCGTCAATGAAGAAAATCGCCAAGAGATATCTGCTTGAGAGACAACCCGGCTCAGCAAAAATTGTCAGCCTTGCCTAAAGAGTTAGGAGCTGCAAAACTGAAATAGTACATTAAAACTTATTGAAAAAAAATGGGCAATTCTGCGGTCAGAAACGACAAGGGCACAACTGCTTACAGGTGATGTGGGGGCTGTATATAATGTCCTCCCACGTAAAATACAGGACAAGGGTTATGTACTAGTGCCGAAAAACAATATGTGATGACGGCACCTCACTGCAGGCTTCTTGAAGATACATAAAAATACTTTTAGGACGTTAAACGTTCAATAACGGATTAAAAGAATGCAAAAGTTAAACATGGGTTAAAGTAACGAAGAACATAACGATGAATTAACATGGAACAAGATGACATAACAGCAGCAGGGTTCAACTTCCCCAGTCGGCATCCGTGATTCCCATTCGTCTTTGGCGGAGTACTTTCGTTGCTTTCGTCTTCGGTTCCCCGAATCCAAATCTCGGTAGAGCGCCTTTTGAAGGACTATGCGTGATGACGTCATACTGAACTGGAGTTGCTTCTTCCCCTTGGCTTTGCCACACTTCCAATCTCCACATTATTAGTATTAAAATGTATGTTTACTGGTCTTTACTTTAATAATTATTAAATTTTTTCCATTGCCTCTCTTTTGCCACACTTGCAAATGTTAAAAGCGTGTTTGGTTTATGCATTAATATTTTCTTCAACTTCAGGATTAATGTACTTGGGTTCATTTAAGTAATTCAGTAAATTTAATCCCCAAATATAAGAGTTAGCTTTATTAAACATAAAGTAATAAAATCTCTCCCACCCCAAATCCTTCTTCAGTTACATCAGTGGTTGTATCTTTGTATTTTATTTAATTGTGCCTTTCTTATAGTTAGTTATGAATTAAAACATATTGATCCATCAGGCTTTTTTTTCTGTTGAAGAGCAAATAATCAACAAGCAACCAGTCATCCACTTCCAAACAATGGAATTGTAACTGACTTCTTCCCATCACCCAACGAAGACCATTCTAATGCGAATTATTGTAAAATCGGGAGGAATTTTCGCTAACATAATTTCTCCTGATTGAGAAATTACACTCTTCTATCTGTTTTTTAATTTAAAATTTTTATAACGTACTTAAAGAATTTTACAGAAGGTCGTCTGCATTTTATGGAAAAAAATTCACATTTATTTTATCTAATTGTAAGTTGAGATAAAAATTTAGCGAATTCAGAATATTCGTCTGTTACTATTTTGTGTTGATTAGAATGTAGAATAAAAGATTTATTTTGAAAATGGCTCTTCTAAAATTGACAAAAGACTCGAAAGTTACGTAACTATGCTTTCTCAGGAAAAATATTCGTATTACCAAAATATTGGTTACAGCTTATTTGCAGTAATAATTAAATTTGAAAAGAAGAAAAAGTATAGTAGAAAGTAAAAGGTTGATGCTATTAAAAAAGAATATCAACAAGAAAAAAGACTTATGAATTCGCTGTAGTTAAGGTTTAATTTCCCAATATCTGGATGCTTAGCTTTCTGCCAGTAAACTTATTAAGAAACATTAACTCCAGTTAACTGCTTCATAATCTTTCATATTTTTCGTTTAAAGGGCTAGTTTATCATAATTCTGAAAATATAGCATCGGCTTCAAATCTAGAGACTTTAGAAAATTTAGTTAATATTTTTAGTATTATTTCATTTTTTGCGATAATTTCTTTTCAGCTCTACCCATCCGTCCATGGGGATAAGTACGGGCCAGTTATTGATGAAATTCAGCAGCAACTGAATGAACAGCTGAAAGAGACACCAAACGGGGAAAAGTGAGTCATCTGTATGCTTATGATAACAAAATCTCTACTCGAGAAAATGTCGAGAATTATTTGTTCCTGTAATTTTGTAACTTTAAGTCAAACTATGTTATAAAGGGTGTCCAAGGAACGCTGATCTGGGTTTTATTCCTTAAGTACTGATCATGGGCATGTACAATAAAATAAAAATGTACCTAAAAAAAGGTACAGAATTTTATGGTATCGGTTAAAATATTTTCATGGGATTAAATCTCAGTAAATACAAAAATTAAATTTTAATATGGCCCCATACAAAAAAATTCTGAATTATTAAAACGTGCCCCAACAACAATTTGATGTTGTAAAATATTTCAGTTTTTCATCATAAAAAGGTTCAGATGTATGCAAATTAATATATATATTGACTTAAACCACTTTTCAAGGCACTTTTCAATGTTGCTTTTGCTTTCACTTTCACTTTCCAGTTGTCAACTTTCCACTTTTCAATGTTGACTTAAACCACTTTTTCTCCTAGAGGGAAAAAATCACATGCGAAGGTCGCGTTAATAAGATGGTACACAAATTACGAAAAAAAAAATGATTGATTAAATAAATGCTCACGTCTCTAAAGAAACAGTTAACGATATATTTAATGTTAAAAATGACGACTTAACCACTTTATCTGCTGAGTTAGCCACCATTTTCAGGAAAAAAAATATTTACTTTAGAGGATTAATATGAGCTGATTAGTTAAATAATGATTCCTTAGTTGGAAAGGGATAATTAAACGCATACAAACTCTTGAAATTAACAGGTACAACTTTGCCTGAACTGAAAAGTACTGTGTTATGAAATAATCGATAATTTGGTCTTTTAGGGGTCACCCACTATTTACATTACGCTTCTAGAGAATGAATTTAAAGTGCAATAGAGAATGACAAAATAATGATGTGGGTTAACTTTCTCTAGAAACTGCCAAACATGCATTATAGGAAAATTCTATCTAAAATAGGATTTACAGGAGTCAAATGTAGTTTTCGAATGACCATTAACATTAATTAATATCAGTTGAAAAGTAATTTTATTTTTCTCACTTGAGACATCTCCTTAATATTTGGCGACAAATGCTAAACTTTTTAATTTGCGATATTTTCGTATCTATTCCACTCAGAAACATGAGAGTTTTTTTATTTACCTCTTTAGGCATACAGAAACATTTTTTCAAAAATATAAGTGACAGGAAAGGACTGATCGTATGAAAATTAAATTTCATATTTTACTATGTATACAGTCCGCCGTAAAAAAAAAAAATGCCAAAAATGTGACTTACTCTTTAGTTGACAAACTTTCCTAATTGAAGTATATTTCGATCACTTACGGTTTAAAAGATAATCGCTTAAAGATCTATTTTGATTCACCCGGTATACTATACAAATAAGAATATGTAGCCGTAAACTCATTTAAATCAAAAGTACAAAAAAATATTAAATAACCCATAAAGGAAAATAATATTTTTCAAGAAACTTTTGAATTTTTGGCATACGCACTCTTATTTCGTAGTGTTTTGTTTTTTAAAGGGACAGTGGTTTTTCAAATGAGTAATTCTAGACTATGTATATAGCACGCTAAAAATCTCCTGTCTAAACACTTTGTATTACTTAAAATATATGTAATTATAATATCATGGCAGCTGGATGAGGTTTTATAATTTGAGGTAAACCTCTAATTTAAGTACATAAAATATTATTTACTTCCTTTTTTCCCAGTGATGATATTTAACTTTCATTCCTGGATATATTATTTGAAAATATTTGGGTAATATTTTTCAATTTGCGCATATATTTCTAAAAAGCTTCTGTTTTGCATCTAAACTGATTCTGCATATTCATTTTCAGTGCGTCAACTCCATATAAGACGGCACATCTGAGGCATCTTTTGACCAGTCTGGAAAAAATTTTTGGTCCCCAAAGAACTTTAAACTACGCTGAAGAAGATATGAAACTAGGTGGTTGTTGGTACGGATTAACCCCCCTTTTACTATTCTTAGGTATATATGTGGTGTAGAATCATGCTGAAATATTAGCAACTACGAATTCACTTTGCGACATGGAGACTCCATTAGTTTTTTTATTTATTATCTTGCGCTTAAGTATTTTGGACGATGTACTATTTAAGCATTTATGAGGTTTTTAATTTTATTGTTAGTAACTTATTTTTAAAATATTTTTAAAATATTTAAAAATATTGTTAATAATATGTATTATAAAATGTATTTGTTTTTCTGTGGTATCAACCAAAATCCGCTGACAAAAGTTGCAAAGATTTTTTGTTTGTAGTAGCAAAATTGTTAGGTACTACATTTGATAAACTGCGTGTGCATTTTTTAATGTGTATGTGTGTGTGTGTTCTAAAAAAAACGTAATACGATCTCCGCATTTACGGCAGCGTATACTTTGATTTTTTCATTTTAAATTTAATCTAATTATTAAACTTATTAGTTTTATAATGATTGTGGATGTTTTCATTTATCTATTGTGCCCTCTATCTATTGCTCCCTATTAATGTTTAATTTGTTTAATTTTGCAGTCGAAATGATAGTTTTTCTGATGAAGTTCGTCATTGGAATTTTGGCAGATTTTCTGATACTCGAGGTAAGAGGCAAAATTTTCTGATTTAAAAATTGCTTATTTTATGTATACAAGTTACCCCATAAACACTGACTTCGGCTTTTATTCCTTAAATATTGATCATAGACATATGCAAAAAAATTACAACGCTATGTGAAAAAAGGTACTAATTTTCAGGGGATTATTTCTAAATAAATACAACATTAATTTTTTCCCTTGCAAAACAATTCTCAATTAGTAAAATTCAAAATGTAAAATTAATTAATTAGGTGATAATACAAATTTATAGCCTTTCATCTTAAAAAGGCTCAGAGGTGTGAAAATAAATATATGTTAATTTTAACCACTTTTTAAATTCTAAAGAAAATCATATCGGAAGATCATGTTTCAAAAATTATACAAAAAAAAGAAATGACTACATAAATACATAATACTTTTGCTGTTATTGATATTGTATAGCCGTAACCAAAATTGTTTAAACATTTCTCTGTGCCTTTTTATTATGACAGGCAGAAAATGTTTACACTACCTTATTAATGCATGGAGAAAATTTTACTAACTGAAAATTCTTTCGTACGTGGGCTGTATAAAAATTAAATTTTGTGTTTGTTTAGATTTGATCTCCTAAAACTTTAATCGATACCATGAAATCCTTTACCTTTTTTACTTACCTTTGTAATTTATTGTATATGTCTATGATCAGTACTCAAGGAATAGAAGCCTATGTAATTATTTTTGGAACAACTTGTACATAAATATACTTAAATCCACTTAATATAAGCATATAAAAACGATTTCTTTATCGTTTCATAATATTGAACATTTTATTAAAAGTATTTCAAATGTTTGAAATGCTTTAAAAAGTAGAAAACGGTTTTAACGGCAGTAATATAATTTTCTGATGCGCAACATATATTAGTGTCCTTTATATTCTCAGTAAGTATCGAACCCAATTTTTGTGTATAAATTTCCAGCTCGAAACTTACTACTCAAATTATTGTTGTTGAACATGAATAACGACTGATTTTAGCATTATTACCACAATTCTTTCACCATTCATTAAGCTTAAGCACACTCAGTCAATTTTGCAGACTAAAATAATACATTTTTTAAATTAAAATTTTGCTTTTTCGTGCTTAGAGAAGTCTATTTTTTTATTGAATTATTTATTTATATTTCAGAACCCCTTCTACCAAGTTGTAGTGACGGTAAGTATGTTTGCTTATTTTTATTTCTAATATTTTAACATAATCTTTATTTTATTTAATATATTTTGATATCTTATCTACTGTACATATTCGACACATGTAAATACATCTCCATTATACTGTAACCTAGGTGGTGTCTGTCGACCTAGCCGTTCGGAGTTTTCCGTGGTTTTCTCCGAAACTTCTCGTAAATATGGTTTAGAACCCACCACGGAGGAAACTCCCCTCTCCCTCGGCCTAAATCCGTGTACATAATCGGTCGTATTGTCACATCATATCAAATCAAATCATTTATATTGTGAAGATTTTTTTTCATCTACAGATTTACTAAAAGATATAAAAGAAAAATTTACAATTCTGCAAATTTTTCAATTTACAGTATGTATTTATGTTGCATCTGAAGATCGAAAGATAGATTGATAGCCGTGCAGGAAACCAGAATCCTAGACCTCCATACTTAATCTATCTATGAGTGTTCAGTGTTAGTTTTTCCACTCGGCCACTGGTAGGCATATACATATACATGTTTCTAGATTATCTCTGTTACAATGCTGGAAAAAGTTGAGTTTTGTTGGGTGAGGAATGGGGGGCTGAACTGTGTTAGGTTATAAAAGTATTTTATAAATCACACACGTTATTGTTCATAAGAGCTATTTCATTCTATAATTTTGCTTAAACTCACTCTTCCTTTTCTAGACCCTAGTACTATGCCTTACCTTTCTGGGATTTTTGTACAGCCTTCTCTGCACCTTACTCCTAATTTCAGCCCCTTAGTTACTGAGTACTCTGCGAACGTGAGTTTTGATCAGTTGATGGTCAAGCTGTCAGCCCAGGCTCATAACTGTCAAACCGAAGTTCGTATAGATGACAAGTATGGACCAACAAGGTAAGACGAAAATTAAGTATGAAGCTACACATGCATAAAAGTGCATTTTGTATACATTCAATTGTAAAAAGGTTTTTAGCTTAAAATCGAAGTCCATTTTGTCGATGAAAAGAAAACTTAAAAGAGATATAGATAAAATGCGTCGTTTCTAATGAATCGGCTGAAGCCAGGCCGAATTGTAAAGACGGAAACAAAATATGAATTTTTGCGCAAACTGATTTACAGCAATTTCCGCCGAAACTTGGCAACGTCGCTTTTCACGAATATTAATATATTAGTTCACAATTCATATTAATAATTGATAAGTTCAATTTACAATGCCTATTCATTTTTTTTTTTCATGAAGTAAAAATAGTTATTTATCATAAACAGTAGTTATATTAGTTGTACCATAAAAAGTAGTTATTTTATCATACAGTTCCGCACACACCGCATTTTAGAAATTAACTTTATTGGGGCTTTTCTTTTCTCCGATGGTTCAATTTCAAGACAAATACCATCCCTTCTTTTGATTTTACTAGTTTAGAATCTGGTTCGCGTGTATTGTTAACCTTTTACAGAGCGAATTGAGATTCAGGCATATTTTATTTTATTTTATTTTATATATTTTTTATTTTATTGCATATTTTGTCTTCTAATGCGCTAGTTAAGGGATATTAGTCATTTAAATGGAGGGGGGGGTATTGTATACAATTTTCATTGTGTTCCCATTTTGGAGCCTGAGTCATTTCTGAATATACTTTTACATCGATTTCAAAAACGGAATATACTGATGGGTATAGTTTAAATAATAATTGAAATATTATAATTAATAAAAGATTTATTTTTAAATTTAAGTAAAGATATGAATTAAGTTTGAAGGGGGTGGGGGTGTATCAAGATAGCTCTGTAAAAAATTACGAAAATGGCTATTTTCATTATTTTTGTCAAGTTTCCCACTAATGATTGAAAAACTTCTATTTAAAAAAATCAAGTAATCTTTTAACTTTATCTGCTAATTTTACAAGTCAATATTGATAAAATGTCATTTTTGAATACCTTTTTAATTTGATGTTCCCAATTGGGAACATTGACCTGTAAAAGGTTAATGTACGAATTACATGTATAATTAGTTGATAGTACATTTTGGTAACTAACAGATTTTGTTACATTTGAGATGCCCTCGGAAATCACGGGATGAGCAACCAGAGGGTTAACGTTCATCCGCGTGTTAAAAATATGTTCTTCATATAACCCTCATATTAAGACATATTTAATATAAACAACCCATGCACAATTTATGCTCTTTTTATTAATACCGTGAACATATTTTTTTGGAATAATCGCTAAATAAATAATGGCCGTAAAATTACTTTTCCAAGAGGCTTCCTCATATATAATTGTATGGTTTTGAATACAAATAAAACAAGAAAGATAAATCATGCCAAACACATCGATTATAAAATACTTTCCAACACAGCAATGTTTTGGTGATGCCAAATTTGGGATGTATTGTCCTCAAATCTAACGAGATTTCGGAGATAAGAAAATGTAGCATTATCACTATAAATGTAATTTTATGGGACCCTGTAAAAAAGCTTGAAATGTTTTCTCCATCGTTTAACTGCAGAGTAAACTCCTATAAATATTTTCATACTTATTGCATTGCGCTTAAAATGGATTAAGGTCTCTCAGCTAACGTAGATCGTTGTGTATTCGAATTTTTTTTAATGTTCCTGTACAAGAATTATTAATTATACAGACACTATTTTCGATGGAGAACATTATTTAGTGAGCCTTAATAAACACATATGTTGACTTTGTTTACTTTCAAAAAACCCAATACCCTTACGGGAAAGTCACCAATACTGGCGACTTTTAGCGCAACTTTTGAGGGAGGCACACAATTTTCGTCGGACTATTCTCTTATATTATTTAGTATTATAGTATTCTGCTATAACTGAATGCCTGTCTCTAAACTGCAATTGAACGTAATGGATTGGAATTATTTTGAGTATTCCTGCAAAATAACTGTTAATGATACAGACACTATTTTCTATGGAGAGCTTTACATTGTAATTCTTAATAATATGCATTCGTTTCGGTTCATTTTAAATAGCCGAATATCTCTCTAAAATATGTTTTAAAGAGTGACTGCCCATGGAGCTGCCCATGTATTGAAAATCTACCCCTGTAGTACACCTGTAGAAGAATTTGTAATGCTACATACACTAGTTTCAATAGGGTACACAATACCTAGAAATAACATATATAAATTTCCTAGTAATATACGCATTTTTTATTGGAGTTAGAGCACAGATAGACTGAAATTATAAATACTTTTAACTGTGTTTAAAAGTGTTAAAAATACATATTAAATTTTGAATTTTTTATAAATTATAATCATTAATAGGTTCTTTTTTTAATAAGAAACCAATAAACCATTGAAGGAAAAAAAAACACCGGAGAGGAGAAAAACAAACATTGAAGCACATTTTAAAAACTCATTGGGTTTTTTCCTAGTAGCAGATGTATCCTTGCAAGAGAAGTAGTTTTACAGGTTGTCATTTGCAACTGCTATTTCAAATACGTTTTTCGCCTTATCCCCCCCCGCCCCCTTTATACGATGGATGGCACAAATAAATGCGAGAATCGTTTAAAATTTTTCCTTCATTGATCGTCCAGGTGATGGATTAATCATAATTATTTTTTTATAGATTACGTTAAAGCACCACTGGTTCGTGAGTGAATTTTCGGCAAATCTTTTAAAGCTCTTTTATGCGTTTTGTCGATGATTAAATTTCAAAACGAATACCAGATCCGCTTTTTTTATAAACCTTCTAAAAAAGCATGTTCTCGGGCATTCTCATCATCATTATAATGCTTTACACATTATTATCGAATGCTTTCACATTTCAAATCTCCTCCTCCCTACTTCCAGTGTTTCTGAAAAAAAAATTAAATAAATAAAAGTGTATGCGTGTAATCTTTACGCGCGATTGAAGTAAAACTTCTTTTACGTTTACGACTCATATCACTGAAATGATTAAACTTAAAATAAATATCATATTATAATTTAATTATATTTATTATTCATGTACTTTACCAAGATTATATAATTGTTATATTCGTATTATTCATTGGAAATAGGTACTTGAATGCCATCATAATTTTTTATGCATTAAATTATAGGTTTGTGGTAACTATAATGTGAAACATAAATTTTACTCTCTAAATTTGCTAATTTTCTTGAAAATACAGCATCTATCGTTGTACCGAAACGCGTTGTTGATTGAAGCCGAGAAGTATTCATAGTTAGATCAAAATTTTCTTTTAAAAAATCAACTAACGACTGAGATTCTTGAGAGCGAAAATTAACATTAAAATCTCCAGTAAGAATTTTCGGTCATTCATGATAATTACTTAGAATCCAGGAAGTGTCCATGCTGTAGTATTATTCTTTAACTGTTTTCGTGTACCATTGTTCCGTCTGGAGGTTGGGTCTAATGGGGGGGGGATGTCCGTAGTCTAGTATTACACTTTAACTGTGTTCTTTAATTGATGTTTTCCTCTGTTTGTGGGGGTTCGAATGCAGGTAGTGTAATTTTTGTTCTATTTTTCTATCACAGTGTTCTTAAGCGTTGATTTCGTCTGCTAGTAGGTTTCGAATTATTATTCTGTATCCATGTTTTTAAACTGCAGGTTCTGTCCATTGTTTGGGATTGATTGCAGCCAGGGTCTGTTTCTTACGTACTAACATTTCTTAAAATACATCTTTTGGGCAAAATAATAACAGACACGACATACATAATATTTTGGAGTTTAATGGCCTAACGGCCAATGCAACTGGCATATGACAAATAATAATATCACTTCACTTCGAAACTATTGCCTATATTTACTACGAAATAGTATTATAATACAATTATGTAATTAAAGCACATCTGAAATAAGTAATTACTATATATCACGCTCATAAGTCTATGTATTTAATTTTTTGAAGTTTTGATAATTCAACGATCTCCATTTCCTTCGCCTCGATGGAAATATAAACAACCTGAGATGCGCAGTTACCCAGTGTGCGTAGCGCCATCTGTTTGCAACAATGGCCTTATCGAACTTTCTAAGCGAAGTGTCCCCTCCTATAAATTTGCCTTCGTGGGATCGAAGTATGATCCTCCAACAGTGTTCTTAAACGAAAATTTCCCTCTGCTGTTTAGGTACATTTGCAGCCACTGTCCCTTTAATTGTGGTGTTCCATCTCCTTGTTCTTAAACCGTTGTTCTGTCTTGAAGTTGGGTTAGAATCCAGGAGAAGTGTTCTTAAACTGACCTTTCCAACTACTTTTCCGGTTCGATTGCAGACAGGTTCCATTTCTTTGTGCTTTTCCAAAACCTTGTATATTATTCACCTAATAATAAGGATTATCGACAACCTCCTGTGAGGTTGGGATTACGAAGTAAAATATTATGTTGGATGTACCGTCAAAACGCTTATTGATATATAAATAAAGATTGATGTCTCAAAGAAACGGCGAGAAATCGCTGTTTCTTTCCCTAACAGGTTCCCCGTATTTTTACACGATGAATGTCGTATCAAGAGTTAATCAAAATACTAACCCAGCTTTATAGCAAGCGGACGCCAAATATTAATCACTGCACCAAGTCCTTTATTTTAAAACGCGTTTGGCATTTGTATGGTCATCAAATACCACCACGGCAATAATAATTCTATGTCTGAAAATAAGTACTAGCCACAATCTAACGATACACAATCAAGAAAATAAACGTTAGACCTCTTAAAAACAATTTAATGCAAAAGTTATTTCCCCACGGAAATCTTCACAAACTCTTCAGAGAGTATAGAATTTTACAACTAGTTGCCATCGGCAAAACGAGGTATTTAAATACATATTTTGTGGATAACGTTGCCATCTCAAGAAAAACTAAATAATGATAATAATGATAATGCATTTTCAACAATGAAGTCAGCGAAAGGAGCGAGCGGTCGAAAATGTAGGATTTTCCGCGGTTTTTCTTTTTCAGGCGTGCTTGCCGTGGAGTATATGACATATACGTCACTTCCTTTGCTGAGCGTTACTTCCGTCAGAATAAAAAAATCTGAGTTACCCCCTAGTCGCGACTAAAGAAGTTTTACTTCAAAAAAAAAAAAAAAAAATCACAGCGATGTTAATTTTGCAATGGGGGGGGTCTAGCATTTGGTTTATTTTGTAAAAAGCTGTACATTAATTTCAAGCAAATCATTTCTAACTAAATTTTGATAGCAAACAACTTGGGCGTAAATAATGGTTTCATATTTGTTACATGTTTAAACAAGGCTTATTAGATAGCTGTTTTATTTATCGTTGTTTTTTTTTTAGCACTAGGGTGCTATTAAGTTCAGTCCCAGGTTTTTGTCTACGCGACTTTGTAGACAGGATTTGTAGACATGAGTAGTAGACAGGCTTCGTATCATGAACTGTCAACGGTGAAGATCTTTTCAAATGTGTTTGCCAGGTAACGCACAGGTAGGTGGGCGGGAGGGGAGATTAAATTCTTGAAAGTCGCACAAGGTTTGCAATTTTTGATAATTGATCGCCACGTTTGCTGCCAAAAAATAACTTTAAAACCGAGCCAAGCTTGGCGATATCTTCCGAATTCGGCTAGAAACTAGGAAAAACTAGTTAGAATATGCCTGGCCAATATTGTAAAATAGTTTTAGTAGGCGATTTCGATATAGATTTCAATTCCAAATATTTGTGTTTTATGAAACAAAAAAGACAAATAACGCACACTCATGAATTATGATGTCCATTCCAAACAGTATTTAAAATGGTGAAGTATTGTTAGAATATTCTTGGCGAAGATTGCAAAACAGTTTCAGTAGGCCATTTTAAGATAGATTTTGATTTCAAAGATGTGTTTTATGGAACAAGGGAGAAAAATACGGCAAACTCTTAAATAATGATACACTTTTCAACTTAATGAAATAGGGAAAGAAAATAGCGAAGACGCATGGATTATGACATACTTTTAATATATAGCACTTTAGTGCGTATTTAAAATATGAAAGTGTTTGAGATTTTCTTACTTTTTTTCCCCCTTTCAAAGAAGAGGTATGAGAAAAAAGGGAAGATAACCAGTCACTCTCCTCAGAGAGAGAGTTTCAAATGTTTTGAAATCAATTTTTAAGTGTTCGTGTGTGCTACTGTTAATAGCAAGAATTTTATCGCTGTCTCTTATTTAAATTAACATAGAGAGAGATATATGAAAAGAACGTTCGCTTCTCCGACCTACCATAGATTACGAATTTTGGAAACTTCTCTGTTATTAAGCACTTACGATACGAATCTCAAATTCATTCCAAATTTTGCCATTATTAGCTTCAGTAATTTCGGTTAGACGAAATACTGACATTCTCAAAAACGGCTTTACTTTCTGCTTTATAGAAATCTTACGATCTGCTTTAGAACATTTTTGACACAGATGGCTGTACGATGCCGCGCCGCACAGCCAGCTGCGTCAAAAGTGTTTTTTAGCTGTGTGCCACGTAGTGGGCGATTCGATCGACCTCCATCTTGCTGGTAATTAAATCGTGCAATGGCAACGGCTGCACTTTTTCAACATTGGGCAGTCTATCTAGATGTCCTCCTTAAGAATTTAATTGAAATCAAATTTATTCTTCGCTAATCAAAACAGCTAAAATGTCAGAGTTGTGTCTGACATTTTAGCCGTTGCATTCCCTTCACAGCGAGGACACCAAAGGGTTAAACAAGTCATTCAATTGCAGGATTATTTCTTATTCTTTGTTTCTGCATTCTGTTTTCAGGAGTACGAACTACACGCTGGGTGTGGGAGAAAATCGAATAAGTTTCTTGGTGGTTGATGTTAGTCATACAGAGCCTTGGGTAATCAACACCTACACTCTTGTGATACATCGACTAGCTGTAACGCATGCAGAACCCCCCTTTGATCCTACTTTTCCACATCAAGTTTGCAGTCTTCTCCAGGTAAGGCAGAGTACCTCAATTTTTTGCATCATTTACTGGTGGTTGAATTGGCTGTCTTTTCCACCATGTGCAGTTGAAATATCCGAGGGTCGTCCGAAAAGTAAGTTGAATAACAATAAAAATGAACAAAACATTATTACACAGAAAAATTTATTGCAACAGATGCATCAATATTTCAGGTACCTCTCGCATAAGTATAACCGGAAGTGTAACACTTGTCATGCTTTTGGATAAGTTTTTTAGTCCAGTGTCATAGAAGTCTGCCATCAGAGAATGGAGCCACAGTTGCTTGGTGTCTTCGTCCGTGGAAAAGTCATGCCCGGTCAGGAATTTCTTCTGTCACCGATCTTGCTTCCAGTGACTTAGCTCTTTGTGACACTCTGGATCCTTTCTTAGATGGCAGACTTCTATAACACACTTCGCTGCAAAAACTTATCCCACGATATGACAAATGTTGCATTTCAGCTTATTTTGATGTTGAGAAATAGCTGAAATATTGTTGTATTTTTTATAATAAATTTTTCGAGGTCATAATATTCTATTCCTTCTTATTGGCCGTTTGAAACTTACTTTCCGGACGGCCCACGTACTAATTACATATTTGAAAAATAGTTAGTTTTCTTTCTTACTTTCTTTCCCTCAAGTGATTTGCTTGGTTATTTAGACAGAATTGTTATTTATAAGATATTTTTCAGAGAACTTTAGAACACTAAAGTTTGAAATATCAGTTCTTTGATCTGAAGGGTAATCTGCCTGTTCGCGGCTAAAACATCTCATTCCCTATCAGTAGTTTTCTTTCATACTTAAGCACCATTAAGCAATCTCACACTTTAAACAAATCACTGATGTCTTGATAACTCTAATTACGTTCACAGCACCGATCTCGTTTGCTTCTACTCCACATAATATAAATGTCTAATTGTCTTACTTGAGATTCGGATTTAAAGTTTCTAAGTTGAATCTGTATTGTTTTTTGTGATCTTGTGTGAGATTGTAGGTTTAATCGTAGCATATAATTCAATGACAGTAATATAAATAGAGAATATTATACACAAAGCTCTGTCGATCTGGAAGTCAATAATTTACCTAGGCAGAGATTTTTTAGCAAGGGAGAAAGATCATTCTTGTTGCTTGTGTTTTAAACTTTGAGTACACTTTAAACTGTTCTCTACCACCTTTTCAGTAACCCAGCAGTGAAAATTCTCTTTTTGTTCCTAAATTTGCTTCCCCGCATTCCTCTTAGAATTTACGCGGTCTTTAAGACAATGGGAACAAATAAGTTTAACAGTAAACAAAAAGAAAAAAAAAAAAATGTTAGGGTAGGTGCACCAGTAATTGACACTTTAAGAGCAATAATAAGCATTAACTAATAATTGCTAATTAATAAAATTATCTATAGACAAAATTTTTTGTTTTAAAACTTGAGTGAACTTTGAAAATTCATGCAAGGTATAATTTATTACAGAATATTGGAAATTTCTATATTTTATAATTTGTCATGGTGGCGACACCAGTAATTGACACCAAGACAAAAAAATTGGGTCCAGTGATTGACACTTCATGCTCCACCTAATTAGTACTTGACACCTAAGAAATGAGTGGAGAAGTATGCTGATTTATTTTTTAATACAATGACGTAAAAGTGACTGGAGCAAATGAAATGACATTTGGTGACATGATAGGTGGTAATTCAACTTAAACTATAGGCGTCGAATTTTTTAAAAATGTTGATTAGATTTTGAGATTTTGCGAAAATCGTTCCAAACTGTGCACATTTGTGTTCGCGCATCACGTAAAAATGACTGAAGGAATGAAATATTTGGTGACATGATAGGCTGTCACTGAGCTTAAACTATAGCTTTCAATTTTATTTTTATTTTCATTCGATAACGAAACCATACGAAATGAAATTTGGTGACATGTTAGTAGGTCCCCCAACTTAAACTATGACGTCGAATTTCTTAAAAACTTTTATTAGATTTTGAGGTTTTGCGAAAATTCTTCCAAAATGAGTATATTTTTGTACGCTCATCACATAATAATGACTAAGGTGAATGAAATGAAATTCGGTGACATGATAAGTGGTCACTCAACTATGACGTCAAAATTTTAAAAAATTCAAATTTTGAGATTTTGCGAAAATTGTTTCAGACCGCTTAAATTTTCGTTCTCGCATCATATTATAACGACTAAAGCGAATGAAATTAAATTTGGTGACATGATAGGTGATCACCGGTGATCACTCTACTTCATTGTTTTTGGAAATCTGCATTCATAGTAATCCATCAACGACGTATACTTTAGCTATTTATTTGATACAATTCAATTTAAACTTATTTCTACAAAAAATATGCTTCAAATTGAAGCAGGTTGATAATGAACATATCTTATTTCAGCATCAGAATCTGATGCTGAAATAAGATATGTCACCAGATGAAATCAGATTCTGATGCTGATATAAGATATGCTGAAATAAGATGATGATGATGCTATATGTGAGAGTCAGATTTTTTTTTTTTTTCATTGAGTTTAAAATTTCAATTTTTGATACCTAGAGCTCCTGGAGATATTAAAATGTTTCATAAAATTGAAGATAGATGTCTAAATTGGTACTTGATAGCGCCGTTTGATAAAAGTTTTGAAATAAAAGCTTACTATAATAAATTACCTCTTAAAGTTTTAGTTACTGGCGCATGTAACCTTATCTTTTTTCCTACCTTATTTTGAATATTTTTTCAGGACACCTAACCCACTAACTCTAATAGATACTCAAAAATTATCTAAAGATAACCTTCTAATCAGCTATTAACTGCATTTACTAAAAATTTTATGCGATTATCATGACGTGACTGGAACACCAATAACTGACATTAGTGTCAATTACTGGGGAAATCCATTTTTTAACCCGTAATTGACATTCCATCTTATAAATAAATAAATTTATTTATTTATTAAAAATAAACTGTACAGACTTATTTTGTGTGCTATTATCTCATTATGTCTAAATTGGTTCTAGATAACACCGTTAAAACAGTTTATAAATAAAATTTTATAATAAATTATCTGCCAAAGTGTCAATTACTGGTGCGGTGTCAATTACTGGTTTATCTACCATATGTAGAAACCTACAAAATAAAAAAGTAAATATTGTACTTTTATGTGTGTTGTGTTCAAAATTTTCTTTTTAAAAAATTGCATGAAATAAAATTGACGGAGTCTTCTATGGACTGTGTACGCTAAAGGGAACTGATTCACCTAAAATATGTCGTGATTCCAATGTTGTCCACGTTCAAAAGATACCTCTTGGGGTGTCTATTTAGGTACTAAATTTCTCATCTGAGATTGGCTCATATTAGTAGACCACTCATAGAGGGCAACTTTAGTCTGCGTACTAATCGTCTGCATAGTGAAATGACCAGCATCTCCGACCTTCGTAGCAGTTAAGCCTACAAGTAGGCCGCTGACCTTAGAAGGAAAATATATTATATTTTTATTGTCATTTTGTTTATTTTGCTAGTTTACTTAAGTTCGCTAAAAATGCATCTGTAACCCATCTCATTTACGGCACAGTCAAATGAGTACTTATCAGCTAATCCCCCCTTTTTTTCCCAAGGAGTGTGAAATGCGGGTATCCCCCAGTGAATTATGCGGAATTCAGAGAGATGCAGGCGTCTCAAAAGACTGGATCTCGTATACTGCTGAAGTTGCCACTCTCCCCATTTGCCAGCAAGGAGACGAGAACGGTAACTATCTGCTTTTTTAAAAATAGGTACAGCTGTGCCCCCGATTATCCAAGTTGGTCGAGACCGAGCATAGCTGGAATATCGGATAACACGCACAACCATAAATCACAATGACTTGTTACACCCTCAAAAATTATTTCTTCAATTGACGGAAATTTTACTGAAAGCAGGGACGACAGAATATCTCCGTTATTTGACGAATGTCCGTTTTTTTTTTTTTTTTTTTTTTTCTCCTGTCAAATGAAGAAACTTCTCCAAATTCAACGTTTTCAAGGAGAACGGACATTATCCGTTGAAAAATGAGGAATA
Source organism: Cheiracanthium punctorium (assembly GCA_038373885.1). Classification (NCBI taxonomy): domain Eukaryota; kingdom Metazoa; phylum Arthropoda; class Arachnida; order Araneae; family Cheiracanthiidae; genus Cheiracanthium; species Cheiracanthium punctorium. The sequence continues at coordinate 269,036 of JAWZYV010001433.1, read as the reverse complement.
AATGAGTAAAGGCGAACTTTCAAGAATTATTTCTTCAATTCACGGAATTTTTTCTGGCAGTAGCGCTGCCGGAATATTCCGTTATTTGACGAATATCTGTTATCTCCTGCCAATTAGTAACTTCTTCAGATTCAACGTACTTTTCTCTTCTTCAGATTTCAGGAAGAGGAACTCAAGGAAATATTGTGTTTCCATTGAGTACGGAAAATAATTTTTTGAAAATGAGGGATAAATTTGTGTATAGGGACGACTTTTCCTAACATGTTTTGACAAATTCCAGTCTGTATTTAAGTTTTCCAGTATTAGTCGGCGTGGTGCCTGGGTTAAAGCCAATATCTGGGCTGTTTAAAATTTCTAGTCGATTAACAGGGAACATCGGGTCAGTGGGACTTGGATGATCGAGGTTATACTGTATTGATTATTTTTACATCACCTTTTATTTCAGTGTTAAAAGCACATTTCTGTTTAAAAATCGTCTATTAATCAAGTAAGTTCCTGTATAGGCATTTATTTAAATATTGCACTTTAGTATGTGGAATATTTTAATTGAATAAATAGTGTGCTTGCATAAAACCATTTGATATTAGAATTTGCGTTTATACACAAAATAATATGTATATTCGAAAAGTTTTGGCATTCAAAGGATTAGACTAAAACTCATTTTAGTGTATTGGATTCTTATTAGCTGTCCACTGAAAAGTAATTGCAATTTATGCTATTAAAATATAAATTTTTATAGAAGTTGTCAATATATGATGATCTACAATTTATTTTATGTAAATAAAAGCGATTTTATCAATATTTTGTTTTGAGCTCTTGAAAAACTGCTTCTCTTAAGTATCCTGAAAAAGTGCAACCTAAATTAAAAGACTCAAGGAAGAAAAAAAAAAAGACAAGCGCTATTTATAATGATATCATTCATGAAATGATCCTTGTAGTAACAAGAACTAAATCGATTTGCTTCGTCTGAAAATGATGTTACATACCCGATCGATTGCGATACAATTATAATTCTTTATCTAGGAATCGATTTAAAAAAGACCGGGGAATACAATTATCTTTCCCATTTACTTTCATTTCTTCTTGTTCCTTTTCAAATAACCTCTTGGATATGAATAATGGACAAAAATAGAGAAATTACAAGGAAATTTTTAGCGTGAAATGAAAACGTTGGAGTAGGAGGGTGGACGAATTACAGATGTATTATGATATTTCCTGCTGAAACATTATCCAAGCTTTAATGGTATTTCCTTTCGATTTTTTTTTTAATTATGAATTGATTAAGAACATTCAAGCACAAATATCAATCCAGCCCCCTTTAGAAACTGGAATTCAGTATTAATGAATTTATTTAAATTTTATAAATGCATATTTTTACAATATTTTTATTTTTATTAAAAATGGCAATCCTGATTTTATAACATTTGCCAAAGTCATTCAAGATATTAAAAAAACTCGCTACACAAAAAAAAAAAAAAACAATGTGTTATCATTGTTGCACGTATGACGAATTTAGAAAATTTTTCGCCTAGATCGTTTTATACTACGATTTCAAGCCTTTTGATTTTTGGAACGTTTCAAGTTCATTGCTTACACATCACATAAGATTCCTAGACTGAACGCAGAAAGCAAAAGCATTAACCCTTTAACGCACAGTGTTCCTGCTCTGGGAACACCAAACTCTGACGTTTTGACTGTTGCCAATAACGAAGAATAGATTTGATTTCTATAAAAATAGTTGCGGGCGACAAAGCTCCACGAGAATCCTCTACTTTTTAGCACGTCATTTCCCGTAAAAAATTGTCACGATTACTTTTAAGAGCACTGACATCTGCTGAAAAATAGAAGAATGCGAGAACAGCTGCATATATTGCCCAATGCTGAAAAAAGGGCTGCCGTTGCAATCGCTCGACTTAACTACCAGCAAGATGGCGGACGATTGAAGCGTTCATCGCGTGCCACAGATCTAGAGACCCTTTTTTGATGTAGCTGGCGCGTCAAAAAAGGCGTCCAGCAACGTTTCGATCGTCCGATATCTTGCTGGTAGTTAAGTCGAGCGATGGCAACGGCTGCCCTTTTTTCAGCATTGAGAAAGGGTTGCGCCTCAAAGGGTTAACAGCTAAACTGAGATGACTGACTTGGAAAAAGTTTTCGAGTATTTAAACGAAAGGGTAATGTCACCACAGTCGTCTTGGCCATTTGACCAACATCATATTCTTACAACTCATCTCTAAGTGTTTTCCTCATAAATATCGGAAAAAAAGCTCTTGAAGAAAAATACTTAAATAAATAATTACTTACCATATTTAACTTTGAAATGTCTGGCTTGTTCTATGGAGCACCCGTTAAATCTTTCGTATCCGAAGCCAAACCTTTTGATAAAAAGATTCAGTGAAAAAAGTCAGAATTCTATACACAAGATAATTTGCTCGATATGTTATTTACCGCTCTGAGAGCTCAACACATGAATATAAAAGTATAGACATAGCATTAAGTCATCCGAATAGTATTGGCTATGTGTAGAGCCAGGGGCGCAAAATCACCTGGATCACAAGAGTTTTACTATTTTAGGTCTTTTTTTTTTAATAACAGATCTGTAGGGGAGAATACGTAGGATTTTATAAAGTACAATGATTTACGTGGGGCGTGAAGAATTATTAAGTTGTTTTTCAAGGCGTAGGGGAGCCACAATTTGGAAAGTTATGTCAGAGACGCAAAATCACCTAGCTACGCTCCTGGCTGTGGGTGTCGAAAGTGCAAGATCGAAACTGTTGCAAGCTATATATTTTCTATGAGTGTTTCGAGCAATTATAAAAAAAGGCTTTAGCTATTAACATTAATACTTAACTTTTATTAATATTAGAAGGATTACATCGTTTGATGTATATGATTCTTAAGAAAAATCAATTTTCTCGTGACTAACAACTTTAACGGTATGAAATGAAATACTTTGTCATAACTATTACTGTGTTAGAGGTGGAAATTTATGTATAATGTATACTATTGCGTATTTAAAAGCCTACATTAAGTCTTTTTATTATGAACATGATTTAGGACGCTGGGTGCTTCCATGTCGTTCATGTGCTGATAGAAGTACCTGTTACTGGAAAGAGGCTGTCTGGCAACCCTATAGCTGTAGACACGCAGTTCTATCAACAGACAATCTTAGGCGTTGCCTACGGGGTAAAAAGGTAACCTCTCTTTTCACTTGAATTGTCTTACTAGCCTCTTCTTAAATCATGCAAAATATTGGCAAAATATATCAACGCAATCTAAAATCAGTTGTTTAAAACATTATTTAAAATAAGTCTAAAAGAAATAGATCAATAGAAGAGATTATGAAAACCAAACTATGAATGTGATGTTATTTTTAAGCCCATAGTTCATTTATTACCACCTTCTTTGATAATCAAAGAACATGCAATTTGGACGCGAGATGAAAAATAGACTTGTCTGGTTTCGCAAAACAGCTGAAAATCTTTGTCTCCTCTTGCAAAATATTTATAAAATAATGATAAAACGTTTGTCTTGTCTCGTGCTGTAAGTGTAAAAGCCTGCTTCGTCTCGTCTCGCATCCATGCGTAACTGCGACAACTATTAACAATGTAAGAAAAATTTTGTAGAATTTTTTACCTAGAGACGTTTATCTACCAAAGTTTTGGTTATAATTAATAGGAACCCTTGCTTTCATTTGTCTTCCTAAACTAGGTCGTGTCCGCAGACCAAACAAACCATTCGGAGTTTTCTGTGGTTTCCTCTTAAACTTAGCATCCCTTAGAAAGACCCCCATTGAGGGCACCCCACCCATAGACCTAGATCCCACGTATAGATAATTGGCCATAATCCCACAACAACAACATTCATTTGTCTTTTTCCCCTTATTTCTTAGCATAAGTAGAAATGTCTTTATTTTCTTGAAAAATGGTAGGGAAAGCAGCTCCATATTCTTTGTGAATGGGTTTTGTCGTATCACTACTAAAAACAGTAATTTCGAATGAGTTACAAACATCCTCCAGCTATAAAATAATAAGAACTTTGTAAAATGACGCATATAAAAGGTATTTATGAAACTGTACACGTGTTTCGGTCGAAGAAATTTGGTTTGCTTTTTTAGTCTCAGTCTGTGTATATGGACTTCTTGCGCTGGAAAAGAACGACATTTTTTCGATGCAAACATGTATATAGTTTGATAAACTTTAATGTGTGTTATTTTACAAAGTTATAATTATTTTATCTTTTAAACGACAGCTTCTTTTGAGGGTTTTTTTAAACCTTTCATGCATACCTTATGAAGAGTGTTCCGCCTGAAGAGCGATCGTCATCACAAGATTTTTGCACAGCTTTAAAAACAAATTAATGATATTAAACACTCGAAAAAAATTAATAGTACTTCTTCATCCATTGCACTATGGACCAAAAGTAACAGTAGAGCAGTATGTCCCAGGCAACTTTCAGAAAAAAGCTCATAAGCACAAGAATCCTCGTCAATGCTTCTTCAGCCAATGCACTATGGTCCAAAACTTAACAGTAGAGCAGTATGTTTCAGGCAACTTTCAGAAAAGAACTCATAAGCACAAGAATCGCCATCAGAAATGGACCCAAGAGTTACCCATTCTTGGAAACATCGCGAAATTCCGTATGTTTAGCATGTTTTACTGAGTGTTTTGGAACTCCTATAGTTTCACTGTTTGTAACAGTTCGCCGTACAACATGTAAACAGACATTCTAACTTTTTTTTGCGTCTCTAGTGCAATTAATTTTTTTAAAAGCTGTTCAAAGTTTATGATTTTCTAGTGGAACAGCCTTAAGACACCATTTAACATTTTTATTGTATTTTTAATATTTTTGCAGCTGTTATTCATCGGAGATTCGACAAATCGCGGCATGATGCATTACGTCATCGAGCGTGTGAATGGAACCCTGAATGAATGGGACAAGACGCACGACATTCGGGTCTACAACAACGTCAATGAAGGAAGGACAGCGGTCAGCTTTGCGTACTACCCTCAGTTCTGGCTCCCCACAAACCAAAGGCCTGTTTTTGATAAGGCACTATATCACCTCATTCAAAAGTAAGATTACCTACAGCACATAAAGTGGAAGTTGTATTTTAAATAATATGAACCCTCCGAACATCTTGCATAGATAAACGGCAAAAATGTGTAGATGTTTTCACGCCGCAAGTTCAAATGTTGTTGTTCGGTTAAGCAGATTCCAGAGCATGGGTTATAAGGTGTAGGTGTATTTACCTCACTGAACCCATGATTAATTTGTTGACTTCTGTCTGTATTCTAAAATCTGAATCATTTTAATTTAAGCAACGAAATTTTTTACACGTAAAACTGTTACAATATTACAATGATAGTTGTTAATTTTATTATTTTTTAATACTGAACAAAAACAAAATATTCACAAATTTAACCCCTATTTATACCAACATTTACTAGAAAAATATTATTTTGTGTTGGACGAATAGTATTAAAATTTGATCGAGCGGTCGGGCTAGTGTTAATAAACATTGATTTTATACAGCTTTTTTTTCTCCCCATAATTTTCTGCAGTAAATAAATAAAATAGTTGTTTTGCACTGAAAGGAATCTGCGTAAAATATGCATTTTGAATATGAACTATATGGAGTTTCCACCCTTATAATTTTGTATTTTAATTTAATATTTCTATAAAGGAATTTTTTTTAAAGAAGTAGTATTGTAAAAGCTAAAGCCCTGTCTTTATATTTCCTCAATAAAGTAAAAAAATAACTAAAATTAATTAATTACTCAAAAATACAAGTAAATAAAAATAATACATTGTACATCTCTTTAATGTATCTTTAATCACGTTATTGTTCCGAGACAGTCTCACAGCACTTTTATTGATTAAATTACAAGCTAGGTTAAATGATTTATTTTATCTCCCCTTCATAATTACTTTACAAAACACTTCAAAAACTTTAAATTTGCAAACTAACGAAGTTTTTCTAATTTACTGTACTTTATTTATTTATTTTTTACAGATCTCGTCCATTGGAGAATAATACAAACACAATTTTGGTTGTGGGAGGTGTACAATGGCTGGCAACACAACACCTGCTTATGATGCTGAGAGCTTTAAGAGCGTAAGTTCTTTAAAACATAATTAGTTTTATCATTAAAATAACCTTGTAATCTAAGTCATACGGTATGTCATTCATAAAGCAGCATATTGTGATTTTTCAAGATTACTGGAAAAATCACGATACACTGTTTTATGCATAATACACTGGTCTCCAAAAGTTAAGGAACAATTAGTTTTTTTGCGCCTATCTGGCGAATGAACGAATGTAGAAACACCAAATTCGTATGACATGTGCACAAAACAGTTATGTATTGACTAAAACATAGAAGTTCACATAAGAAAAACGCAAAAATGATTTACAACAACAAAAACAAAAATAAATAAATAATGCAATGTCGTTGGAAAAGTACATTCTTGAAAAAAATAATATATCATAGTTTTATGTTAAAAAAAAAAACTCATAGGAACATAGCAAAAATTAGTTTTAATAAGAGATATGAACACCCCTGGCTTGAATGCATTAGCGGCAACGACTTTCCATGCTGTCAATTAAGTTGTCGGTTATCGAGATGGGAAGCGAAGACCAGGAACGGGGTAAGCTTTGTTTTAGCTTTTCTAAAGACCTTGGAGATGGACTTACAGCTCCAACCAGTCTACCAAGATAGTCCCAAAAATGCTCTATCGGATTCACGTCTGGAGATTGAGCTGGCCATTCCATTCGCTCTGAACCAAAACCCTCAAGATATTCCTCAACAACTAATGCTCGGTGAAGTCGTACATTATCATCCATCAGAAGAAAATGATTGCTAATTGCACCGGTATATATATGGATCAAGGATCTCATCCCGATATCTCACACCAGTCAGAGTTCCTTCCTGGAATACATGCAGATCAGTGTGACAATCGAGTGAGATCCCTGCCCAAACCATTATTCCACCACCTCGGTAACTGTGTCTTTCAACAGTGTTGGTATCGGGTGCTGTGTTCCTTCCAGATCAGCAGGCGTCCTGAATCGCTCTCCAGTGTGAATATGAACTCGTCTGCAAAGAGTACAGAAGCCAATCGCTGTCTGGTCCAGGAACGTGTTCTCTTGCCCAAGATAAGCGGGCCCTTCTCTGTGGTCCACTGAGGGGGGGGGGACACAACCGGTCACCTTGCATAGAGACATGCATTGTGAAGACACCTTCGCATCGTACTAGCGGATATTCTTCTCCCTGATGTTACAGAATGGTCTGCAACAAGTTGCGGCACAGAAATGCTTCTTCTCCTTCGGACCGAAAGAGCTATAAAACGATCTTCTTCAGGTGTTGTAGCTCGGGGTCGGCCTGAAACATATCTTCTGGACTCAGCAACTTCGGTTTGATATGGATTCCAGAGATGGTGGACCATACTGCGAGGCACATTAAAGGCCTTTGCAAATACCCAGAGACTGTCGCGGCTACAATGTATTTGAACGGGGAAATTTGACGGGGTTTGGACGCTGCGACCCTCTACCGAACAATAGATGGGGTGAAAACCACAAGTGTGAAAACTGCAATATTATCCACGGTCCCCAATTACCTATTGTCCGGAGTATCTCCTGCTTTCTTCTCGTGCGAAAAATTTATTGCTTACAAGTGATAATTGGCCAAGCGGCCAGCGACGGTCTCTGGGTATCTGAAGCGGCCTTTAGACGCCTAACAGCATTATTCTGTGACAACCCCATTTCTATCCACCCGACCGACCGCCACCTTAACGAATCGGGCAAACGGCTTCTGTCAGACATCGAGGAACCCGACTGCCTATTGTCAACGAATCTGCGAACAGAAATTGTAAATCAACAAAAGTTACACGCGTTATTACGAAAGCCTGATATTTGCGTATTTTTCTCTCACTCATATATGTCTGTTTTTTCTATAAAATAAAAGTGCTAGATATTGTTTTTGCATAAATTTGCATAAAGTTCATTTTTATCATTTACATTATATATTTTATTGTTCGTGTCATTTTTTTATGGGGAGCTTCGAAAAACGTTTTTCCTAAACTTTTGGAGGCCAGTGTATATGCTAGATTTTTCTTTCGTTTTTTAGTTCATTTATGCATGTTATAACATTTTTTTTCCAAATGGTCCTCTTTCTTATCATTTTTAAAATTTTCTTCTTCTATTTCTCCCTCTCCATATTCATAGCAAAATTTACTGCCTTGAATACAATCTGTATTCCATGTTTTTTCAATTTAATAAAACTGATTTAAGAAATACAAGTCGAAAAAGAAACCGAATTTAAGAAAAGAAAGAAAAATGAACAACCGTGTTAAAGAAAATAAAGGTTTAGGCTGTCTTTTTTGTTGAAACACCGTTAGATATATACTAGCGTAAAATGATTTATCCTTTAATTTTCTGTAAGGTTACCCGTCCATAAATGATGAATAGAACACACTTTTAATACACGAATTATTTATTAAAACTATACATTCTGCTTAATTCAGTAATATCGCAATAAATCTTCTAATAAATCGTTTTTATTTAAATTAATTCCGTTATTCAGCAGAAGAAACAGTTTTTTTTTATTTTAATCTCATGAAAAATGTCAAACTGTAATCTCGAGAACCTATTTAGATTTTCATATGTATGACGTAAAATTTGTGAAAAAATGTAACAATCTCACGCCATTTTTAATTAATGACGTCATATTTTTGAATGTCGTAAAAATAACCTCTTTTCAATGGCTCTGAAGAGAAAAATCACATCGGAAGGTCGCGTTTCAGGAGCTGTACATAAATTATGAAAGAAAACGATAATTGCATGAATGCATAATACAGATTTGCTATTACGTATCCTTTTATCAATTTTGCTTAAACATATCTCTGAGACTTTTAATGATGAAATGCTGAAATTTTGTACATTGCCTAATTAATGTATGAGATACATTTTAGTAATTGGGAATTTTTTTCTATGGGGACCGTATAAGAATTTAAATTTGTATTTATTTGTATTTAATATCCCGGAAATTTTCACCGATATCATAAAATTCTGTTTTTATGTAACTGTATAGTTTTTTATGTATGTCTGAGATCAATATTTAAGGAATAAAAGTCTAAGTTAGTTGTTTTGGGACACTCTTGAGTAATGTGTGCCATTTTCAATTTTAGCGAACGACTACAAGGAATCACTCTTGTTATGAAAACATTAGGTGCAGGATTCCATTTACCTGTAGATGGAGTTCATACTTTATCAATGGTAAGTATAACTGGATATTTCTTTAACACTTTTCAACAAAGCTCAAAAGTATTTATGATTTAGGTTTGTCAGTCTGTCCGTACTCTAATATCCATAAATAGGCATAGATTGCTATGTAATTTTTAAACATTAAATTATTGTATTAATTTATTTAAATTACATTATTAATTTATTAAATTATTAAAATTAAATTATTTTATTAATTTACTATTAATAATATTATTAATCATGATTATTGTAGTACAGGCTGGGTGAGGTTGTCACTAATAAATCATTCTATCACACCTTTGATCTGGGTTCGATTCCCGGCTTGGGCTTGGTTGTTGTCCGTTCCTTTTACAAAGAGTATCTTTAGCTTCCCATTGGGTGCTCCGATAATGAAATGACCAACACTTCACGCACACAAACAAACTCATCTGTATTTCATTAAAAAAATTTTTTTACCATTAAACTTTATTCTTAGGACGAACAGAGAAAACTGCTTCTTCACAGTATGGGGCTAGCGGATTTCGCTAAACATTATAATTTTGAAGTTATTGACACCTTCAACATCACTGTGCCAAGATACAAGGATTTTCTTCAGGGCAAGTGTGCTTGCCATTTTCACAAGGTAAGAACATTTTGTTTAAAAAATAATACTATTTGCTCAACTTCATAAATGTTTTAAGTATTTTGCAGTTCTCTATGTTTTGATAAGTTATATAAATATTTTAAAATTCCAGTTACTCGATTTAAAATATGCTCATCTTCATTTTTGCACACAAATAGCGCATATAAATAAAAATACCTCATAAAGTATTTTATTTACGTACAAGGTTTTGTGACCCTAGTAGCACAAATAGTTCAAAAAACGTTCAAATTACGTTGGAAACACGTTTTTTGACGTTAAAAAACGTGTTTTAAACGTCTTTTGGACTAATTGTGCTACTGGGGGAAGGCTATTGCATATTTAAAAAAAATATCAGAAGTAATACTTTAAAGCTAACAAAATTATTTTAATACTTTTTACATCATTACTATGCATATAAGTTAAAAGTTTAGCTTGCTCGCCATTACAAACATCGGTAAATTCCTCGTCAGGGACGGAATTAGAGGCTGAAAGGGACAAAAATTCATTTGTTAAAAAATTCATTTGTTGGACACCTTCAGCTCCTGATTGTTCAGTTCCTCTCTCAGTTTCCATGGGTGGTGCCAATGAGGAGAATACAAAAGAGATAACAGATTCAATTCCAGTTATTTCTGGGTCTTATATTCCACCATAAACCTGACCTTGAGTTTTTCCTCTCAAAATTAAAGCATGGACTGAGTAGAATTTCCCCAAAAATGAGATTGGCGATCTCACTCGGTAGCCGTTTAGAGGGGGTCGGGTGGCCGCTGATAGAAGTTATTTTAACATTAGGCCTATGAGCCGAAAAATCCGTGCCATGAAAAACTGGCCGTTTAGAGGGGTGGACGCTCTGAGAGGTTTTACTGTATGTATAAATTCTTACTGCACACATGCTTTATTATTCTTTGAAAATAACATTTTGCCATTCTTGATTACATCCTATCCACAGGTTGTTAAAGTTCCGTCACCAGATGATGATCTCCCGAGATGGCGGACTCGACGGAACTCTGGTTCAAGTGGACACCGCCAGCCTCGATTCCACGTCGAAGGTCCAATCAATGCTATTTACAGCGAAATATTGCTCAGTAGAATTTGTTCAGAATACCGCACGTGATACCCCTGAATACGTCTCGGATCATTCTGCGGTACATATTTGTATTTAAGCTGTTCCGATGAAGAACAGCGTCTTTCCTGAGGAAAGCTAGCGAGTACGTTGAATACGTAACGAAAACTCTGTGGAAGAGTTGGCATTGAAGAAGGATGAGTGGATGTGGATCCACTGCTAAGATGACTTGGCGCCACAAAGAGATGTACTTATTGACAGATATTCATAAAAACTGTTGTACATTATTCCAGTTCTTATTTTAAAATATTGTGTTGTCGTGTTTATACTTACTTAAAGTGTGTAAGGAATTGAGATGTGGACTTCATTTTAGTGCACACCCTTCTCTCTGTAAGTAAAACTACTTTAGTCAATTTCCGAGATAATTTAAAGAAATAGCTATAGCCGTGACATTCTGCAAGTATTTAGATCATCTCACAATGGTAAGTGGGTAAATGATCATATCCAGTACCAAACTAGCTTCACAAAGGTACTTTTGGCGTAACAACATCAGGTCGCTTGGTTTTACCAATTGCGCATTGCTAACAAATAGTGTGTGCCATTTTGCAGTCCAAAAATGTAAACAGCAGCAGTGTCTACAGGTAATGTTTTGAAGGTTTGTTTCTTTTTACACTGTAAAGAACATTTTATGCCGTGAAATGATCGAAAGTTATAAATAAAACGAAAATTGGGGTTACTATGTGACATATTATTACTTTCAAACTGTTTGATGCACAAATAAAAAATTACTTTCAATTTTAATGAACCTTTAAATTTTACAGACATCATTTAACAGTAATTATTAGTGACTAGTGGTATTCCCCTGTTAGCATTAGAGGGAAACCTCAAACTCGCAGGGGCTAATTTGATAATGGAGACCCTGTTTGTGTATGACATGAACTTTTGTATATGTCTCACTAACGTTGTTTCTGTAGTAATTCATATTTTCGACACGATGAGGGTTTATCTCTTACATTTCTAAGAAAGACTTGCCTATTCTCTTTTTGCAGTTCCGAAAAATAGAGAGATTTTGTTTATGTCACGCAAATGTTTCGGCGATGAGGCAATTCAAATCTCACTTTCAATTCGAAAGTGAGCTTCAGAAAACCATGATACTTCTCCTTAATCCAATACAACACTAGAGATAATGCCTTCGGACGGTTTTCTAAAATCACAGAGGTTCAGCGGATGCAATGTCGGCATTTGGCATAATTATCCCTTGTTAAACGTGCTTTTCTAGAGAATTTCAGAGATACCCTTCTTTTACCCGGGATTTTTCATTTCCACATATAAACGGACCATTATCTCTAGTGTGATGTTGTTTAATCCATGCATTTGGTGTTATGTTCATGAAAACCTTTAAAATACTAATTATTTCAAGTATCGATCCATGATTTATTTATTGGTCTCGTCAAAAAGATCAATTTTCAATCTTGATAATCTGAAAGCTATTTCAAGTAACTGAAATCATAAAAAATTCGAAATCATTTTGCTCGAGTTGTAATTTTCTCTTTAAGCATCCTTAACCTAATAAGGTCTCAAACAATTTTTTTTAAACTCATGACATTAAAACGATGTAGATCTCACTTATTATCTGTCGTTCCACACCGATATCGTGATAGTCGAGAGCGGCTCATCCTGGAATTGTGACGAACAGGACTTTTCTTATTTAGATTGTTTACAAAATGCATTAACCTATCACTGCTGCAAATGCAGCTTTCACGTTTGAAAGGAAAAGTATCGCTCATTTGTGTTTTTTAAATTATCAGAATACATTCTTATTTTTCCTGAAATTCTCTTCTTGCATACGAGAGAATAAAAAAGGAACTTAGCTAAGCCTATTCAATTGAAACAAATGAAATTGCTAAACCTCACTTTATAACTGTTTTTTCGACCATTATGCTGAGTTCTGCATTCATCAAGTTGTTTTAATAATAATTAACACGCTATACGTAGTTAACATCTCATACTTTGCATTTTCGACTTTATCTAAGCAATGAAAATTACATTTGAATTGAATGGTAGTTTTCAATGAAGTTTCATGCTCAACGGTGTATCTGATAATTCTGTCCAGACGCAATAATGATTTGTTTTACATCACAAGAAAAGAAGTTTACCTTTCGTTCAGTTTTTTAAAATTGATTTTTCACATTATTAATGAATTTCTGATACAAAAAATCAAAAATTATTACGGATAGAATTTCAGATTTTTAAAGCATCGCAGATTTTTATTTTTTACGTAATTATAAAAATTTTGAAGCCGCTTGCACAGACGATGTGGATTTTAATATGCTTTTTAGCATACGTCTCTGTTTGAAGTAATGACGATAAAAGTTTTATATTGGAGTTGGTACAACTCGAAACTGGTACACCTAGGTTTTTATTTATAAGGTGATGATTACTTACATCGAGAAGGGGTAGCACCTCATTAAAATTTAACTTTGTGCAGTTTTTTCCCCATTTCATGTGAGAGAAATTAAATTCCACTATATATGCTTTATTTTTATATTTTGGAATATTTTAATGGGTTTTGAATATTTTATTATTATTATGATGTGACCTGTGTACATTTATTTTAACATTTTTTAGCATGTTTTAGATTATATTTTCAGGGTGCATTTAAAGCAACATTAAAAGCTTAACTTGTAAATAAAAATATTTAAGCAAGATGGTGATAAATATGATACATAAAACATATATATTTACAGGTTTGTGCCTGCCTATGAATTGTTTAAGAGTATTTAATTCCTTAAAAATATATATACAACGTTCATTTTGTAAAATAAAAGCTAATTAAAAAAACACGTATTTACTTTTAATAATTCGTATTGTGAGATTTAAAATACTGTGAAAATTTCTTTGATTTTTAATAAACGGATGCTCATCAAGATTTTTGCTAATTTTTCCTTTCGAGAGCTCCTCGAATATTCCCATCAATTAATAAGGTGTTTTACATAAAGCACCAAAATATGTTCTACTATGGAAATACTTCGGATGAACGCCGACTTTAGCGATGTGTTCAATATTCTGATTTAAAATTTCTTCGTGACTTAAAAATGTTCCTCAACCATCCCAACCAAACTTTTTGATACATAGTACTAAATATGGTAATGAAGTGTTCGCATGAATATGTATATTGCATTTTATTTTTAATAATGTAATCATAAAAATAGAGAACAATTCATAGCGCAGAGTGAAAACCTTTACTCCAAGCTATACATATCGAATGTGTTGTATTGTCATCATCCCGACAGCTTCTGTATTTAATACGCAAATATATAAGCAAATGTAGCATGGCGAAGCATTGTAATGCAAAAAATCAGTGTAATTAATTACATTACATAAAAATTCCTTGAAAAAATATTGCTGCGTTAAAGTACTTAAAAACTGTACAGTATATATTTGAGAACGGCTTTCATTGTGACGCATTTTAATACTTTGTTTTTTATATTTATACCATTCTTAAAAAGAATGATCGAGAGATAAAATAATGTAGTCGTGAGGTTGAGATTGTAGTCAAATTATTATGCTGAGGTAGTCCTAGAAAAATAATTTGTTAACATCTTTTCTAAATAAGACAATGGATGATAATTTTTTTAAATGATCAATTATATATTTTCTTATCCAAATCAATGTTGCATTTTCATTTTGACCTACGTCGCAACTGTGTATGTAATAACTTTGAAAACCCAAAGAATGATATATATATATATATATATTACAAGCTGCTATGAATTTTTTGATAAATAATTTCAAATAAGCATAAATTAAAATGAATTTTCCAATTATAAACTTATGCTGCAGAATTAGTTCATTTAATTCGCACCCTTAAACAATATAAATTTTTATTTTTAGTTTCTACAATTTATAAAAGTGAATATTTGTTTTTTAATAACTCTATACACATTAACTACGTGGAACATGATTTGCTATTCTTAGTGAGAACAAATAACAAATGTCCTGTATAATCCATTGATTTAAGCGACTTTTATTATAAAAATTCGTTCTTTTAAAGCACAAATGTAGCCTTTTGAACTAACAACTTCTATTTAAATTTATATTGTTTTTGTGTTTAGTTATGAAACTTTGTTTCGAGGAACAGCCTTCGTTATAAGGGAGAGTGGTGATTGTTGGGACAATTTTCATGTTTTACTTAATAACATTGGCCATGTGTAATTTTGAAATTTGCAAAACTGTTCATAATTATATCTCAATAACCAGTCACATAAAAACATATATATATATATATTACATGCCGGACTTTGAAAATAATTCCTTGCCCAAAATGCCTCCACTGTAGTAGACTTTAAAAATATCAGAAAATTAGTAAATTAAAAAAAAAAAAACGCACCACTGTTATCAAAAAGAAGCAATCAAAATTTTAACGGAGGAAGAGGCGGTGAACAATGTCACGCATGTGCGAATTGACGAGGGATGGCACGAGATATTTCGACACGGGCTGAGAGCAACCAGTGTCAAGAAAAAGACCATATAGGGGGAAGAAAATGCTCACGAGGATACGAGAAAATGGGGCTTTCTACATTTTACTTTTGATAACATGACTTTATATTACAGAGTTCTAAGCTACTGGTTATAAAATATTTAAAATGTATTAGATTTGTCTTGTTATTACTATACCACTGCTATGCGAAGTTTTTAATTGTCATGTTCTTAGTAAATATCATTAATACTGTACGAGATAACGTCTTTTCACTAATAATACTGTATTAAACTATAAACATATAATTCGTTTCTTAATTACTGTTTAATTGAATTACTAGAAACTTACTTTGGATGCTGAAAAACACTTTGAATTTGTTTTTCTCCTTCCGTGGTGAATACTATTCTCAAACTAAATGAGCCCAGTTCTGCCATTTATCAGAAAAAAAATCATGTACCCAGTGATTACAAAGCATAAAAATTCTGATCTTATTCCATTCAACCCCACTCTCTCCAACGTTTTTTTTTAGTGTCAGATGAAATTTTTATCTAGTAAATGGGTGCTTTTACCATTCTCTTTTGTCAAATATGTATGATTATCTTAAATTTTTACTTGGTTTTAAGATAAATGTTTAAATATTTTGACTAGTAAAAACAAATAGCAACGTAGGTCATTTTGGAAAAAAATTCTCCTACGTTTGTATAAAAGTTATAAGTTAGTCCAACTTATTATAAATATTATTATTATTTATCTTTGAATTGTAATAAACTGAATTATGGGAATACTTTGTGTTCAGAATGTATTGTCGGCTGTTTCTTATTTTACATTTAAAAAAAACTAATTCTGTATAAGGTGAAAAAAAAAAGAAATACAGATCAAATTTTTTGTATATAGGAAATGCTGTTAAAACTGTGAAAATTGCATTGAGGTATAAAGATGCTTTATATATGCTTATATAAATATTGAGCAGCATGTGGGACTGATGAAATTATGTGACATGTACATATTTAATTAAAGATGAACATATTTATGTACAGAATTTGTCATAAAATTATTGTGAAAATCATGTTTAAAGTTTATATGCATATGGTAGAATAATGAGTAGTTTCACTCATATTATTTACGTTGAAAGTTAATAGCAATATAGATGCTCTATGCTAATAAAGATACTTAATTTAAAATATTTTCTTTTAAATAACTTAGAATTTTATAAGAAAACTTAAAAAAGGGTAATAGAGTTAATTTAAATTTATATGAATTGAGCATATTTTTATTTGAATGAATTACCCTATTAACCCGAATATAACGCGATATTTTACAACTGATCATTTTCCGTTAAAAAACTGACTCGCGCTAAATTCGAGGCCTAAATATAGGATTTTTCTAATTATCTTGATGAAAAATTTCGGTGTCGCGTTATATTCAACTAAATCCGGTCATTAAATTTGTTTTTTTATTATCTCTATCATTGTATATTACACATAATTTGTGACCTTTTTTACCTAATAGTAAATGGATGTTTCACACACTGTGCTCATTATTATTTTAATGATAGTGATATTTATGTGTATATTTTATTGAATTTTTATAAGACAATATTTATTTTAATTTTAAACATTTTAGTGTTCTTTTCGGGGCATTTCATTTTGAGTTTTTCTTATGTATGTACATAAAATTATTTTTGTAAAAAATCGCCTTCCTAATAAATTTTATTCTCTTTTTGAAATTTTTTTAATTTCCTAATTTTTACTATACATTTTAATTTTTTTTCTTTAATTTGTATGCTCGTTTATTTATTTTACTTTTTCTATTTTTTCTTTTAAAAATGTTGCCTTTTTGTAGTAATTAAAAAAAGCCAAGTGTATGTGACTACTTTCTTTATATGTGTCAAAATAACTTAATTTATGTTGTTGCAGTTACAATTGTCAAAAATCGTCATTTGCGTACTCGACAAATACCCTAATAGCACCAAATGCGGAGTAACAAAATATCGCTTATCAGTTTAAATAACGTCATTATGTTATTTAACTGGCAATCTCAAAATCTGCAGAACGTTTACGTTCCGTCGGGATTCCTTTCAACTGAATCCTTACGGTGACGTCACAGTCAAGACACAAGCAAATCTCAGGTAAGGAACATTGTGACTGACACACTGGACATATTGGAGACTGATGACACATAGAAGTCAATGCAATGTTAACTAATTTCAGCAGTCTATTAGGGTAAAATAAATATTTAAAAAATAATTACATACAGCTTTGTTAATTTACGTATCATAAGTTTTTCTCGTACCTGTCTATTTATAAAATACTCTTAATTACGTAGCAATTGGAGATAAATGGATTTCATTTTATTCTTATTATTTTAACCTTGAGCGAAGTTAAGATAACATTTTACACTACAGGTGCTTAGTTTTTCAATTTAAAAAAATGAATAATTTTCTTTAAATTAAAGTATTTAGTTTTTGCAATAGCATCCTAAGCAACTGTTTGCTGATAGAAATGACGATTTTTATGAACTACCGGCACCGTAGTTATACTGTTGGAATAGTTATAGAATTTAAAATAAACGTCCAATTCTAAAAGTTTTGTACACGTCAGAAATGAGTCCTATACCATACCAAAAGCTAACCCCTATGCTCCCTTACGTGCTGTTAGCATACATTATCTTTAAAATTATTTTGTCCGTCGCTTCAGAGTGTTTTCTCTGAATGCTTTTGTGCCTTACTGCTATGATTTATTCTAGCCTCATCCTGTTGTTACAATAGTTCGGAGAAGTATTTAATCCTTTAGATAGTTATTATAATTTTTGAAGTGGCAATGCTTTTTATTGTTCAAATAAGAATGCTGAATTTACTAAGAAGAGAATGTCCCAAAATAATTATAAATTTTTTGTAACTATAAAACAAGTCTTTACTTGCTGAAATATACGTCTACATTCATAAGAAGGAAAAACTAATTAATGAATCAATAACAACATACCTTATTATTAAGAAAAATCAGTACTGTAACTTTAATTTAACATTTTCAGACCCTGACAGTGGCATATTAAGAGCGGTACTGAAAAGACTCGGTCCCCCTTTAAAAAAGGAAAACAATTGTTAAAAAACTGTTGTTTGAAAAAATTTATTTCATAGCTGCAGTAAGAACAACATTTAAAATAAACTAACTTTCGAACGTTATAAGCTGTGTTGTTATTTGATTATGATGGTTTATTCGATTTTGAATGACTGAAGTAAAAAAAAAATATTATTATATCGATGAACTGCTTTATTTATGTTACTATTAATTTAAAACTAATTGACTTTCTCCTTACACTAATGTTTTAAAATCAGTCGAAAGGTCTTAATAGTTTTCAAATAATAATATCAAAGTTAATGAAAAAATAACTGGATCTAAATTTCATAAAATAAAACAAAGTACCATATTAAATAAAAATATAGTTCGGCATTCTTATTTCGTATAAAAGATGTCATTTGAACTGCTCACTGTGTAATTCGTCCGATCTGATATATTAACATTAAAATATCTTGAAAGTTTAAAATTGTTGATCTAAGTTAACATATTATTCGTTTCAGAATTTCTGAGACAGTATTTGGTACCATTTTCTTGAAAACAAATCAAAGTAGCTTGATCCCTCAACTAGTGCATTTTTGGATACTTGAAAGTTCTTTTTCTCAGCAAATGTCGAAAAAATGGCTAAGCGAACCGTTAGAATTTCTTGCAATCGTCTCTTGGTACAAAATTCTGTAGGTACTGTGTATTGAAGGTACTGTGTATTAGTGCAAGAAAGAGAAATAGCAATAATTTTATGTTTATAACCTGTTTCTAAAGTACGTCATGACTACAAATATAGAAAAATTCAAAAATCTTCTTGCACAGTTCATTGAATTGGAATTCTTGTCTTACAAAATCTTTGTTATATTCTATCCCTACAAAATGGTTAGTGATGTTTTTAAATGTATCTTACCCCTTAAGCCAGCTTATATAAAACCATTCACACGCGGAAAAAAGTTTTGTTAAATTGAACAAAATTTTGTTGATTCAACAAAAATTTACCTGACGCCATTTCAACCGAATAATTTTGAGGGTCTTTAACTACAATTTGTTAAATAAACAAAATATTTCGTTGGATTATAAAATTTTTTTAAATTGTTGATTCAACAAAAATGTTTCTTTGAAATCGATCTGATTTTGCGAAATATAAAATCTACGAAAATTTTTCAGCTCGTTTAATATACAAAAGTACTGGAAAAAAAATCAAATATCATTATGATGTTTTTGTTAAGAAAGACAACTACTTATCCATTTCAAGAAGAAAAAAAGCCGTTTTTTCGATACATGCTACGTATTGTAATTTTGACATAGTATTTGAAAAACTATGGTTTTTTGTTTGCGCACATAGATGCTAGAAGCCAGATCCTCCCAAAGCTATGCTCACAAAGACATTTTCATTCTCAAGTTTTTAACCTCTCTCGTCTCGTATTCATGTACTGTAACATAATATTTAATGCATGACCACAATCAGGCACTAGTTATGTATAACAGGCTTTTTACTCACGCCTCAAAGTTGCTGCATGCCTACTGTAAAAGTATCACATAGTGCAATAAAATTTTGTTCTATTGTTTGTTGATTCATGTTTTGTTTCTTTCCTTATCTACGTGTTCTCAATATGTGTTAACTTAAAAGGCGTTAAGCTTTCAGTCCATTGAAAGGCTCTAGAAACACTAAGTCTCCATTTTTCGTACCAAGATGCAAAACACTTCCATTTTTTAGGATATATCGCACATACGCATATTTGCGTTGATCGAAAAACAAATTAAAGATTTTCTCGCACTTGTGTTCCTTTCTGCTGCTATACCATGAAACTTTCTTTTGACATCCGCGTAAAGTATATTCAAAAGTGAATATGTTATGTACATGAATGTATTAATGTATGTATAAAAGTTAGTATACTATATATATGTATTTACCATATTTGCGTGATAAATACACTATCTGGCCAAAAGTATCCGGACACCCAGTGGTATGGACTTGGAGCGTCCTGAGGCACATATTAATATGATGTTGGTCCCCCTTTTGCATCGATGACAGAATGCACACCTTTGGAAAGACTTTGCACCAGTTTTTAATATGCGGCAATAAGAATTGACTTCTAGCGTCCATCACGGCTGAGGTGAGTGCTTGCAGTGAGGATGGTCGATTTGGCTGGCTAGGTAATATGCGCTCTAATTCGTCCCAGAGGTGTTCTGTGGGATTAAGATCGGGGATCTGAGAAGGCCAGTCCAGTTTTTGAACGCCTATTTCGTCAAACCACGTCTGTGCAAGCCTCAATGTGTGAATGGAGCAGTTATCCTACTGGAAGATAAATGGGCCTTCCGCGTAATATTGCCACATAGTTGGGAGTTCAGCATTGTCCAGAATGTCCACATACATCACAGAGTTCATTTTTCCAACCACAGGAACTAACGGTCCCTGGCTCAACCACAAGAAACGCCGTCCACCATTATACCGCCATCACGAAACTTAGCAGTCGGAACAATTCAGTCACGCAAAAAACGTTCGCCGGGCATCCGCCAAACTCAGACGCGTCCCTCGGACAGCCAGGTTGTGGAGCGAGACTCATCACTCCAAAAAACAGTTTTCTACACGTCCACAGTCCAATGACGGTGATCTCTGCACCATTGCAATCGATGCTTCGCATTCTGTGGAGAGATGTTCGGCTTGTGAGCGGCTGCACGATCATGGAATCCCAAGTTGTTTAACTTTCGACGAAGAGTCCTGCTGCTAACACTAACGCCTGATGAACTTTGGAACTCCTGAGAAATGTCCCCCAACGAGGACTTGCGATTGTTTTCCACTACCCTTTTCAGAGTTCTGCGGCTCCGTTCACTAAGTTTTTTCGCTCTACTACTCCGTTTTTCTGCAGTTTCACTGCCTCGACATTTCCACTTCACAATTACATCACTCACAGTGGATTTAGGCTTCTCTAGAATGATCGCAATCTCACGAACTCATTTCTCACAAAAGTGGCATCCACTATACTGACACGATCGAACTCACTAAGCTCCTTTGACTTACTCATTGCTTAACAAACGCATACATACAACCGGACAAACCACTACCAACACTTTAATAGCTTTCGATTACGCATCAAATTTGCGTCACCCACCAAAACCACTTTTTTAGGGGGTGTCCGGATACTTTTGGCCAGATAGTGTATTATCACCTGAAATTCAACGGTTAATTTTCTACAGCTAAGGATAAAGTTAAATATTTCATACATACATTAAACTACAAAAGAAATTATTCTGTTGTGTACTTTTTGCTATGAAATTCAGCCCCATTCATCTAAAAATGCTCAACAGCTGTCTTTTGTCATCTGCATGACTTATCAAAGTCTATTTTGTAAATTTCATTACCAAATACACCTCCGTTGAGCGTATCTGATGTATTTTCAAATTGTAAGAATAACATCTTGTATTTACATACAGCATAGTTGAACTACAGGGTATCCCGGAAATTCGTTTACAGATCTGGAGGGGAGGTCGACAGCATCATCAGGAACCATAATTACATAGGAAAGCATGGGCGAAAATCGATAGGTGGAGCTGCACGGGAGCTCTCAATGTCCACACATGTCCTTTTCCTCATTGCGATAGCTGCCAAATTTTATCCTTTTTTCGGAAGATTATCTACCACAATTTTCAAACAATTTGAATTTACATTAAAAATTGATTTATTAATTGGATTTATTACGTTAAAAAACTGGATTTATTTGAACATTAAGATGTGTACGTAAGGTGCGTACTTAAGCATTTGGACCGGACATATGGAAACAATTGGATTGAGCGTGGCGGCCCTCGCTTGGCCAGCCAGATCACTTGATTTATTACTCTTGATTATTTTCTCTGGGGTGCTATGAAAGCATTGTGTACGACGCGCCATCAAATCCTAACATGACCTGGTAACATGAATCACCATCGCTACTACTACGATAAACGAAATGCCAGGAATTTTCGAAAATGTTCGCCAATACATGCCTCACTGGCTTTTTGCGTGCATCTACGCCAATGGGCATGATTTTGAACACAAGTCATACATTGTACTTTTTTGATGTGAAATGAAGAATTTTACGCTATATTCCGTGTCGTGCTCTCATTGTAACTTTGTGTTCCTTTCCGAACATGCTTTCATATGTAATTATGACTCCTAACGATTTTCTCTACCTCTCCTCCAAATTTGTACACGAAGTTACGGGACACCCTGCATTTTCTATAAATTTTTCAAATAAATATAATAGATTTGGTAAGGTTTTCTTTACTTTTCTTTTTTTTTTTTTTTGTAAATTAGTCATCTATATGCAGAATGTCTAGAATAACTTTCTCCTTTAATATTAGCTGCTTGTGAACGTACGAACATGATTTCAGGAAAAGTAAATATAAATTCTTACAATTAAAAACTGATTCCGAAACAAATAAAATCCTAGCATCTTAAAAAACTAAATCTTAGCCTGATATATTAAGAATACGCTGTCACAAACACATGAATTCCTTATCTGCTTAACTCTGAAACGATGCCAAATAATGTATTGCGATGGAGCATTATAAATTGTTTTCTGATGTAGACCATTGATGATAAAAAAGATACGTTGGAAAGTCTACATCTTCTAGGGTTAATATTTAATGGCTTTTATCATTTCATCTTCGATTTCTTTTGATTTGAATCCATAAGAATAATCCTAGTTTATTGCATGAGTGCATGGTATTTTAATTTAATAATGGTCATAAAACTTTTATTCGCTCTCCCCTACATCTTTTATGTATTGACACATGAAACAAAAGCGGCAATCAGTTTATCTCATTAAGATATATGAATGAATTCTTTGGCATGCTAATAACAAGACCACTTTCTGCGTTTCAGTAGTAAAGAATTGTTGCCACAAACAAACGAAGATTTCCAGGAAACTTCTACAGGTAAATGGTGTTCTACAAGTTCTTTTCAGCTATATGAATTTTGAAGAAAACAAAAAATATTCGCATATTCAACTTATGAAATTTCAATAGCATTCAAATATTCTTTTGTGTAACGGCAAAGAAAAATAAAATGTGTGCTTTTTGTGCAGAATTCGCACATTCACTTGAGTTAAAATACATGAATTCAAAATTAAAGCCTCCAAGGATGTGTACGTCAGTTTAGAACTAAAAAAATCTTAAAGGATCGTTTTAACAGTGGAAACAAAAAGGTCCACATTTGTGGATCGCAGGAGGGAAGCGATTCAGTTTACATGAACGTCAAATTGAGTGCCGTTGTTTATGCATTCTGAACCTATAATACTGACTTCGAGAAAAGGTTGATTGCGGTTTAATTTTATGATATTTAAAATTTTGCTTTATACTGACAAGTACCAGAAAAGAAAAAAAAATACTTCAAACGGTAATAAATCACACAGCATGTTCAATGTGCGCTTTATTACGTATTATTTCTGGAAAACTCCCATGTTACAAAATATTCTAATTCATGATCTCTCTTGTGTTTCCTTCCTTTTCCTTAAGTCGGGATGACTTTTTATAAACAGTTCTCCATTCATTTTCATTTTACTCCCTAGATGGCACCTCTAGGTCTGGGCGTCTGGCGTGGTATAATTAAAGCAGTATCACTTTTCTGTTTGCTACTCATTTAGATTTAGACTCTTATAGAGTTTACACGTTTACTAATGAAGAGTTAGACTAGAAACAGATGTCTGGATTTTGAACATCCTTAATGGCGCAGGTCTGCACGCGGGACTTAAGGTTTATAATTCATTATTCAAAGCGTTACCAGATTGCCTTACAAACAGTGCTTTTATTAAAAGCATATTATTGTACAGTTTTATGTTTGTAATTACTTCTGATTTATGAGCTATTGAACTGTTCGTGAAAAATAAATAAAAAAGGTTTCTCTCTCTAAATTTTTGAAAATATGTACGATGCTGGTGCTACAATCTTAAATGCAGCATATTATGAAATTAAAATAAACGATGCATGCGACAACAACCATATTTTGTTAATGAAATTTATAGTTAAAAAATCATGCCAAATGCATTGATTATAAAACACTTACCAACACAACTGTCTATTTTTACACAAAATTTGACGACGTATCGATGCATGACAATCATTTGTGGCTATGTATCGCCGTAAAACTTTTCGAATTTTTTTACATAACCTCAAACAAGCTCTATGTATTACTATTAACGCAATTTTGTGAAACCCTGTAAAAGAACTTAAATGTTATTTCCATCCTTTAAATGAAGAATAAGCTGTTATGAACGCCTCTGGTATACGTTTAATAATTTTTGTGTTGTACTTGAAACGGATTAATGTGTGTATGAACGGCTATTTAACGTAATGTACTGCAATTCCTTAGAGTGCTTCTGGGATAGAACTATGCTACACACACTGAAGAGCATTATTTTGTAATTCTTAATAACATGTTACGATTTTGTTTTAATTGAAATACTTATACATCTTTTAAATACGCTTTAAACAATGACTGCCCATACAGCCTAATGTATTCAAATTTTTTGAGTGTTCCTGTCAAAGAACTTTAAATGCTACACACACCATTTTCAATAAGACGCGTGGCGCACTGCTTAGGAATAACTTTTGCATTAATAGATGCATATGTATGGCTGTTAGACCACTGATGGACAAATAGTCAGACAAACTGAAGTCGTAAACACGTTTCCACTTTCTATAAACAAGTTGAAAAGGAAATTTTTAGGAAAGAATGTACGCTTTGTTGACTAGAGTCTCAAAAATCACAATCCGTCGATGATGTAAGACAGGCAAGGGAATGGAAATAGCAGTGACTACTCCGATAAGAGAACATCTGGGAACGCAAAGAAGATAAGAAATATCTTGTACAAGTCTGGATAGCTGTCTTTTTAAAAATATAGGCAAGGAAATGATTCCCAGCACAGTTTTTAACGTGTAGAATTCATATT
This sequence comes from Cheiracanthium punctorium, assembly GCA_038373885.1. Taxonomy (NCBI): domain Eukaryota; kingdom Metazoa; phylum Arthropoda; class Arachnida; order Araneae; family Cheiracanthiidae; genus Cheiracanthium; species Cheiracanthium punctorium. The sequence goes on along the minus strand of JAWZYV010001433.1, from coordinate 243,627 downwards.
TTTCTCTCTTAAATTCGGGAACTGGTGAAAATGTTCTTTTGAGAATTTGTTTTTAAATGATAATTTTCAAGTAGTACAAAATCCGTGTATTTTATTAACCCATTTATGCCTAGCTTCCCTTTTTTGGGACGGCAATATCGCTATCATTTGAAAACGTTATTTATTTTTCCTAGCCTTTATTCGCGAGTATTGAACCTCAATTCCACAAAATATTTTAATATGGCAAGTAGGATGTTGACATTTCAATTTTTATACATAACGATTTTAAATGAAATCATCCCTTGTTCAAAAAGTTGACATCAGAAATTTATCAATTACTTCTGGTGTTAGCAAAAATCGAAGAAAGTCGCAAAAATATCCAGGCACGAATGGGTTATTAAAAGCACATGTCTATATCAGAAAAAGTTTTTTGAATTACAAATTGAGGGCTAGGCCTCTCTGACCCCTACAGATGAGCCGCCGCTGTACATAACTATACTTTTATCATATTTTTTCCCTTCTAAAGGCTAGGTCAGCGGTCTACTGGAGGCTTGACCGCTACGAAGGCCGCAGATGTTGGTAATCTCATTATGGGGGCTCCTGTGATATAGAACAGAGTTATCCTTCATGAGTAGGGATGGACGCAAGACGGAAAATTTGCGTTCTCGCGTCTCGCAAAACAGACTAAAAGCTTTGTCTCGTCTCGCGTCCATCCCTATTTATGAGTAGTCTCCTAATTTTGAACTCATTCCAGATTAGGGACCTAGCACCTGAAATCGGTACACCCCGAGGTATTGCTTGAAAATGGAGGACATTGGAGCCACGAGCAGATTTTACTAGCAAAAACTCCCGGTTTCACAGCAGCCGAGCCAAGAGAGGTTTTCATCCCCCTCTCCCCCAAGCACTGGCCAAACCGATACTACTTCATTTTCCGTGTTTTTACAGGAACGGAGCTTAGATACATGATAGTCCGGCCACTGCGGGACTTATCATGTATTTTTTTGCGTATTTTAAGCCTAAATCATTCTGAATTGTTATTATTTGTGCATAAATTATATTAAAATATATGTCTTGAACTAATAATAATTTTTCATTACACCCAACACCCATTAAGTTTGAGCTAAATAATTTAGTCTTCCTAGATTATGAAAATCTCATACTGTCTGAAATATCTAACCTGTAACTAAATTATTTTACCATAATGAAAAGTGACTCATCTCATTGTAAAACAGTAAGGTTAGGCAATTTTTGTCTGTGTTCAATTCTGGAAACTGATTTTTTGACACCAAACTTAGCGATAAATTTTGTAAACCAGAAAAGCTTACCTGAAACTTACAGCACGACATCGAAAAAGAGTAAGTGTAATAAAAGCTCACGATGAAACTATCTCGTCTCTTAAAACAGCTATAAACTTAAGTCTCGTCTCATGTCGCATCCACCCTAATCATGTTTAATAACGAAATATTAAAAAAAAACTGAATAGATCTTTCCATAGCAAAAATACTTGTGTCTGCTAGTAAATTTATAAAAATAGGCTATATTCATACAGCTCTGTTTGTAGTCAGCCCATTCTTTTCAGTGAAAAGTAACCATTGTTGCAAATATCATTATGGCCAGAAAAATCCATGCCCCATATCACATATTTTTGGATAGATATCAAAATCGCGGATAAAATCCCTTTTATTTTTGTGCGCTTTGTATATAAAATCTAAAAACGCATCCGTCATAAAAGAACAATATTTCTCTTAATCAAGTTATAGCTCCGCGCATCGGACATTACACGCAAGTTTGCGTGTCTAGTAATTCTTAGATTCGGAATTGCCGATTCTATCCCTATTTCTGCATCGCTAGACATGGTTTTCACGATGAATAATTTGCTAAATAAAGATACAGTATAAGAGTTGAGCCCCTTTTTCTTATCGATGATTAAAGAGTGAACGATTGATCTAAACGTTTCACTCTCTATTTCTCGAAGGTAAAAAAAAAATGCGGACAGATTTATCTCTTTCAAAGCTACATGTTACAGTTAGCGCTCTTTTGGTAGAAGCGTAATAGTGTATTTGATCGAGTACTTTTGAAACAAGACAGATTCGTCTAACTCTCGTGTAAAATATATTTCCAAAGATTTCTTACTGTTGTACTTTTTAAACATTATCAGGGTATTTAATTTTGTGTGCTATTTTTAGAAAGTATATAAGACTAGCTGCCAAGGCGACCAGCTTTGCCGCCCCACACCTTACTGTTTTTTTTATTCTTAAGTACATTGTTTACCAAATTATTGCACTCATTTCAAGGAAAATTATTTCTTTGTTTTAATAGTAGTTGTCATAAATTCATTTCGGTTAGGATTGCTACAAATTTTGGGTGTTATCATAAAAGCCAACGGTAGTCATGGCCAAGTATTGTCTTTGGAAACTGTATGGAAAGACATAATAGGTGTCATTTCCATTCATAAAATGATTACAAAAATAATTTTATAGGCTGAAAACATGCGGTAAAAATTCTTACGTAAATAATTCTTAATTACAGCAGCTGCGCACTTTCTCAAATCAGTGCAGTTCGCTTCCGATCCATTCATGACCTCCATTGTTCCACTAATGGGTAGTTTTTCGTTTTAATAACACCAGTGTTAATGTGCAATAGTTAGCAATCTGTTGATTTGATCGTATATTTACACTATTTAATACACATATACATGGTTACAATAATATAAAAGAAACAGAAAAGAACAGAATGCTCTTGAAAACTTTTTAAACGTTGTACATCCTTGATTGTGTAAAATCTTTTAACAATATGGGACTTACCTAGTACTGAAAAGGACGCCAAATTTCTCCAGAAAAAGGAAATAATGCACAATAAAAGATTTCTTCCATAACTCTAGCTAAGTGAGATGTTAGTCAGTCTCATTATTTATTTGGCTCACCATGTATATATAAATATACACAGGTACTAAAAAGTCACCACAAACTAACAACCGACTTAAAACAATATTCTTCTACCATTAATCCACGAGAGTTCCGAAACTTTGATTCACCATCCCAAACAAATCTTTCGTGCAGCACTTCGTAAGAACTTAATTTGTTTGAAATCTGACTCTGAGTCAGGCTTCTGAAAACACTTGGACATCTTCGAGGCAACGCGTTTTCCTTTTGGAAGATTCCGTCGCTGTTTGGTAACACTTACTCTTTGAACAGAGACATGTACCTAGTTCTCAAAGACATTCATGCAGATTGCGGCAATCACGGGGTTTATTGCTGGCCTTGTGAAAGTACCTCCCATCATATTTGAATCGCTGGTAGCCTATGTCACACAGGAATCAATGCAGCTCTTTATTTCGGAATATGACAAGTTCTCACCCTTCAATTGATACGATTTGAAGTACACTGGAATTTATCTGAACAAGCTGCTCGAATCTACAAATCAGAGATCCAGCTACCATATTCGCATCAACAGCTGTACTTTAAGTTGAGCAACTATTTCTCATATGAAACAGTGCATTTGCTTCAGTCGTTTTTGAAGAATACAGCCATGCCGAAAAAAATGCGCTACAGACAGAAAAACTGTTATTTGTAATTCAATTCAGCTGCTTTAGAGCTGGAAATGACACTGGAAGTACACTGAAGAATACAGCCAATTAACAATGTAGTAGTCTTAATTAAGTGCAATAATTGCACTTAATTAAGACAGCAAAATTATTATTTGCAAGAAATGTACAGACTGTCTAATTCTATTAATATCGACGTTTTATAAAAGTTACGTCTCGCACTATCTAGAGACCAAGAATTGAAATTCAGGGATTTATCGAGAGAATTGCATGAAGTGGATCGATAGAAGAAAATACCTAAAATATCTCAAATATCGTTCGGAATGATCATCAAAGTTATTAGCCTCACAAATAAAACAAAAATTCAATTTCAAGCTGCACGTATATAATTCAAACTATTACAATTATTTACTATTAATAAAAGGTTTATTTTGTGTACTCTATTCACAAATTCGCTCGACGGCGAGACGCTGTCTATGAGGCATATTTAATGGAACTAATGGAAGAATTATGAAGCACAAAGGAAAGGAGACTGCTTAATTATTTTAGATAATAGGCACTTCGGACTAAATTGTAAGGATGAATATTTTTGAAATGAGCGGTACCAGCTATCCCTTAAAAAGAAGAATAAATATGTGGAAAATGAACTCTGCGTCTGATTTGCATTTAAAAAAAAAAAAAGGAGTATGTCTTAACTATTTTATTTTTGTTTTGTTTATTTTCTTTATATATTACTATACAGGGTTATTTGTTTAAACGTGTTTAAACTTCTGGAAGGTTATTCGAAGTCAAACCGTGGTTCCAAAATAGACGAGTGGATAAAGGCACCGAACATGGTAGACGGCTGTAATGTGAAGGTCCCGGGTACGGTACTATCGCGCGGCTATCGATCTAACGGTGTGTTGTTTGGAGCATATTTCTACAGATGACGTGAATACGCGTTAGAATCTCTTATAAAGACCTCCGCCCAAGGAGCCCTCTTAAGGCAGATAGTTCTGGAATAGTTTTGCTTCAATGTACAATTCAATACACAAAAACAAACCGCAATCACATAGCAATTTGGAGGTCACAAGCATAGTCTTTATCTGCAGCTAATCATCACTTAGTAAAAGCTTTGCAATATTTCTCCCAAGGGTTTCTCGAACAATGGTCTTTTTCTGCGAGCATAGCATTGGTGAAATGAAGCAGAATGATTAAACTATCTAATTCAGTAAAGTGCTTCTTGTTTAAGATCAATTAAACATGCGTTATCTAGGGAAAAACACACAAAATACTGGTGTTAAACGTTAAAATAAATAAAAACTTTGTGAAAAAACACACATAAAATGATACTTATAACAAGATACGATCGTTTCTACTGAAAATTTATTCAGTCTTCATCAGTCAAAGCCCTTCGTCTCACAAAACAGTGGGAACTGAAAAAGAAAAAGAAACAAGCCTGTTGCCATTTGGAAAAAAGAACAGGTGAGAAACCTCGGAGATTAAAGGAAGTAGGAAAAGGAGGGATGGGCTAAAAAAAAAGAATAAAATAAGGACAAACAAAAATACATTAATAAATAATAATAACAAACAAAATAAGAATAACAAAAAGCAAAAAAGAACACACGAACACAAACGCACACATAAAAAAAGAAAAAAATAATAGAAAACAGAACAAACAAAAAAACAACAAAAAAACCCCCCACAAATAACAGTAATTTTTATAATAAAGTGCTGTCCTGTCTGTCTGTTTATAAAAATAAAAAAATTATTGGTTTTTTGGTTCTTTTGTTTGTTCTGTTTTCTATTGTTTTTTTTTTCATTTTTTGTGTGTGTTTGTGTTCGTGTGTTCTTTTTTGCTTTTTATTATTAGTGTTATTATTATTTATTAATGTATTTTTGTTTGCCCTATTTTATTCTTTTCTTTTTATCCCATCCTCTTCCCCCTCTTCCTGTAATCTCCGTGGTTTCATGCCTTTTCTTTTTTCCAAGTGCCAGCATGCTTGTTTGTTTATCTTTTTCAGTGCCCACTGTTTTGTGATACGAAGGGCTTTGACTGATGAAGATTGAATAAATTTTCAGTCGAAACTATCGTATTTTGAAATAAGTATCATTTTATGTTGTTTTTACACAAAGATTTTATTTATTTTATGCGGTAACTGTACTCAGACTTCATATGTTACATCAACATTTTTCTCTGATTATTAATAGACTAGTAGAGGAAGAGCATATTTGTGATCAGCTATTGCTTCGATGTTTCTTCGAGTAATCTATCCCACTTAAACGAATCACCTTGTACAGATAACGAATTTAATTTTAAAATATGCATTTTTCATTAATTCTGGAAACACGTTGGCAAAGTTTGATCAAAAGATTACTTTTAACTCACGTAAGGTTTATAATTTATATTTTACATAGAACCTCTTTAAATCAAAATGCAAGACAAAAAATTCTCACTAGTAATGTAGTTATACGACTTACGGGCTTTTACATTCTGTTCGTGGCCATTCATTAATGAAACAAAAACTAATGCAATTGCTCTTGCAATGTTTAGACTTTCAAGACATTTTTCTCTAAAAAAGCCGATCTTCAAGGGTTAACCCTTTAACGCGCAGTGTTCCCGCTTTGGAAACACCAAACTCTGAAGTTTTGACTGTTGCCAGTCACGAAGAATAGATTCAATTTCAATAGTTGCGGGTGAAATAGCTCCACGAGAATCCTTTACTTTTTAGCACGTAATTTCCCGTAAAAAAAACTGTCACGATTATTTTTAACAGCACTGAAATCTGTCGGCATCTGTTGAAAAATGGAAGAATGCGAGAACAGCTGGAGAGATTGCCCAATGCTGAAAAAAAGGCAGCCTTTGCCATCGCTCGACTTAACTACCAGCAAGATGGCGGACGATCGAAACGTTCATAGCGTGCACACAGATACAGAGACCCTTTTTTGACGCAGCTGGCTGTGCGGATCTCTGGATCTGTGGCACGCTATGAACGTTTCGATCGTCCGCCATCTTGCTGGTAGTTAAGTCTAGCGATGGCAGAGGCTGCTCTTTTTTCAGCATTGGGAAACTGTTGCGCCTCAAAGGGTTAATGTGCAATAACTGTATTTGCGAGGCGCATCCAAACAAAATATATTAAAAACGTCTGCCCGCCTGCAAAGTGTTGAAAAAAAAGCATAAAAAAGGATTTAATTCTAGAGGCGAGCTGAGCATCCGATGATTCAAATAAATATGCACCCTCTTACTTACAGTAAAGACTTGAATATAAGGAATGTTTATCCACCTTAAGCAATTTGTCCGAGATCCGTGACAGGCTAAAATTAAAAACCATTTTTCAGTCATAGCGGATTCATAAAAAGGCCAATTTCCATCACGCGATGCGTCACATCGACTAACCTTAACTTTCTGAATTGAACTATTAATTAAACTTCCGTCTATTCTTTGATCATTCTCTGGAAAATTTGTCGGTCTGTCCGTACTACCCTCCCACTTCTCATTTGCATGACGCCGGCTCTTCTTTCAGTGAGCTCGAATATTTGTGCCTTTCGTTCTGGAAACGGAATGAAAAGTACCGACTGATTTCCATATTGTGCTGAAAAGGCTGCACGCGAGGAATGTGAGAAAATCCTATTTTTCACGGACCTCAAGAAAAGAAAACAATTAATTTATTTTGCAGTGTATTTTTTTTTCTTAATCACGCGTTCATAACATACCTGTTCCGACCAGAGAGCAGAAATATGTTAGAGAGCGCATCGCCATTCAAAACTCGTTGGAAATGTGCGGCAAAGAATTAACCATGTGACTTGTGGAACGGAAACGCTCAGTCAGGCAAGACTTGTGCTTTATCTCCACATTTGGCGGATGGTAGGTGTTAACCACAAGCGAAATTTTGCGTTAATCTACGCATTAAAAACCCTCTCGGCGTAAAACAAAAATATCGTCAAGGCTTAGTGGATGCGGATACATAGAAACATTGTTCTTTACAAAAAGTATATTTTAGAAATATGGAAGGAAAAAAAAAAAACTTTCCTGAGAAATGTTATTTCATAACCTCTCACTAATCATAAGTTGCATCCATAGGCAGAGCAGCCATGTACCATTTTTCTTAAAAATAGAGCGATGCAAACGAAAATGAGCTCGGTGGTCACAAAGGCTCCAGAGAAAACTAAGGAGAGTTGGATGCGCAAGAATTATGCTCGTGAGATCTTGATACATGTCACGTGACGAACAAGTACCTCATGTTGAGGTTGCCATAGCGCTTCTCTATCCTACTTCTTTTCCATGGTTCTGAGCAGCGATGGGTGAGATAGACACGGAATTTCGTAACTATCTTGCAAAACGAGGCAGGTCTTTTTTTCATTACCACCAAGGGAATTTTGCGAGACTGGAAAAACGTTGCGGTTGCTATGCTAGAAAACTCAGCTTTCTTTCTCATATCCCATCAAGTCTAGTTCCGGCTCACTTTTAAATTGCATATAGAATGGATTGCCAACTTTTTAGGGGCAGTCACAAAAGATATTTATGTGCTTTAGTTTACGAAAAAGAATTGGAAGAGCGCTGGTTGAATAGAATGAAATATTTTATTTTTATTTATTGCATGTTCCTTCATTATATTCAGTTTTAAAAAATATAAAATAAAACTGCATAAAAAAGGGGGGTAACATAATATCAGTCTCTATTTGTGACATTTGCTTTTTCTGGGCCGCTTCGTAGTTTTATATTTTTGTAAATATTTCATACTTTCCTTCATCCAAAAAATTATTATGTAGTTTTAAGAAACTTGAAATTTTTTTCCCTAGAATATAGTAATTCTTTTTCGGCAAATCTGAAAGTTTTATGTTTTTAAAATATTTCAATTAGGTGTAATTCAAGTGTTGCTCTATAGAGAAAAAAAAATTCTTCTTATCATGTAGGCACCCAATGACTAAAATTACACATGCTGAATTATTGAGTTACTATGCGAAATTAAATTGCATCATAAAGCCAACATCACACGGAAGCATTTTCGAAATTTAAAAAGACTCTTCTAAAGAAGCCGCACGTAAATTAATTATTGCAGGCGCAGAAAGTTGATTAAATTATGATATCAAACAGATCAATACGCTTAAAAATAGATTTGTTTGGTGTTGCATGGAAGTTTTGCGAAAACGTAAAAGAAATTGATACTCAAATAACCTTACAGAAATTATGTTGGCTGCGACGTAGTGGTAGCGTTACATTTCGTCCAATAGAAAAGATCGGGGTACAGTGGGTCATCGAAGATATTTGTGGTTCAGTGAATAGTTTTCAAATGAGAAAATTATTTAAAGTGGGTGTCAAACAACATAACTCGGTAGAAAAAGTTAAGCACCTCACTTTGATTGTGGCGGGAAGAAAAAGCCACTTTGTTTTCTGATCATCTGCATGAAATTTGAAGAAAGTAAGACTTTATGTAATTACCCTTGAAATTTGTCAAGTAAATATGAGTTATGTGGTATGTTATGTTTACATAGTCTAAATTAACTTCATTTCTTTAATGTTGTATTTAAATAAATATTCTAACGATTTAGAATTTTGAGGTGAAAAAAAATTCATTGGTTCACATGGGGCACACTTAAATGGGGTACAGTGGGTCAGTGGCCCATTGTGTCTGTATTTATATATTTACTGCCTTTCCTAAAGTTTCTTACTTTTTAATATTCAAATGATCTAAATTTATCTAAATAAGTCTTCCACATCAGCAACAGAATCTTCAGGGTCTCAAGAAAATTACATAAAGCAAAACATGACAATAGAGATGGTAAAAGCCTTTCCCTAACTCTGATGCAAAAAAGAAAAACACTAAGAGGCAATCCAAGAAAATCAGAAATTCTTACAGTTAGTCTGAAAATCGCAATCCAGAATGCGATGATAAAAAAAAGAATAGTGAAAGGCCTAATGATATGAAGCAGAAGAGAAAAAAATTTGCAAGCAATCACAAGAATAGCTGAATTGAAGAAGAAAAATGAAAAGAATCTTCTAGTGAATCTGACTTTTAGGATTTGGAATTTGAAGAAGATTTTAATGTTGACGTTGGAGATTTCGTTGGAGATTGTTATTAAATATCTATGGCAAGAAAAAATGCACTTTTAAAGACTACGTTACTGAAGATGTAGGCAAAAATCAAAATGAATTTGAAGTGCACTACATGAAAGGAATTCAGCCAGGTTTATGAACTTACCTTTGATGAGGCAGACATTTTTACAGCAGACAATATTGTGAAAAAGTTGCCAAAACCAAATGTGAACTGAACGAACAAAGAACGAACAAATGAACTGAAAGAACAAAGTTGACTTTTGCTGTACCTTTTCAGTTATATAATGTCCAATAGTTACTGTATAAAATAACAGTTTTTGATTTATGTCTTGAGCTCTTTGTTCCAGAGGTCCCCATATGGGTACCTTTTTAATTCCACTGTTAAAGCAATTCTTTAAGATTTTTTGTAGTTATGAACTGAAGTATATATCCGTGCATGCTTTAATTTTGAATAAATGATTTTAATGCATGCGAATGTGCAAATCCTACACACTAAAGCACAAATCTTATTTTTGTTTGCCGTTATTTTATCTTTGTTTGCCGTTACACAAAAGAATTTTGGAATGTTGTGGAAATTTCCTACGTTGATTTTGTAAATATTTTTTCTTTTTTTCAAAATTCATATAGCTTTAAAGAATTTGAAGGACATCATATTACCTTTAAAAGTGTCTTGAAAGTCTTCATTTATGCGTGTTAACACATTTTTGCTAATGTAACACAGATTGAGAATTAGGCTTTTATTCGAAAAATTATTTGAAAATACGCTTTCTACTTGTCGTCTTTAACTGTAATAGATTTTTTTAAAACAATTACGAAATTTCTCTTTAATTTGAGATGTGAGATTTTCGTCGGGTCTGAAGAGGTTAAAAATAACTACAAAATTAAAGTTTAGTAAACTTGAAAGTGATCTTATCTAACTAGAACCTTTTTCTTTAATTTTATTAACAAATTTAGTGTGTGTATATTTTAAAACCATAAAACTAACATTTACCTTAGAGACTTTGAGCTACTTAATACTAAATATTGTTAGGCAATAAAAAGAGTTTAAAATATTCACTATCGAGTGAAAAAGAATTATTGTTTCTCCTTAGCTGACCCACTGTAGGGGAAGTTGGGTTACAATGAAACAAAATTTACTATTTTTTTTTTTTCCTGGTCATAAATTTGCATGTACAAAAATAAAATTAATGAACACGTTTAACCTACTCTTTTCCCCATCTAAAAGAATTTTTATGGGATTGTAAATAGCTTTTTCATATTTAAAAAAATTCAAAAGGTAAATGTCTGTTAGTCTTCCATCGTAACCCATATACCGGGGAACAATGAAACACTTAATAGCACTTGACAAACACTTAAATAATATGAGTCAATTATTCGCATTTCAACATTAATGTTTTATGTGCAGTTATAATATACATTAGTGAGACATAAATATGAAATTTAAATTGAAAAAACAAATTTAATTAACCGGATGTGTTACCTCGTATATGTTGGAGTCCTAAGGGAGATGAAGTGCGGAGAGAACACCTGAAGCAAATTGGGGAAATACCGAATTTGGTGAGGGAAAACGAGGAGCCAACTCTGCCCTGACGCCATAGTGAACGAAGTATGGCTAGTACAATAATTCTGAAAAGCAGACAAGCCAAGATAATAGTAAGTTAATCAAATTAATAATAACAAACAGTATCCCTAGATCAAAAGACGGTGTGAAAATATGTTAATATCAAAAAGAAATGAAGTCCGAACACCCTTTGCCAGCGCAAGATAGCAAATTAATTTATGCAGTGAGTCCGGCAGAAGAATGGTCGACCTCGCTGCAAAAATAACGATCGCATAACCTCGGTTCCCACTATAAAACCGAAAGTAAAGCAACACTGGTTTGGGCCAGTACTTGGGAAAGTAAACTCCTCTCTCGACCGAGTCTGTTGCGGACCGTGTACGCTAAAAGAAGCTGGTGCTCGTAAAATCTGTTATCGATCCAAAAAACGATACCTCTAGGAGTGCTTATCTAGGTGCTACGTCTCTCCTCTGGAATTGGCTCCAAACCTACGAGACCACTCATAGGGAACAGCGTTGGTCTGCCTACTAATTGCCTCTTTAATGAAATGACCAAAATCTCCTGTCCTCGTAGCGATCAAGCCTACATGTAGGTCGCTGACATGGCCATTCGAGGGAATATGTTTGCAATGATGTCGAAGAACTAGAGAATGAGAGAGAGAGATAATGGATGGTGCACTGAAAACTGATTAGGAATTATTGTTATTCGTACAGCGAAAGAAAACTACACTTTTTAACGGAAATAAAATAGACAGGCCAATAAAAATGCACTTTTTATGATTAAAACACAAAATAATGGAATAGTGAAATAAAAATTAATTACAAATGTGTGATGAACTGCATCACGCATCGTGTATTCAGCACGAAGGAAATGAACAGGGTAACTATTCCAATAAAAACTCTCATAAAACAACTTAAATTAAAGGCTAAAATTAGTTAAGGAGTTTGTAAAGTAACACGCATAAATAAAAAATACTACTCTCTTAATAATCAAGAGTGAAAAACCAGTGCTGAGGAGTGATATATCACCCTACCTTCGTGACAAAAATCAGCCAACCTCCATAGAGTGAGAAAGCACTATTCCCAGGAGTGACATATCTGACTCTGGACTAGGAGTGAGAATTCAAAAGCGCACTCCGGGAAAGAGTGCCTCACTCTAAGGAAAGAGTGACAGCACGCCATCCCTTAAAGAGTGGACTGCTCTAATCAAGAGTGAGCTGTGACTATTTTTAAGAGTGACCGGCACTTTTTATAGAGTGACTATTCAAGGCCGTATCCAGGGGTCCGGACCCCTCCCCCACCCTAAAAAAAAATCGATTTTTGTTAATAAAACAATAATAATGACCTCTTTTTGTGAAAAATTCTGCTTTTCTACCGTTTGGATCCTCGCCAAACTTTTTTTCTGGGTACGGCCCTGTTTTTATTCCTTCAATACGCCTTGCTTCTGGCTATTAACTAGTTTAGGATAATCATAATAATTCCTTTCAGGGGCGTAGCCAGAAATTTTCATGGGGGGGTTACGACTACTACAACTCATATATATGTATACGTGTGTGTGATAATGTAGTGAAGAATATACATTTTGTATGGCAGAAAAATTATCATGGGGGGGTTATGACCCCCCTAACCCCCGGGCTTGGCTACGCCCCCGATTCCTTATATATATATATATATATATATATATATATATAAGAATGTATCTGGTAGCAGTATAGATTATTATTATTGTTTAAGTGTGTCAAATATTAAAAGTTATTTTCTGTATAGCATCAACATTTACCTAATCTTGTGAATTCATTGAAAATAAAATCCAATATTAGAAATTTAATATTTTGCCCGTTTCTAAGCAAATTTTACCAATCTTAATATTATTGAATCTTAAAACATCTGAAATGTGTCAATAATATTGGGTGTATATTAGAAATATTTCCAATGTTATTAAGTAATTACTTTTAAATAACAAAATTTACATAATATGTGAATACTTTGAGAATAAAAACTATTTCCAATATTGGTAAAAATTAGTGTTTGGCCCTGATATATGCTCAAAATATTATTATCATTATTTGTAAAATTCAAATTAACATATGAAGTATATTCAAATATTAATTATATATTGGGAATATTTCTGAAGTAGTCTCGCTACCAATAAACTTTTAAATATTAACTCAATATTGTGAAAACAATGATATCAAAAACCAATACTGGTACAAAGTAGTAAGTGAACGATTTGAGAATAAACCCAATTTCCAATATTGGTAAATAAAATTCCATTATTGGTAAAAATTATCATTTAGGTGTTAATCATCAAATTATCATTCATCTCATAAATTCTCAAAATAATGTTAATATTTTTTTTCTGCTGAATTTAACATACAAAAAGAAAAAATCTAAATATTCGGTGTATACTGGAAATATTTTTGAAGTAGTCTTACAACTGATAAATTTTTAAATATTAACTCAATATTGTTTAAAAAATTGAAAACAAAAATCAATATTTGAATAAAGTAGAAAGTTAATCTTAGCGTGTGGCTCAGATATATTTAAAATGCATTTATAGTGTTGGGTATACATTCAAAATATATCCAATATATATAAATAGTTACTTTAACATAATTTTATACCATTTTTAATTTTTTTGGTTAATATTTACTCAGTGTTACACTGGAAATAAAATTAACATTGGTAAAAAGTAGAAAGTTGATATTTAAGCATTATATTGTCAAATTATAAAACTTTATTGCTATTGAATTTAAATTAAATATATTTAAAACGTATCTGCAATATCACGTGTCTTGAAAATATTCTTCGCATTGTACAAATAAATCTTTTTGCCGCATTTCCCCACACAGCACAAGTTTGTCCACAGGCAATCTTTAATTTAATACATTAGAGCTGGATATTGGGTGTATCTATTTGAAGTCCATGTGATCCTCCAGATAACATAAAATATATCCCTCTATTTGAGGTGTGATCTCTCTAATGAGTAAATAACATCTATAATATCCATTTCTATAAGAGATCTGTATATATGTTGCACAGTTACAATAATTAAACTTCCGGAAGATCCCAAAAATGGATATCTGTTTCATATACAAAATATCCCAGTAATCAGAAATTTTTTCCTATTTCATATCCAGAACTTCTTAGATATCCATTTCTTGGCTATTTTGGATTATTGTCATGCTCAGAATGATTCATAGCAGCTGGAAAATAAATTTTACATAGATCAATGATACAAGTAATATCTAACTACATGCATTTTTAAATTCTTGCTTTTGTTCCTGTGAAATGTGGACTGTTCACAAAAAGCATGTATTATTTAAACGACCATCCTATTCTGAAACTAAACAGATTAAGAAGGAGTACAGAGGTTCATTTTAATAATCAGATGATGGCATCACTAAAAGGTACCCACAAGAGTTCCACATGGCTACTAAATTAAACCTCTGTAACCTCTAGATCTATTTAGTTGCAGAATTCGTTTACAGTTTATGTTTTGTTTGCTCAGCCAAAACTTATCAGGTATAGAAGTGAAAGTTTCAAAATGCATGGGGGTGATCTGTATAGCCATTGAGCTATGTAAAATCCGTCAGCAAAGAGATTTGTAAGAACTTTCTTTATCTGCATACTATAACTTCATTTGAGTTAAGCTGTGATCAAACAAGAATGAAAATAAGAGTTTCGCACAATTCTTCACATACAGAATATCGAGATGATCAACATTACTCAACAGTGCGCAGAAATATTTGATATGTTTAATGTTTCCGTTTCTTCTGCAGAAATAAAAAATAATCCCTGACAGCTTATTTTTTACCAATAGTACATTTTAGAACAATTTTCACTTATACCCAGTATTAATAAAACAATAAAAATCGCTTATGATAAGATATTTATACAAAATCAAAAGACTACTAATAATTTTTTATTTTTAAATAGCTTTTGTTTTAAGCATAATTTAATAAAACTTTTTTTTTCAACTTTATTACAATTAACAAGTCCTTTTTTTTAAAAAACAAATAAAAAATGGACAAGATTGAATTGTTTATTATTTGAAATTAAATTTCTGTCATTTATACATACAAATACAAGAATTATGAAACAAAAAAATAAGTTAAAATAGTAATAACTATCTTTTAATTGAAAACCCAAAAACATTAAACTAATTGCTGGCTAAATTAAAAATATAAATATATGTGCTGATAAGCTCTGTTAATGTATATATCATGTTTGGAAATTTAAGAGAAAACCTATTCCCCCCCTCCCCTCAAGAAAAAGGAATAAAGTATTTCTAAAATGTAAACAATTTTTATTTAATTTTTTTTTCGGGAAAAGGGGTAAAGAAATGTTTTTGTTTTGGCCACTTCTTCATGAAATGGCCCTCTTTCTATCCTAACACATTGGTGCAGTACATAAGTAATATAAATCAAAACAAATTATTTCATAATTCCCCAACATTGCCCATTTAGTTGAAATCCCCCAGTATTTTTGTCTTGACCCAAAATCATAAATTAAAGTTTAGAGGTGTGAGCAAGAATACGGGTTAGAATCCCTTAAAACATCACCCACCCCCAAGCAGACACCCCTCTTGTAGACTTGCCATAACACAAAGAAATAACTTAAGTTTAGAACATGAGGGTGAATTATAATAACCTCCATAGATAATGTTTGGGCGAGGGGGTGGAATTCACAGAAGCTAAGAAATTTTGTATTTTTCTGCACCTCTTAAAAAAGTAAAAATTCTGTTCTGAACATAATTTATACATGTCTCATAAGAAGATATCTCTTAATTTTTATAATATGTATACACATTCATTTATTTATTTATTTTTATGTTTGATTTTATTTCATTAAATTTCACTTTTACAGCAAAATAGCTACAAATTACTTAGTCTTTTACAAACTTCAAATTGAAAAAAAAAATTCTTTTAATATAGATTTTATGCAAGAATTATTATACTATTGAATTAAATAAAAACTTTGGTAATGGAACTTCCAAGTCCAGAGCAGTCTTCAGACTAGCTAACTGTAGTTTACCATGCATAACCTAAGTTTAAAAAATTCAAACGATTGCAGAACTACAATAGTAAAAAATAGCCTGTGAATTGAAAAACCATAAACTATTCTTTATTGACACCCATTGCATACAGGTTTGAATAAATTATAAAAGCAATGGCAGTGAACACACAACAAACTTATTAATAATTTTGTTTAATTGAATTATTTTGTTTCATCAATATAAAATACAATTACTGGATAATGTTTCAATAATACTTCACATTCAGAGTTTCTTCTAACAGCATCTGGAAGATAAAAATTATGACTTTAACAAGTAATTACAGAATTAATAAAAGTTAAAACATAACTGCTATTCTATCCTAATAAAAGAGGATAACTCCCCCCCCCCATAATTTGAATAAGACTGAAGACAGGTTCAAAATCAGGAAGAGTTGGCAGCTAGAATACACTAGAGCACAAACTAGATCTATGTTAAATACATACCAAATTAAAATTAGTTAAAATTAGTTTTGTGTGTACATGGCTTAGTGTCAAATTTAAATCTCCAACTAAAGTACAAACTAACACATTCAACTAAGTGATGAATTTACAGAGAAGTAAGTCAGCAGAACTTTTCATTTGACCCAGAAAACACTAATGAGGTCACAAAACATTTTGGTTATAGTTTCACTAAAATCGGAGGATAATTTTATAATAAAAAGTGTGTAAATCTACATACATTTTAGAACACCTTTAGGAGCAGGTTAAATACAATTTTGGAACAGCACAAAAGCATATCAAAAAAGGTTATACGTATGGTAATAATAAATACTCTCAAGTAACATTTACATATACTGTAGCCTTTCGAGTAAGAGAAGGAAGAGAAAGGGGGCACTTACTATTAAAATTATGCAAATTATGCAAAAAATGAATAAATTAATAAAATAAAGATGTAGAATTTAAGCCAACTTTTGCATTCTAATTTTGTCTCTGAACACAAAAGCTACATGGAATCTACAATATTGTTGTTGTTGTCGTGTCCATGGATAGACCATGGAAAGAGGGGTGCCAGAGCCCCCAAGGGGGTTGGACTTCTACTTGTTGGTCCCTAATTTTGAACCAATTCCAGATGAGGGGGAATCTACAATAAAACCTAAATATAGCAGCTCCCAAAATACAAAAACAACTATAAAAAAAAAAACTTTAATTTTACCAACATGAAATGCTTGTAATTTTTTGTAAAATAATTTGTCCTCTTTGTCCTATTATTATTAGAATTCACTGATATGCAAAGTGATTGAGAGCATGAAATACTTTATTAAAAGAAAGGAACATATAATATAGCTTACCCCACAAAATAAGATTTTGTGAGGTAACACAAAATATAATAATTGAGGACAGTGTTGAAGCAAAAGACACATTTCAAATCAATTTGGAACAAAATTATCCCCAAACCAGTAACCAGTGCTTAATAACTAACATCAAACTAATAGTGACAAAATAAATATAACTCACATTAACTACTTTACTATCACATTACTTAATATTGGTAAATTAAATTTACAAATTATTACAATCAATTAAACAATAGAAATATTCAGGACTTGTAATATATTTCATGTAAATAAGAACAGAGTAAAAAATAAAATAACTTTGCAATAAAAACTTTTCATTAACAGTAAGTAAAATATCATCAAATGACAACATTCTTTTTCTTAGCAAAGATCACATCTATAAGTGGAAGATAAACAAATGAAAGAAATAACTAAACTGAAGTTTGAAAGTACTTTTAATTTCCAATCCGGTAATTTACAAGGATTCGGTACTGACAGAGGTGTAGATAGAGGGGAACAAGGAGGGGCACAGCACTCAAAAGGAACCAATTTATACATAAAACTTTTTTCAGTGCATTTTGGTAAACAGGAAGGGGCGCAAATTTGTTCTCGGGAGCTGAAAATCCTTGCTACATGTCTGAGTACTGAACCCAATTGATAACCTAGATATTTTTGAAGTCAGTTAAAAACTAGACTAAAGATATTTTTGAGTAATATTTATATATACATATGACAACATTTGCACACCGACAAGCTTATTACACTTTGTGAATACTGCAGGGTTAAAAAATCGTAATTTATCTTAATTTAGCAGTAAAATTTACATTTACATATTACATTAGTAAAATTGGAAAAAATAGTATATTTTATCTCATTTTACCACTAATGGTGACACATGTGATATGGTGTCAAAACTGATCTGCTCGTTTTTGATTTGGTGTATACCAAAGTACAGATATGAGATTAACAAAAAAAGGAAAAAGTCTAAAAGAATGTCTAAACAACTTTTGAGCAATAATACTTATGAATTTCAAGTTCAATAAATACTTTAATTATTACTGATACTAAATCTATCTTACTTATATACAACTTAATGAAAAATTAGAATTTTTTTGAAAAATTGAAAAAAAACTCAGTTCATTTTAAATAAGATCGGAAGTTTAAGATCTAAGATCTGAAAATTAGACAAAACTCTGAAAAATCTCATCTCTGAAAGTAGCATTTTACAGTTTACTTTTTGAGCAACAACAACAAGAAAAAAAATAAAAGCTACAGGAGTTTTTAGGTTTTATTTACAACATTCTTTTTAAGAGGTAGAGAAGGTGAACGAGTAAAAAAATAAATTTGAAGGGACTAAAAATAGATTTTTATACTTTATTTCATTGTTACTTGATAAAATATTGCAAATAAGACTTGATTTTGCCAGTAATTTATTAACCTGATGCCAAATATGAAATAAAACAAGTCATATATATATATATATATATATATATATATTCATTGATTTAATCATTGATGAAACTTTACCAAAAAAGATACATTGTTTTTCTTTTAAGAACAGCCCCAATAACTTTCTCGATTTACATGAAATATTTAAAAATTAATACATAGTCACTAATTGCCCCAAAATCCCATAACTTTAATAAACAAATACAGGAAAAATAATTCTTAAAAAAAATAAGAAGAAAAAATAATCTGAAAAAAGAAGTGAACATTTCAAAAAAAGTTATTCAAAATAATGGGATACAAGCTTTGAAAAAATCAGTAGATAGAGACCAAAACCATGCACACTCTGAACTAGTAATCAAGAATATTGAATAAATAAATAAATAAATAAAACAAAAAAATATGACTAGGAATTATATAAAGCTATAATCTTCTTCTCTTTAACAGAATACCACTCACAACAAAATTCAATGGTTTTCTCCCAGGACCAGTTCAAGAGTACTAGAAAATAAAAAGAAAACTTGATAAACAACCAAAATTAATCATTTTTTCTTGCAAAATATTTTATTCATCACTTGGCTCTGCAAGCTTTAAAGACAAGCTAGATAGATATGTGAAAAACTCGATATAATGCAAAAAGCTTCATCGCGGATTGCATGGTGCACTTTTACAGAACAGCAAAACTGCAGGCCTTATGCAACTTTTAAGGGGAAATTTAAAATTGTGGAAATCCCATCTGATAGCTAATACTACCTCTATTTGGGGAAATACAATATGTTATGGATTTTTCTCTTAATATTTCACAAACTACCCATTGTAAATGTAAATTAACCATTTGTAAAAGTGCACGGCTAGTCAAGAGAAATTCTGAATTTCAAGTGTATAATACAACTGAATTCTTTTAAATCTTACTCAAAAGTTGTATTATTTCTTGTAAAAAGCACCTTGACAGAAACATTTTATTACTACTCACTATACTTAACAAAATAATCTTGTGAGAAATGCTACCCATCTGACTG
This sequence comes from Cheiracanthium punctorium, assembly GCA_038373885.1. NCBI lineage: Eukaryota > Metazoa > Arthropoda > Arachnida > Araneae > Cheiracanthiidae > Cheiracanthium > Cheiracanthium punctorium. The sequence continues at coordinate 223,716 of JAWZYV010001433.1, read as the reverse complement.
AATGCTTTAGGTTTACATTCTTCTAAAATGGGATTGTAATGCTTAAAATCCAAAAGAATTACATAAAATTAACACACACACACATGCATATTGCATACTGAACATGCATAACAAATGATATGAATATAAAACCAACTCCTGAACTTAAAAAATAACCTAAAACAGTAAATAGATAAATACTTACACCTTAGATCATCCAAAGTAGCATTCTTCTTCTTCAAAGATACTTAAAAAATCACGCAGTGCATCGCTGTTATTAACAGTCTCCTATATTTAAAGAACATGAACATTTAGAAAATAAAAAGTATTCTTAAAAGTTTAGTTTCCTAAAGCAATCAAGTTATATAAATATAAGTGTCTCCAGTTGAAATTTACATTCAAGCATCATCGCAAACGCAAATGAATTGGTGGCAAATCGAGGAGAAGGAGGGGGCAATACAATTTCAGTCCCCATCCCACCCCTCATATCCAGGCACCAGTTATGACAGACTGGGACCCAGGTCAGAAGTTAGAAATCTGAATTCGGGGAGGGGGGGGGGTCTTTACTGTCTCTGACAATTGTCTTCCTGTATTTCCCACAGTGCTCTTGTACAAATTAATGTCACGATTAAATAAATTTAACATGAAATATGCTAATTAAACGTGAATGCGCATGAACATTTTCTATGCAATGTATGAAATTAGCTTTCTAAAAATGAAGTTTTAAAGTAAAGCTAAAATCTTAAAGTTTTTCATGATATAAATGAAAATGATAAATTTTTATTTACCGACAACTGCTCATTCATCAATAAAAATTAATTGAATGTCAACAATTCTTTAAATTGTCTAAGATTGAACAAGTATAAAGCAAGCTTTTTTATAAGGAGGATAGATGAAGTGAATATTATCAAATACAGCTAAGAACAATCCTGATTAAATCATCTTTAACATAAAACAAACCACATTAAATTCGACACATTTATTTATTTGTGGTCTATTTTGGCACTGAGATGTCAAACTTTTTGGGAAAAAAAGAAACACCCATTTACTATGTTGGAAAATTTAATGAACTAAATTCACATTCTGCTAAAATTTAAGGACCCTTAAAATCTGAAACCGGGGGCATATGCCTCGCTTGTCCCTGCGATAATCAAAACCCGATTATATCTCATTAAAGTTTTCAGTAATATTTGACTGTTTTTAATAAATTTGTATTTGTATAAGTATGTTTTTCATAAATTTCTATATAAATGAGCCTAAAATAATTTTTCAGATTTTAATAGAAAAAATAATGTATGTATTAATAAACAGTGGTAATTCGCCAGTATTAATATGATATTTAGATGCTGGCACATTAAAAATATTTGCTTGTACAATATGAGGAATATTTGCAGTATAAACCCAATACTGTGGAATCAGTGGTGTAGACAAGGTAGCCAAGGGGGGGGGGGGTGGGATAGGGGGGGTCAACCCCCATGAGGAATTTTTTGCCATACGAAATGTATATTCTTCACTTCCTTACACACACATACATGTATGTGAGTTGCAGTAGTCGTACCCCCCCCCCATGAAAAAGTTCTGGCTATGCCACTGTTGTGGATACATTTTAAATATAACTTGCTACTTTTTTACACTACTTTTGACTTGCAATTTAATAATAATATTGAGTAATTAAGTAAATAAACATTAAAACATGAAAATGCAATGAAAATTTCTAAAAATAATTTCTTGCCAATATTAGGAATACATTACAAATATTTTCGATGTTTACCTAATATTGTGGATACATTTTAAATACATTTGGGCTAAATATTAAATTGCAACTATGTAAAACTACTGGTTTGTGTTTTCAAAGCCCTAAGTTACCATTTAAAAATTTATTGGTAATGGAACTACTTCAGAATCAGAAATATTTCCAATATATACCTAATAGTGTGGATATATTTCATATGTTAATTTAAAAATTCAATATGAAAAAGATTATTTTGAATTTAAATCCAGGTAAAAAATAAATTATAATAATATGAGAATTTTATTTACCAATATTGATTTAGTAGAAGACAAACTCTGGAGAACTAAAATCTATGCTGTTTGCCCAGTGTCAATAATGAAATGTAGCTTGCCATCTGCAAATTCAGAAAACCACAGTATAATCACACAATAAAATTAAATTTTTGAAGAAAATGATATTTTAGAATTTTTGAACTCAGATGAGAACACTGATAACCTTTAGATGATTGACAGTGACAAAATTGACACTGTATTATAGTCCTAAGATAGACTCTGACAGCAACAATTCTGAATATGCTCAAAACACGCATTACATTAATACAAAATACATTATGAAATTATCAATAATTTTCCTTTTAAGGGGTCATTCACCCATTATATCATGCTTCTAGAAAAGGAATTTAAAAGTGTAATTATAGAAAGATAGAGAAAATAATGCAGGCAAATTTTAATAGAAACCGTAAAATATGCATAGTTCCAGCCAAAATAAGATTTCAAAAGGTCACATTTAGCTGTAGAATGACCACTAAGATAAATTAGTGTCAGTTGAAAAGTATTTTTTTTTTCTCACTTTTGAGATATCTCCTTAGCATTTGGTGACAAATGGTAAAATGTTTTACTTGTGATATCTTGATAAAAACATCACTTAGAGACATTATTTATTTACATCCTTAGACACAGAACAATGTTTTTCCAAATATGTTATATGAAAAGGGGGACAATATGAAAATTAAATTTAGTATTTTTATATGTTTACTGTGCCTAGTAAAAAATTGCTATATCTGGAAGCTATTGTAAATTTGTCAAATTTTACTATTTCAATTACTCATAGTTTAAGAGATAACCACAGTAACATTATTGCAGTCATTTTTAGTCACCTGGTATAATTGACATAAAAATTTCAAATAATCCCTTAACAATGGCATTTTGCTTTATTGTGCATTTATTTTACAAAAGAAGCTTTCTTTTCCCCTCCTAAAAAGATTCCTGTATCTGCCACTGAAATTATTATTTATTACAAGGCTGGTGCTTTTGAAAGCAAAATTTGATTTTACAAATGTATGTAAAGAAAACTAACAGCATTTTATTATTTTACTTAACTTTTCAATATTTTGAATAATTTGTAAACTTAATGTTGTGCACTTATTTTTAATAGGTGAATAAGAATAAAGAATTTTAAAGTTTCTTTGCACAATTTATATTTATTCTTTCATTTGTATCATAAATTATTTTTAAAGTATACTTTGGCTCTGTTAAGAAGCATTCCCCCCCCCCCTTATTTGTTTTAATATGCTCCCTTACACTCACTCACTGGGTCACAACATTCAAGCAGTTATTATGTCCTCAACCAGGGCTTAATTTACACGGAAACTTACAACAGCTCAGCTTAACTGCTCAGCTTCTCAACAGTTTCTGTGTTTAGCTCAGTAAGCTTTTCATCAGTATTAGCTCAGTAAACTTTCCATCAAAGGAAAAGTTTTAAAACTTTCATTATTGTTTCAATTGATACTAATTCTACAACACTGTAAGCAATTGTAATAGTATAAGCACAAATTTACCTTATTTCACAATAAACTAAGGTAATTAATGTTGTTATTAACATAAAAAAGAGTTAGAGATTCTGTACTTTAGTTAGAAATAAAGCCCAGTCCTTAGCGTATATTCTCGCTAGTATTTAACTAACCAGTTTATTAAATGAATACCAATTAACAACATTTTTATCCGATAATATTCAAACAAACAAATTCTAGTCATGAAAACAATTTCTCGAAAAGTATTTCGGTTCTTGTTACTTTCAATGCTTAACTTTCTGTACAAAGGGCTACTTTAAAAAACAAATAAGGATAAACTATGATCAAGCATTGGTAACAGGTTATTAAATATAATATTACGGCACTTACCTTTTTTTACTGTAAAATTAAACCTACTGTAACTATTAAATTACTCGCAAACAGGGCTTTAAATCTCATATATCCGTCTTGTGAACATTAGTGCGCACTAATCTTGGCTCTCTGCAATGAAAACTAGCTCTTACTTACAAAATGCCTGATAAATTCAGTGTAACTGTATGTTCTCGATAGAATCCATGGATGGTATTGACCCTGCTTTCAACCGTGTTTAAAGTGAGCCTTCCAGAAGAGGCATCCGCATCTGTTCATGTGTGGGGCCGGAAAAGGGGCTATCGGTAATAAATAAACCACTTGACTATGCTCTAGGAGAATTAAAGCAAAGGAGATGTGCGGTTGCTATACTATATATTACAACGCGTGTGGAATTTTTTCTGATACGGCTATGGACAAATGTATTGCATTTAAAGAAGTTTTGTGATGAAATCGTCTCCACGTACAAGCATCAGCTGATGCAAACTTATGATCACTAAATAAAAAATCTATTTTGTGAACCACATAATTATTTGTATTTATTTATTTTGGTTCGATAATCGCGTATATATTATAATTGATCATTATTTCCTGCTTTTAATTTAAAGTTTTGCTTATACTATTTGCAACAGGCGCATTCAGCAGGTACGTTACCGATCTGCATATACACGTATCAAAACATGCTGAAATATTATATTCAGAAGCAGATAACGAATGAAAGATTTCAGATACAGAAATATAAATAAAGCACTACGATCAAATGTAGTAGCGGATACAAAAATTATTTTCTTGGAGGTCTATAATGAAAAGAAAAATGCTTATTTGACCTGACCTAAACACAAAATGTACATATAGTAAAGCAAAATGTTAACCCTACTCATAGCAGTGACTTTTCAAAGAATCGAGTAGAACTGGAAGCGAAACTGAATTAAACTGACTTAAATGTTGTGATTTTTCAAAATTACAATAGAATTTACGATAAGAGAAAAGTTATAAGGTTTCACTTACTTCTGTTAGCTAAAAGTATTCCATTATGTTTGGAAGGTGTAGACTGCAGGCATCCAACATGGCGTCGTTTGGGTGTGGAAGCAACGCACTCACTCCTACTGAAGTGAACGCATCATGGGAAAGGTGGTGACTCTCTCGCTAGAGTGAGCAGATAGCGCCTTCACCCTTACTCTAAGAGTGACATTGTCTCACTCTTGCAGTTAGGGTGACAGAATCCTATCGATGAAGAGTCATAATGCAGTTTTCTCACTCTTATCTCACTCTATCTGGGATCATTTGCCGGTGACTTTTTGTAAGAGTGACAATGTCACTCTAAATTTTTAAGAGAGTACAGTTTGTTTATGTCGAGTGTTACAAATATTTTCTTTTTCTCAGTTGAAAAAAGTTTCATCTTGCAAACTGACTTAAACACTCAGGAAAGTTTCCTTCCCGTGTGGATGGTGGATAACTTTGTAGCTGACGAAGGGTGGACCTTGTGTACCACTCGAAACGATCGTGCTGCATTATTTATTATTAATATGTGCTATTTTACAAACTATTTAATAATTTTAGGTTAACTATTCGTAATGTAGTACTGCAGTACAAAGAAGAGTTAACCTCAAATAAGAACAGTTATAGTCGAATATAATAGTCATAAAGAATAATTGTTATCGAATAAAAATGTGTTGGAAAATATTTTGTAGTCGAAGCTTTCCGCATGAATAATCCTTTTTGTTGGTTCCATTTTCAGAGTGTTTCTGTGTAGTATCTATGCATATTTTTATGTTTATTTTCCTAACCATTCTAAAAATAACAAGATCTAATCAGTTGGTACACGCCAAAAAGGTTTTATAGAAATAAGTAAAATTTTAACAGAAAACACTCAAAAAGAAACTAGTGTTAAAAGATAAGATAAATAAAACTTTGTATAAAAACTCACATAAAAGGATACTTATCGTGTCTTTTTACGTGGTCTTGAGTTTTTATACACGCAAAATTTTGTTGATTCAACAAAAATTTGGTCAGCGCTATTTCAACCAAATGTATTTTATTAGTTTTAAGAAAGATTTTGTTAAACTAACAAACTTTTTCGCTGAAATAACAAACATTTTATTGATTCAGCAAAAATATTTCTTTCAAATAGAGTCAGCCGAAATTTCGTTGAATCTACAAAACATTTTGTAATGTATTGAGAAAAAACTGTTGATACTTTAGTTCAAAAATAAAGCCATGCAGTATGTGCATGTTTAATTAAGTGTCATTTCTCTCCTTCTATCACATTCTCCTTTGTATGCTAGTAAAGATTTCAATTACTGAACACGCAACGTTGCGGTAAAAAAACAAAAACAAAAAATAAAATTAACAAATCTAGATACCGACCCAGTGTGTCCTGCACGAAACACTTTACACAGAAAGTGGTGAGAATAAAAATTGGTATTTTATGGGGGGCACGGAACGACAGACTAATATTATAGGGTTCACAGAAGTGATCCATCATTTGGTGGAGACTGGTGCGCGACAAGAACCTGTAAGAATGACACAAAAAGTGCAACGGGAAAAATTCGATTTTGTAAGTTTGGCTCGGTTTCATGAAACTGTATTGGGGATTTTTAATTTTATGTTTGAGAAAGTTGCTTTTAAATATCGCAAAATAATATTTTTAAATTTCACAAACAGATGTTTTTCGTTGTATGCAATTGAGTACTGAAGAAGATAGAAATTCAGGTGTGGAACATTTCTAAAACCGGATTACATATTTTTATGCTAATAATTTGATAATGCTTGTTTCAACTTAGTGAAAATAAGTAGCGATCGTTGAAATTGAATAATATTTTGAAATGCAGAGTAAAACTTTATCGTTGCCATTCGACACAAAGAATTATGCGCTATTCACAAAAGCAATTTTCTCTACAGCCTTTGGAAACGATGGCTGAATAACTGGTGTAACTCTTTTTTTTACCGTAACCTGCACTAGTACTACAACATAACGAATTCCGTAACCTGCACATGTATATTACAACATAACGGATTCCATAACCTGCACAAAGTATTACAACATAACGAATAGTTAATATAGACATTCTCGTGGTCTCAGAGCAGTGGAGTTATGACTTTCCAGAGGGATTCGCTGTAAGACCCTCGCTTAAGTGAAAATTTCGCCTTGTGAAATAATGTATATATATAACTTTTTTTAAACACGCACAGTTACTTTAAACACATAAATATCCCTCGAACCGTTTAAAATCCTCCCATAACTATACATTATTATTTCCTACATGATGTAATAAATAAAGCCATGTTTAGTGTAAAGCGCCATGTAAAGTGATGCTACGAGTGATGAAATACCATTCGATGATTGTCCTTCTTCAGTAGAAAATCACGAAGACGATGCTTACCCCTCATGCCCCGTATTTCTGTTTGCGACTCTTACTGCTGGCGAAAACGCACGTATTGCGGGCGAGAAGTCCGCGTTTGCTCTAAGATTCGTCGCTATTGGGAAAACTCGCGTAATATTCCATTCGCATTAGATAAATGGCGCGAGTCCACTGTATATTGTAAAAAAAAAAATAGTCAGTGCACGCAAGTGTCATATTGCTATCGAGGGCTTGCTGTGTTGCTGCGCCGTAAAATAATGAACGTGTGCCCTGGACATTCCTTATATAAGCCCCTCTTAAATAGCTCAATGTCGTGCATCTATTTTTTTCGATGGATGGCATGGGGTTATAACTTAGAAATGTGCATCAAAAATTTTTTGATTGAAGTAGATTACCATCGTTAAAATGTGCATTAAAAACAAACTCCCCAGGAACAGTAATACGTTTCTTTGAAATGAATTAATTTCTTCAAAATTCATTTTGAAAATTGTCCTTCCCAGGTGCAGTGATATGTAGATGTTACTTTATGGCCTGTAAGAAATAGTTCAAATGCAGCATTTTCATTAAGGTCCATTTTATTTTAGATATCAGTAATTCAAGTCAATTTTGTGGTAGTCGTCGCATATATACGGTGTTAGAACACAAAAATGTGAGACAGACAATTTTCCACTCTACAGAAAAATATTCAAAACACATTGTGCCAGTTTGAATTTTAAAATTCAAAAATAAATGCTGTGCTTTTTCATTCACTTAAGACAGCTTCACCGAATAAAACTCGCACGGTGTTGATAAAAATGACTGAGTTTTGTAATCTTCAAAACACAAGCAATCTGAAGTAAATTTTTATCGACTGAATCTAGAAAAAGAAAAGTAATCTCGAAATGTAGGTTATCTATCTCAAGGAAGTATAAACTTTATTTTCCGTTCTCAACGTTTTTGCTCCAGGATAAAAAAAATTTACAAGAAAACGGCTAGCGTCTATATTTCAAATAAGGCTCTAGTAGATTGAATCAATCAATGAAATGGTTGCTGTTTCTAATAGAATCGTCATCTATCGCTTAAGTCATTCAGGGTGTTTTCAAACTGTAGGGACAGAGAGGAAAGGTGAGGTACTAGACTCTTGACTTACGCGAGGTACGTGTTCCAAGATTCCTCTAGTAAGTGAAAATTTCGCATTGTGAACTAGGCTATATGACTATGTCATTTTATCTCTCACCCCCTTTATTTAAAATTGTCCCAAAAAAGCGACATAATTTTACATATATTTAAATACTATTAGTTCACAACAGCTTTAGTCTATTGTTACAATATTTCGTAAGCTGTAGAATATGCAACACATGTATTTTTCTATAAATAGGTTAGAATCATAAAAATTTCAACATAGGGTTACCAGGCGAAATACGCGAAAGATGAGCGATAAAATGACATAGTCAATTAATATCGTTATAATATGGCAATAATGAAACTAATAATTTAGGGGGTTCAGGGGGGGTCTCCCCCTGACGAGGCTCGAACAGCCGAGTTTATATATATATATGTCTTTTTGAAACACCTACACAGTTCCTTTAGACCAGTGGTTCCCGACTGGTGGTCCATGAACAAGTTCTAAGTGATCCGAGAAGAAATGTGTTTTAAAAAAATTGTGTTATGACTATTTCTTGAGGTAAAAAGGCAAAGAGCGTAATTGTTTGCGGTCATTTTAAAGGAATCCTCTTTTTTTTAAGTGTTTCATAATTCTTGTGAAGTAGAGAAAATACGGCTAGGAACATCATTAAATATTATTCTATAAAATATTGTAGCCTCTCAACCAAGTTTTTGTCTTCGACTATTAGTACATGTAAACAGGGTTGATTAACTATTATTAGCATCTCTGAGTGAGAGGAAATAACATTCTCTCTGTGCTTTTTTGAATTTATCTTTTTAGCATTACATTTTGTGCAAAAAGCTTTTTTTTTTAGTTATTATTTTATCACCTCCACCGAAGTGATCCATGGGTAAACTGGAAGTGCAAAAGTGGCCCGCGGGTTGAGTTGGGAACCATTGCTTCAGACACTTATAAACACCTCTCAAACCATTTTAAACCATTTCTTAACTATATATTACCATTTCCCAAATAAAGTAATGAATAAAACCAGGTTTAAACTGACGGTTTGGGTGCTTCCGCCTTCAATGATGCTGCGAAGGGTGAAATCCTGTTCGCTGATTGCCCGGGATTCTCGATTAGCAGGACTAACTAGACCCAGTAGGAGTTTTGTACATTCAAAGATGTTGGAAGAGACAAAGTCCATATCAGAGTCCACAGCAAAAGCTGCCGCTTTAGAATCACAAGAGACAGGAAGTGCGGGTTTCAAAAGCGTTAAATATTTTTCTCTCCAAGTGAAACTGCAAATAAAGTGTGCAGTTTTATACTGTAAGAATTGGAGAGTGTGACGAAAGAAAGAACTGAAGTTGCCTGTTTGTAAGAAAATTGAAAACGTAAAACTAAAAATATGTATATGAAATATTTCAGTACTTTAATAACTGTTCTGTAATTCCTAGAGAAGCATATCTCTGAAAATTATAGAACAGTTACCAAAGTTCTGAAATGTTTCATAGGTTGAATTTCAAGCATCATATTGTTTAAGAACAATTTTCAAAGCATTCTATGCTGCTTTCCAGAAAATTCTGATTTGTCCAACCATTACCGAAATGATTAGCTTTTTAAAACATTAAGACCGGCTTATAATTCAGGTTTGGTACCAAATTATCAACAACATTGTCAATATGGAGTTATCGTACAGTTGTGAAAAGAAATAAAAACTAATGAGAAGAAATGCAACAACAGAACTCAGCTCTATACATAGAAAGTATTGTAAATAAATGCATAAAAAGTATTATTAAGTATTGTAATATTTTTATCAAACTGGAGCATGAAAGATCCAATTCCTAGAAATTCAAGCCATAAGTAAATAAAGACGCTTAAAAACTAAATGCATGCATGAACTCATTTTGCCTTCATACAAAAAAATGCATTTGCAAAACTTTTTTTTCCGTTTTTTTCTTTGTTTACATTGCAAGAACAATTTGAACAAACAAAAACCTCACAACACTCAAGTAACTGTGGTTAATTAAGTATGGCTTTTAAACTGTGGTGCTTTGCTTCGTAATTTCACTGCACGCGCTTCTGTACTAAATCAATACCACCACTTTCCTATTCCCTAGTTGGGAGATATGAAAATGTGTAAACATTTCATGTCGTGTTATCAGTAGAACGGACAAGCACACGCAAATGCAAAATCTTGATTAAAAAATAAAAGGGACCGTATTTATGAAATAATCGTTAAGGTTTTCGTGCCCAATAACATATGAAATGACCTGATAACGTATTCAAACAAATATTAAACGCTATCAAAAATCGATAACTCTTAAGCAATGGAAGAGACACAAAATTCTCCACGCACGCAAGCGACAAAAATAAGCAATCACATAGAGTTGGGAACAAAAGTTCTATATTTTGAATTGCACCTAAATTGCATTTTATTGAACTGAAAACTGTGCCTATCGCTAGATTTGAATGGTAGCAGCTGACTTAGTGATGCATATTCAAAGAGTATCGAGTGTTCATTAAAAAAACACGATGATGTATGAAAGCTAATGCCTACTCGCTCGACCAATCAAAAGGAATTTTTATTCACTCACAGAAAAATACACTTTATACACTAATTTATCCTTCATTTTTCAACGAATAATTTCCGTACTCTATGGAAACGTAATATTTTCGTGAATTCTTTATCCCGAAATCTAAAGAAGAGGAAAAAAATAATTCGTTGAATCTAAATAAGTTTTTTCAATTGACAGAAGATAAAAAGAAACGGATATTCGTCAAATAAAGGAGATATTCCGGCTACACTCCTACCAGAAAAATTTACATGAATTGAAGAAATGATTCTTGAGAGTGCGTCTTTATGCACTAATTCATTCCTCATTTTTCAAAGAACAAGTTCCGTACTTTTTGGAAACTTTATGTTTCCGTGAATTCTTCCTTAAAATCTGAAGAAGAAAAAGTTTCGTTTAATCTGAAGAATTTTCTTCAATTGACAGAAGAAGAAAGAAACAGATATTCGTCAAATAACGGAGGTATTCCGGCAGCATTGCTGACAGAAAGTTTCAGCGAATTGAAGAAATAATTTTTGAGAGCGTTGTTATTTGAAGAAATGATTGCGCGAGCATTAAAATTATAGAACTTTCGTAATTTTAATCATACTGTGAAAAATTAAAAAACCTTTAAGGCAACACCCAATTTTCCCCTTCTCAAATTGACTATCTCCTTTAAAAAAAAAAAAATCTGGAGTGACTCCACTCGACTTTCTGAACACTTACGATTAAGATCATTACCAAGCATTTAAGTAAATTTTAATCGATGAATAATTCAATTATATATACCAAATTGAAGCTCAATTGAATGTACAGCTGCGGAAAAAAAAAGTCCCACTTGCTCTTTATTTCGCCGTCGTTCGTCGTACAGTAAAGTTATATATACCATTCGTTTGCAAAAAGCGTACTTTAATTTACTATTAATTTAATTTGCATCAGGGGCCGTCTTCATATTTAATTCTGCATCAACTTCGTTTTTCTCAATGGCAACCCCATATTTTGACTTTATTAAACGAAAGAAAACCTTCAAATTACCCTAAATATAAATTTTCACCAATTTTCTGGAGATATTGCGAATTAATTTTTGCGCGTTTTTAAGGGACTTTCTGCAAATTGAAAAACGCTATTTGTAGGTTCCGAACTTTTGGGCTTTCATTAATTTCGCTCGCGAGAGTTAAAAGAAATTAATATTATTTTCAAGGAAAATATTGTTTCCATCTCTCTTCTTCAAGTTTTTTGTACTGAGAATATCAAGAGTAGAATAGAATATTTAGTCTGTGGTCCAAATGACCCGTGAGTTCATAACTTCCTTGGTTCGTGCACATGAGTTAAGGGAAAAATGCAAAATGACTGCTCACGATTTTGAAAATCTTTGTAATTTTGAAATTGTTATTGAGTATTTCCGTTGATGGTTCTCTTAGACAGGTGAAATGTTGGCAGGGGTTAGAGGCTGCTCTCTGCTCTTCTGACTACAATCATGAATGTTACTCAGCTACGGTCGCACTTGAAGAATGGTTTCATGATTGAAAATTTATGTGTTTCAATTTCATGTAAAAAACGCAATTACTTTGTTGCCGACCCAATATTATCACTGTGTTTGTTATTTTACTTTCTTCATTTAATACTATCGTCTGCAATGTGTAATATTCTTAAGACTTTTGGCGGTATTTTAATTTATAGTTAGATGAAAATTTAGACAGAAAAACGTGATTTTGAATGTTTGATAAAAGTATGGGGAAGTCCAAAGACCTAATGTTTCCCATATTAAAAAAGGTCACATTCACGCCTGGAAAGTTGAGGATGTTACTTTTTCAGAAATAGGACGTTGTATTAAAAGACATACATCTACTGCATCTAATTCTATAGCTGGAAAATATTTTATTTGGGGAAATATGGTAGCCAACGCAACAATATACGCTTTATAGAATCCCTATCAAACTGTAAACACCTCTAATTTATTTGCTTCAAAATTTGATATTTTTAATACTGGTATCTTTTACTGTGTTTTTGCACAAAATAAATCTAATTTACGTTTATTGTATGCAATTTTCAAAAAATTTTCACTTAATAAATTTATATATGGTCCCTTAACTCATGAAAATAACACATTTTATTTAATATAAATTAAACTACTGAACGTAAAAATTTGAAATTTTGCACAGCCATGTAATATTAATTTCTGCATCTATTTCCATCGAAATTTGGCTAGGTCGCTATTCATAATTTTTTTGAATATTAGTTTAATAATTCATAATTCATATTAATAATTTATTAAAAATCATAATAACGTTAAATTATGTTTGGGTCGTTTAGTTCTAATAGTACGAATAAAAATCAACTTCTTACTACCAATATTATAGGAGATATGAATTGAAGTATGAAAAAATATTTTAACATAGGGGGAGGGGGATTTTGGGTGCTCATAACTCACTCATTTTCAGTCCAAATTTATTGAAAATTGGTGTCCGGGGTTAAAATGAGCTAAATTTTTGAAATATGAAGTGAAATCTAGGGGTTGCTATTGAGAAAAAAAAAGTTGGTGCGAATTTTAATATGTAGATGGCCCCTAATGCAATTTTTATGCATAGCAAATTAAAGTGTACGTCAATCGTAAACAATCGGTATCTGTAACTTTGCTGTACGACGAACGACGGCCGAAAAAAGTACAAGTGGGACTTTTTTTTCCGCAGCTGTACTGTTTAAATGCTAGCGCACTTTCAAGAATTTCTCTCCATAGGCCATAATGTAAAAGAAATCTTTGTTTTAGCTCTGTAGAAAAACTATAAGTCCTATACCCATCAAAATCAATACCGGTCTTACGATGGTGGTTTATAACATCTATACCCAATTTGAGCTCAATCGAATGCACCGTTTAAACGCTAGCGCACTTTCCAGAATTTTCCCCCATAGGCCATAATGTAAAAGAAATCTTTGTCGTAGCCCTGTAGAAAAACTATAAGTCCTATACACACCAAAATCAACCAAAATCAATACCGGTCTTGCGACAGTGGTTTATAACATATATACCCAATCTGAGCTCAATCGCATGCCCCGTTCAGGAGCTATCGTGTTCACTCACATACACACACACACACACACACACACACACACACACACACACATACATACATACATCTCGTAAAAATAACATAAATGAATTCAGAAGACCTCAAAACGTGTAAATACACCAAAATCTGGAATTCGAATTTTTTCATGATTACAATACTTTCCTTACATGGTAGATGTTCGGAAAGTAAAAAGAAAAAAAAATAAATTGAAGAGATACAAGTAAAGTTGGCGATTTTGGGAAAAACTTAATGTAAGAGTTTTAAATGTACCCAGCTTTGCAGACGATAATGTACTCCCAGTGGGAGATTGTTTTCAACAATGATGACAGTAACACTGCACGAGAAACCCGTATAACTTCCTGTTTTATGCACCTTTCAGTTCTCAGGAATTCGTGGATTTTGTGGTTCGCCATAGATTTCAGGTAACTTCAGAACCAAAAATCTTTTGGGACGAGGTCGGGAGATTGCGGTAGCCACGAAACCGCAAAGTTACGGTGATGACTCTCCAAAGTGTTTTTACGGCACTTGCCAAGCACATTTGTCGGCGAGTGGAGCTGCAACACCTTATATTATTTAACAAAAATTTATTTGTTAATTAAGTACGATTAGTTTATTTTTCCAATTTCATCCATGGTACATTAATGTTAGTCAATTAATGCCCAGGATATGAGATCATACAGCAAATTTACAACCTTGCTCCTTTCTCACATTACATGTATAGAACAGGTCAATCCATTGTCAAAAGGTGACATTTCTTTTTAAAAGCAATAGTGTTTTCTTCTTACAAAGTGTCGTATGCACCAGCTTAGAATTTTTACTACCCTTCAACTTTTCTTAAATTTTTTCTTATCTTTCTCTTTCAATCTGGTTGATTGATTTTGGTTAAGGCAAACTAGGGCTATCTTTCTAAGGGGGTTGGATACCATGGCCGGAGGATTTTTGAAGAGGCTCTAAGGGGTAATCAGTTTACATCTGGAGAAAACAGCCCAAAATTTCAGGCTGTTGGATCGATAGCCGCCAAGCCAGAACATTGGACCTGTGCTATTCAGCTATCTCAAATAGTTTAGTGCTTTATCTGGTCGGCTCCTTTTTACATCACGTGGAAATAACTTATTATTTTTGGTTGATTGCATTTCGATGTTAAGTGTCATTTTTCTTCTCTGAATTCCTTTATGAAAGTTTTTAACCTTTACAAATAAAGGGTTTTCTCTACGTGTGGAGCACGGACCATTCAGCTAGACATTTTTAAAGTCCACGCAGTCGGCAATGGATCTGAAGAAAATCAGATTCGTGGTTAATGAGTAACATTTTATTTGGATTACTTGGTACATCTCAACTCCATGACAGGTGTTTTCTAATGTTTCTAATGCTGAACACGAATTTTCGTAAACGGACAAATTCGTAAAAGTAATCGGGAAAATCTAATTGAATGAACAATTTAGAAAAGAAAAGTAAGAAAATCTGAAGCTCTTTCAGATTTTAAGTACGCACTAAAGTAATAATCACCCATTAAAAGCGTATCATAATTTATGCGTCGTCCCTGTCATTCTTCCTTATTCCATTAAGTTGGAAAGTGTATCATTATTCATGAGTGTGTGTATTTTTCTTCCTTGTTCCATAAAACTCATCTTTGGAATCGAAATCTATCTTAAAATCGCCTACTAAAACTATTTTACAATCTTCGCCAAGTATATTCCAACTATACTTCACCGTTTTAAATATTGTTTCGAATGTGCATCATAATCCATGAGTGTGCCGTATTTGTCTTTCTTGGATTGATTCCTACTTTAACGCCCCGACTCTCGCCAAGGTGGCGATCATTAAACATATGCAGTTACGATGACGATTTTTTTTATTTATGAGGCATCTGTAATTTAGAATTAAAATGGCGATTTGGAACATGTAAGTACAGCATTCTGTCAGCATTTCATTACTTATTTATTATTTTGGCTTGGCAAATAATGTAGTTTTAATAATTAACTGTCTTCAAATTCCTTAACTGGTGCGTTTATCGCTAATTTGTTCAGCTTTAGTTTTCATCTAGTTCTTTTGCGAGCGTTGAAACTTGTGCATAACTCCTAGAGACCCATGACTGCAAAGCTCGTCAAAGTGCGGCGATTTTTTAGGTTGGCGAGAGTGGGGGCGTTAAAATAGGAATCAACTCTTTCTTGTACCATAAAACACATCTTTGGAATCAAAATCTATATTAAAATCGCCTACTAAAACTGTTTTACGATTTTCGCCAAGCATATTCCAACTATACTTCACCATATTAAATACTGTTTCGAATGGGCATCATAATCCATGTGGCCGTGTTCACCTTTCTTGTTAAATAAAACGCATCTTTGAAACCGAAATCCATCTTAAAATCACCTCCTAAAACTGTCTTACAACTTTCGCCAAGCATAATCCAACTATCCTCTACCACTTTAAATACTGTTTGGAAAGTGTATCATTCTATGAGTGTACTGTGTTTAATTCCTTGTTCATAAAACACTTCTTCGGAATTGAATTCTATATTAAAATCGCCTACTAAAACTATCTTACAATCTTCGCCAGGCATTTTCTAACTATACTCGTAATATATTTATAATAAATTGTCGCGTTTTGGCACCAAACTTAGCTATCAATTATCAAAAAATGCAAACCTTGTGCGACTTTCAACATTTTATTAATGCTCCCCCCCCCCTTCCACATTATCTGGTAAGTACATTTGAAAAGATCTGTCACCATGACAATTCGTATCTACAAAACCTGTCTACAAGATCGCGTAGACAAAATTCTGGGACTGAGCGAAATAGCACCCTAGTGCTAAAAAACTTGATTTAGTAAACGAATTTTAGACGGAGGCCGTTGCAGAGTTATCTTGAAATATGGGAGCGCCGACATAAAAGCACTTTTGAAAGCGCGTGTAGGTAAAAGCGTGAAAGGAAAAAGTGGCTAAAAGCAAGAAACCGAAAGTACAAAAATTCAAATATTTCTAACAGATAAATTCACTTGTTTAAAAAAATCCCAAATTTAATGAAACTGAAATACAGGGTGTACAAAAAGTCCCTGACACATTTCAAAATTAAATATAAAATCAACTAATTGGGTTAAGACATTGCGGTTTGTACCAAAATGCTTCCTATGATGAAAAGTTTTGTTTATGCAAATAAAAAAATAGTTCCAAATTTCACTCATAGATGGCGCTGTAGAAAGAGTAAAAACAAAACTCACCATTAAATATTCAGCATTTTTATTTTGTGAAGCAGATACAAGCATAACCAGCTACCATACTTCTATATGTGCACCTGATGTAGCTCTAACCACTTCCAAACCGTACTCAATATCACTTCACGCATTTGGTAGCATTGCTTGTGGTTTTGATTGAATTACCTGTGTGATTCGCCTCTTCGTTTCTTCGATATCAGCCATAGGAGAGGAGTAAACATTATCCTTCACATACCCCCACAGGAAAGGGTATTTGAGACTATTATTTGTCAAATGAAATACGCATTTCAACTTAATTCAAGGTCAAGCAGCGCCATCTATGGGTGAAATTTGGAACTATTGTTTTATTTGCTTACAAAACTTTTCATTATAGGAAGCATTTTGGTACAAACCGCAATCTCGTAACCCAATCAGTTGATTTCACATTTAATTTTGAAATGTGTCAGGGACTTTTTGTACACCCTGTATATTTACCAAAAAATGTAGGTAAAATTAACGCTTAAAGGTTTAAAATATATGCTTTTATAGAAACATACAATTTAAGCGTATGTTTCTGCAAAAATTGTAGAAACATACAAACAAAACTCTTCTCCACATTGAAGGTTTTGTTAAATAAATAACGAATGGTTCTTTACTAAACAAAACCTTTTCCATACAAAGAAAACAACAAACTAAAAATGAAATAAATTTACTAATTTATTGATTTTTTTATGTATCTGGTTCAACAAAATTATTTATTTTTATTATATTTTTTTAGTCTTAGATTTCTGTATTAGCTTATTTCTTTCAAATATCAAACTTATATTTTTGAGATCTGTGAATGTACTGGTATTACTGCTGTATATATACGAAAATTTGCTTTTACAATGTAAGTTATTTAAATGTTCCATGTTTTAATGCACACGTTCGACAAAAGTAATAGAACTCTTCAAAATTAAATGCATAATAAAAATTTTTCATTTGAAACTTTCATCAAGATACCACATGGAAATAATAAAAGTAATCATAACAATAATCATAGTTAACATGAAAGCACGCACTTTATATACATTGATGCATGTATAAAATTGTTCATCAACTAAACCTCCTTTGATGTAATTTTGCTTTCAACGAACCGATACATTTTACTGCTTTAAATGCATTAAATATATAGAAGACTTCGGAATATGGATTTTGCAATTAAGCAATTATGAGTCGGTTGAGTTGTGACTATAAGTTTATCGCTCATAAATTGATGATAATTTTTTTTCAGCTCCACTATTTCGGGTTTCCAAATACTTAGCTTTCAGAACTAAGACAAGGGTGGGCAAAGGCACTGAATGCGGTCATACGCATTATTTTTCATCCTATTCAAAATCAGTTTTCGTTCCATAAAATTTAAAATTTCGAACATAAGCGGTGCCATGAATATTCTCATTACCTGGCTGCTACAGCTGATGTAACTATTTAAGAATCGATTAATTTTTGCGTAACCTGTGCCTGTTACACCGCACGAAATTTTGCGTGTAGCTCGTTCTTTGAGAAGATCAACACTTGGCGATTCCATCATTTATATTTTTAGCTCCCCCAAATGTCGTGTGCGCGTGCGGTGCGCATATGTATGTTTCTAATCTTGGCATGAAATGGCACGTTAAACCACTATACCATTTCCCAATGTCAAAAAAGTGCAGTCGTTGCCATTGCACAATTCAACTACCAGCAAGATGGCGGCGATGACACAGCCGACTGAGTCAAAAAGGTTCCAAAGGCAGTTAACCCTTTGAGGCGAAACCCTTTTCACAATGCTGAAAAAAGGGCAGCCGTTGCCTGCCATCGCTCGACTTAACTACCAGAAAGATGGCGGACGATCGAAACGTTGATCGCGTGCCACAGATCTAGAGACCCTGCGTCTGGCTGTGCCCGGCACAGCCAGCTGCGTCAAAAAAGGGTCTCTGTGGCACGCGATGAACGTTGCGATCGTCCTCCATCTTGCTGGTAGTTAAGTCGAGCGATGGCAACGGCTGCCCTTTTTTTCAGCATTGGGAAAGGGTTGCGCCTCAAAGGGTTAAATGAAGACGGAGGTTATTGGAGGCACAAAATTAACT
Source organism: Cheiracanthium punctorium (assembly GCA_038373885.1). NCBI lineage: Eukaryota > Metazoa > Arthropoda > Arachnida > Araneae > Cheiracanthiidae > Cheiracanthium > Cheiracanthium punctorium. Next base: position 204,487 of record JAWZYV010001433.1, on the reverse strand, counting down.
TGAGCGGACACAAAAACAGGCGCACTCTCTCACAAAAATTCCTCTTTACGCTAATTTATCCCTCATTTTTCAACGAGTAATTTTCGTACTCTATGAAAACGTTATAGTTCCACGAATTCTTCGCATAAATCTAAGAAGAGGGAAAAAAAATCGTTGAATGTGAAGAAGTTTCTTCAATTGACAGGGAACTTAAAAAGAATATACGTCAAGTATCGGAGATATTCCTGCAGCACTTCTGACAGTAAAATCTTCATCAATGGAAGAAACAATTTTTGAGGCTGTGTATAGACAATGTGTCTCAAAAAGGTTGCAAAGGGATTTAATTCATTATCTGTTAGAGATAAGTGCGCAGTGTAAATTGAAAACAATGTTCAAAATAAGGTCGGAAATAAGACTCCACCAAGAAAAAAATTCTCTCGTTCATTCACAAAAAGTTACACTTTTTAAATTTGTATACGACCTCCGTGCAAAAACATGCCCAGTTACTAAATGGGCACGCCATACACTCATGAGGTGATGTACCATATTTGAGGCTTTCATCATACAATGTCTCAGAGATATTTTTAAGAATGATGATCGAGGACTATTTGAAACGGATTTTGTAAGCAAACGTTGATTGCTAAGGTGGAAAAAAATTTTCTTTCGTAATTTTTGAACGGCACTTGAATTGCTATCATTCGACGTTACTTTTTCCCTTCGAGAGATATGGAAAAGTGGTTTAAGTCAGCGTTATATTTATCTTCATACCTCTGACACATTCTAAGGTATAATTCTCAAATTTTCTATGCCACCTTACGAGTAAACGGTACATTTTACTAATTGGTAATTGTTCTGTACACGGGTCGTATACATATTTAAAAAGTGTAACTGTTTCAAAATAAACGAGAGCATCTTGTTCATAATGGATTTTGTAATCATATGAGTAAGCGAAATATTTGATTGTTTGCGTGCGAAGAACTCAAACGTTATTTACGTACGCTATTAGTATTTTACATTATTAAAATTGCCTAAAATCAGTAACTTGAGCAAATTTTTTTCAAGAAAAAAAAGTTTAAATTCCTGCCAATTTCCAAGTACAATAATTAAAGTTTTAAGAAATAAAGTAAAATAACACACGCAAAAGGTACTTATCAATCTGGACACGTGTTTCGATCGATAAAATTTTGATCTTCTTCAGCAGCAGTAGGAGTCCGAACATATACTGGGACTGGGAACTGAAAAAATAAGCAGGAAACAGAAGCGAGTTGCCAATCGGTGGAAGGAATAAGTAAGAAACCAGGGAGAACAAGAGATGGGGAAGGGGTAGATAAAATAAAATATAAAATTAAAATAAAAAAAATAGAGAAAAAAATAAATTAGTGTTTTTTGTCAATTGCCAGGATATTCAGATTATGATTTCGAACATCAGCCGTGGCAGGATTTTTCCCTACTATCAGTCCACAACCGATTAAAATGCATGGGAATCGATTAATTTTGTATAGTTGCCTCTACCTGTCATGTACGTTCACTCACCCAAAACACGGAATTTGGCGTGCTAGTTTCTTTGAGAGGATCAACGCCTGGCAATTCTATCATTTACATTTTTAGCTCCCGTAAATACTGCATGCGTGCGATGCGCAAATTTCTTACCTCAGGTTTGAAAATGCAGCTTCATTAAATGAAAATGAAGTTTATTGACAGTGTATAAATCTGTTTTCAACAGCGGACATACAAAACAGGGAAGTATATCCTCCAAAAACTGTTCTCTCATTTATAAAATTTATAATAAGCGTTCAGATTTGCATAAAGAATGCATTATGGCGTTTACTTAATATGAAATCAGTAATTTATTTTATGCTGCTTTTGGAAGTGGAAGGATTAGTGAGAACAGATGAAAGGGTGTATTATGAAAATAGCGTAGTTTTGAAAATATTCTTTTTTTAATGTTACATGGGAAAATTTTAAACCAATTAAAAATGTTTTCCTCGAGAATGACCTACACACCCTCTCAAAAAAGCGTTCGAGAAGTCAGTTTCATTTTCAACTATTATTCTTCGTAAAAAAGTTAGCCAAGCCACAATCTTATCATATTTATTTTGGATTGTGTGTTCTTCCTAAACCTCATTAACTATCCACAAAACTAAAATTCAGAAATTTGGCTTATAATCCAGTACTTTTTAAAGTGCGCGTAAGCCTCGTTAAGGAATGCGTTATTTTTAAAAATGGAACAGTGTACTTACCTCACACTGAAATGCAAGCTAAAACACAATCAGACTTCATTAAAATGAAGTCGACGGGTAACAAAAATACTTCCCCGTTAGCCGAAATCGTGTTAACCGATGAAACAACGAAAGACAAGACGTGACTGAAGAGCTGCTTCCCGTCGTCGTAAGAGAAATTTCGTGTTAAACGTTTTCTTCTTAACGAGGTTCAGCTCTATTTGTAACAGTCAAGCTCAATGATGATTCTTCATGTGCATTCAGATTTGTATGAGTAACAGGTCCATATATTATTCACTGAATAACAAAACTGAAGTGTTATTTTACAAATATGAGAAAATGATTGCCATTGATATAATCTTTCTTTTTTTCAATTGTGCTCGTTTTCTATTCGTGGAAACAGGTAAACATATATGTTTAAATACAAGGTACACTCTCAAAAATGATTTCTTTGATTCACATTGGCTTTTTTTTTTTTTTTTTTTTTTTTTTGGCAGCATTGCTGTCGGAGTGTCTCCGTTGTTTGACGAATATACGTTTCAGTTTCGTTTCCGTAAAACCAATTGAAGAAACTTCTTCAGATTCAACAAAATTTCTTCTTTTTCAACGATATTTTGGGAGTCAGAATAATGTATCGCTGTAAAGAGAATTATTCTTATAGAGGGAATCAATAACGGAACAAAAAGAGTTTTCTTCTTCATTTCCCATAATCTAGCGTTACTAAGGAATGCTCTGCTTTCATTCAGCACCCCCTCTCGCGCTCACGCAGACAATAATATACTATATCGAATGGAATAAGAGCATGTTTATAGTGCTTGAGTAATTTTTACTCACTAAGTTTTAGTCAGATACCCCTTTTCCAGAGTTCTAGAGACATCTTAGCCAATAAATGCTTAAAAATTCATTATTTAAATATGCGATAATGTCTAAATAATAAAACCCCCCAAAAGTTTTCTGTCAAATGCCCTTTCTCGTAATACATTTGATAGAACCAGCAGTACGAAACCGTACCAACCTTTGATCAAGATTTTGAACAGATTGTATAACCTGAGAACACCGTCCAACGGTCCAAGCACATTTTATCTGGACGTTCTTTGTGCAGCGTTTAAATCGTATGCATCAGTTGGACTTTGAAAAGAAAAAATCATTATAGAGAGAATTATTGTGATGGAAGGGGTAATATTACCATCGTTGTTTAGAGAATCGTTGATCGTTGTAAAGACTATCGTTATACAGAGAAGTGCTTTACACTAATATAAAGGTAATCAAGCCAGGACAATGAAAAAGTATCGTAATACAGAGAATTATCGTTGTAGAGGCTATCGGTGAATGAATATTCTTACTGCATTAAGTTTCCATAGAGTATGGAAATGATTCTTTGGAAAATGAGAATAAATTAATGTGCATAAAGACGAGTGTTTTTGAGAGTGTAACATGGCGGGCATTCAGGAAAAAGCGATGTGCGATTTTTTGGGGGGTAATTTGGAATCTCCTAAAACAGTTCAGAGGTGCGTTTCAGAAATGAATTGATTTAACCTCATTCAATAAAAAATTCAATTAAAATATTATTAAAATAGTTCTTAGAGACCGGACATGTTTTGCTTCAAGGGAGTACGGATGGGTTTAACGCTTCGGCCATTAGCGATTTTCTAATGCATAAAATATTTCGAATGGTAAGTAAAAGCTTCAGTAAATCTCTTTTACCTGAATTAATTAGTGTGTTGGAAAGAAAGCGAATTTCGGTGTGCACAAATATATTCTCAACAGTTACTCCTAAACCACTCGACCGATCTGTTTGAAATTAAAGTACAAATATGTAAACACGAAAAAAAAAGGATATAGGCTTGTTTAAAAACCAGAAGATGCTCACATTTTTCGTTCTCCATTTGAGAAAAAATAAATAAATTCTTCTTTGTCAACCAGATATAACAAATCTTTTATCCAGTGAATAATTTATCGCTGTATCATACAATTTTTTTTAACTTGTAAGAAACTTTAGGGATATTCTCAGGATAAAGAAAAGGAATGTCTTATGATAACGGCACACTGAGAACTTTTATAAATATAAGTCTGTATATAAAATGAAATATAGATTATGTGAGCAAAATCGGAAAAACAATAAATAAATACGAAAAAAGAAAAAAACAAAGGACAGCGATATAAAAATACAAGAATAGAAATTCAAAATCCATAAAAAAATAAAGAAATACAAAGAATGTCATTTATCAAAATGCTGTGTTGGCATTTGGACCGACAATGAGGCTTAAAGTGTTTTTAATGATCAAACCATCACCTGCAACAGTAAGTGAGATAAAAAAAGCTCTGAAGATAAAAGGCAAAATAAAAACACTGAGCTGAATTCATAATTCATAAAATGAGAATAAATGACCATCACTTTCCATGTGATATAAATAAGTGAAGAAAGAATAAAACAAAGGAACACAAACATCGTATTATATGCAAATGAATCTAATAAATAAAAGAAAAATATGTAAGTAAGAAAAAGAATAAAATTCAAATAATAAATAGTTTGACATTTCTTTTCATAAAATAAAGTAATTTAGGATATAAAGTGTGATAAACTGAATTAAAAGGGGGGGAAAGCTTGATTTAAGCAAATAAATCTGATTAAATTTTTTTAATTTCTTTTTAAGCTTCTTTTTAAATAAAGGAAAAACATTTATAACTTTTAAATAATTGCAAATCTGTTTTTCATATAATCCAATGTATTATTTTAAATAATTTTATTATCGAAACTCTCCTTACATGAAAGCTTTATTAGCACCTGTCATACGAATCAATAAGGAAGCTTTTAACAAAATGTTTACTTCTTTTGCTATCTCTACGCATAACTTAATTAAAAATAATAGCACAACAATGCTTAGAGAAAAAACTTTGCGGTAAACAGTTCTATTTTTGCTATCTTGCTCTATTTGATTTATTTCAATTATCGTTGTGTTATGTGGAAAAAGCACATTTAATTTTCGTAATGTGTTTCCTTTTTTATAGCTCATAATCGGATTACTGTAACATTTCATTATTTTAAAAGAACAGACAATTTGCTAAAAATTCGTCAAATGTAAATATTTTTATGCGTTTTTTTAAGGAAATTGAACAGCCGAATGGTATATGTAACGGGAAAATATTTAGTTCTTATGCAGCTGAGACATTAAAAAATTCAGTTCTCTGATCTCCAGTTTTATTGAGCTGGCAAAAAGTAACTGCGTTTTCCCGTGTTTCAATGTTTCTAATAGTCAAAACTGCTAAAGCTTATAACAAAAAACACATAAACTAACATTCTGTAAAAAGATTAAAAATTAAACCTTTGTAAAATAACACAAAAAGTACTTATCAAAATGTACATTTGTTTCGATCGAAAAAATTCCTTTCTTCATCAGCATCAGTAGGAGTCCATACACAGACTAGGATTGGGGACAGAAACAAGTAAACAGAAAACAAACGGAAAGAGCGTATTGCAATTGGAAGAAATAGAAAGCAAGAAACTAGGGAGAATAAGAGAAGGGTGGGGGTAAGAGGGTAGATAAAAATAAAATATAGAAAAAATAAAAAATAAATCAATAAATGAAAAAAAAAGAATTGCATAAAATAGTGACATGCAAAAATAATAGAAAACAGAACACCAAAAAGAACTGCCTCCCCCCCCAAAAAAAATCCAAAACACTTATTTATTATTATTATGATTATTATTATTATTTAATAAACCGGACAAGGCAATTTTCTTTTCATTTTCATCGAAATTTTTCCTATCAAAAAACGTGTACATTTTGATGAATACCTTTTGTGTTATCTTGGAAAGTTTTAATTTTTTACAGAAGCTAACAATACGAAATTCGGCCCTTAAGTGAGTTGGGGCTGAATTTACGTGAGTGAGAGCCTTTTCCAAAATTCGCAACTTGGGGGTGGGGTGGGGGCTAGGGGACCAAAAAGTTCTCTTCACATATACCGCGTGATCTCAAAGGGGAAGAAAAAAGAGACAGATCCGTAAAATTCGTGCTGTAGAATGCAGCACTCACGAATGCATGTTTAAGCACAGCTTATTTGTATAAACATAGGCTACAACGAAATAAATTTTACACTAGTTAATTAAAAGCTTGTTGAAAATTCATTCTCTGAAATTTTATATAAGAAAACGCAGTTACTTTTTTTCAAACCCAATAACTTCAGTATTCTTGCATTTTCGTATTCACTAAAATAAATGCATATCACAAACAATTTTTCATTTTTAAATCTTCAATATTATATTGACAGTTGATTTCCTCCTTGTTATACAGGGTGCGTCATAAAAATGTATACACACAGCAAATTTATTATCCAATGTGGTATGAGAATTGGAAAGTAATGTCTTTTTTTTAAAGTTAAATACAACAAATAAATTTTCATCACGTTTTTAATTATATACAAGCTAAGTCTAAACATACGATTTATATTTTTGTACTAGTGAGGAAGAATTTTATAGTTTTTTTTTTTTTTTTTTTTTTTTTGAAAAATTTCTGAAAAAAAAGGAGGAAGGCCGCTTACCCACCTTAGAGAGCGATATTCTAAAATGTTCTGAAATAGATTTTTACCTATCCCTAAGTGCTTCATTTTACAACATGAATTTTATGGATATCTCTTGGAGAGATATTTGTTTAAAGAACGTTTAGTGACCCCTAACCTCCAAAGATTACGAAATTTGTAAAATGCAGTCTAATCTAGCGCAAAAAACGTTTTATTAGATTTTATTATATGTCAAAAAACGTTTTATTAGCTTGAATCCTTTTTATTAGTCGAAAAATTGACGTGCGGGAAAACGACATTACTCTCTAGTCCTTCTGATACAGGGTAGAATTTCTGGGAAAAGTAAGGCTCTGTCGTGTAGTCCAATTTGAAAAGTAAGTGTACTTTCTGGTGAAACCGAGTGTTCCAAATGGTGGTTGAAGTAAATGTTGAAAATGACGGTCTTCAAAAAATCGATACATTTTGGAGTACGAATCATAACTGATTCCGTACTTCGCACCAAAATGTACAATGGGATTTCTACGCACATCACTTTATTCTCATCCGTAAATGTGTTTAAGTTAAGATTTTTTATGATGGTGCACCTCATCTTTTAAGGCTCTAAGGGCAATTATTAACCCATTGAGGCGCAACCCTTTCCCAATGCCGAAAAAAAGGGCAGCCGTTGCCATCTATTGCCAGCCGTTGCGTGCCACAGATCTAAAGACCCTTTTTTGACGACAGCTGGCTGTGTCGGGCTGGCTGCGCAGCGATGAACGTTTCGATCGTCCTCCATCTTGCTGGTAGTTAAGTCGAGCGATGGCAACAGCTGCCCTTTTTTCGGCATTGGGCAATCTATCCAGCTGTTCTCGCATTCTTCCATTTTTCAGCAGATGTCAATGTTAAAAATAATCGTGACAATTCTTTTATACGGGAAATGTCGTGCTAAAAAGTAAAGGATTCTCGTGGAGCTATGTCACCCGCAACTATTTTTATAGTAATCCAATCTATTCTTCGTGACTGGCAACAGTCAAAACGTCAGAGTTTGGTGTTCGCAGAGCGGGAACACTGCGCGTTAAAGGGTTAAAGCTTTAAGGGCAATTATTAAAGACAAATATTTATTGGCGTTAAATTCCTTGTTCCATGGTTGGAGAGGTTTGGCGTTAGCGATTCACCTACTGAGCTCATCGTTGCTTCCGAAGATGAGTCTTTGACTGCTCCTGCAATCGTACAACACATGTGCTTGAGCATTAACCCTGGGCCACAACATGAGCATACAAGAACCCATGCCAAGAAAAAACAATGAGCACAGGAGGAGGGAAATTGTCAACCTAGTCTCATCCTGGAACTCTTGCATAAAATATCTAACGTATTTCAAGTGAAATCGAATAGATCCTTCATTCCCAAACCATATTTGTTATTCCAAGAAGCCGAATTTATATTCTAAATAAACGGATATTTCATGCCAGGCTCTTTGATTCCAAATTCATCCTCTTAAATCTTTCTCCAGAAAAATTGAGGTTTAGAATTCCGTTTATACCGCGTCTAGATTAAACAATATATTTTTCAAACGCAAACTTATGTATTCATGCTCATCGATTTTCAGAGTATACCTTCGACAGGTGAAATTTAAGAAAATTTTTCTTAGCTTCCGTCTATTTTACATAGCATGAGAAATAATAGACTTTGCTATAAAATAACATTTTGGCGAATGTCGTGTGTTAAATTTGGATAACAAAAGCCTTCAATATAAATAAATTTCAAATTTTAAAAGTTGAGAAATTAGATGAATAAAACAAATAAACAAGATGAAATGTTTTATAAATATTCACTAAAACTTTCATAAATATTCACTAATACCTGAAATTTTTATGCGATCTGGAAACACACATTGCATGTTTTGTTTATGAAAAGACATTGGCTATCCATTTTGCACTTGATTCATGTCATTCAGAGTTTATACAACAGAACCGAAATCCTTATCCACACAAAAAACTCACTCTCCGAAGCAATTATCATAAACCAAGGAGTGGAACGAGTTTGCTTCGTTCCACCCGCACACTATTTAATGCTATATGTCGACCACATGGTAAAATTATGAAAATGCTCGGTGCCCACAGGTATTGCACTCGACTCTGAAACATCTACCAATACCATTCTTTCTGCAGATGACCGGCCAGCTTTTGAAAATAGTGAAGATGACTTTCAAAGAGCGAATTTTAAACTACACCAATAATGTCAAAATTATAGCATGAAAATTTTAACAACAAAAACTAAACGATGGCATTCAAAGTGAAGGAACTAAAATTGTCTAACTAGACTAATTAACTAAAATTGTCTAAAATAACATAACAAAACAGTTGAACAAGTCCCAGAATCTAAATACCTGGGATGTGGTATTACATATTGTAGAAATAAAGACCTGGATAGTAAACTGCAAAAATTTCAACATATTTATAGATCGTTAATTAGAGTTTTGAAAAAGAAAACAAAATACCTAAAGAAACCAAACTTAAATTCTATAAGGTGATGGTAACACCAGCGCACTCATATGGATCAGAGGCTTTGATCATGAACACCAGTGAACGATCCAAGATACAGGCTTCTTAAATGAAATTTTTAAGAACTGTAAAGGGATGCACAAGAATAGACCATCTAACTAACGATACATACGTTCCCATTTAAAAATATATTACACTAACTATAAAACAATAAAATATCGAAATAAATGGAAAGATCACGTACAGCGCACGAACAGGGACCGACTTCCAAGAAAACTGTTAGAATACGAACCCAGAGGATTCTGCAACCGCTTAGGACCTGTACTCCGATGAATTGACCAATGGCGCCGGAACAGGCTAAAAGCCTAATCCCTGACGTAGGTGATGATGACAAATATTCACAATTTTATACCAACACTCATTGTTAAACTCCACATGATACATTTACGCTTTATGCATACATGCGTTATCTATCCTCTAAAACTAAATAAAGGCCGACAACGAAAGGTTAAAATTTAAAGCATTTTAAGGAAAATTATTTTGCTGAAAATCCTTGCTTCTATGCAGAATAGAGACGCTGTTGGTGAGGTAGAGTTCATAATTTAGAAAATAAAAACTACAAACAACGAAATAAAAGTAATAAAAGCAAAATATCGAAAGAAATTAAAATTTTGAGAAGTAATTTTGAAATAAATAAGTTACAAATCATGTTGAAAATAAGTTTTAAAATAAGTTTTACTTTTATTTCAAGAAATATGTATAAGAATTGCATTTAAAAAATAGCCTAATGGAACAGAGAAGAATTTTATTATAAAGCTTACAATAAAATGTAATTTGCTTTTATTGATGGCTTTTCAATTATAGCCTATATTTTTGTCTATCTCTTATACTATAGTAATTAATGTAATAAACTATTATATCATGCAGAGAAAGAAAGAACTGTGAAAAGCACAAAATTTATATTGTGCTTATCTTGCTAATTAAGAGACATTTCAAGAAAGACTCAATCCATTCATCATTTTAAGACAACATTTGCTAAGATACCGAAGATTTAAAAAAACAGAAGAAAATAAACTTTCCTCCGTTGGGTATTATATATATATATATATATCCTATTTGATTTCGAATTCAAACTTCATCCTTCTAAATCCTTTTTCTGAAAAAAAAAAATGGGACCTATAACCTATTTTACATACTTTACTGTTTTAAAATAAAGATACTCTATTTTGGAAAATATTGACCATATTATAGTTTCAATTTAAATAATACATGCATAAGTTGTTTTGTTATGTAACTATGATATTTTATCAAACATTTATCTTAGTATATTTTGAAAATAGAGGCATTTCTCTCACTGGAAAAAAGTTGGCTATTTGCGCTGTACAGCATATCTGAGTTTAAGTTGGTCAACCGTTATTTTTGCAACTAATAGTCCTAAATGCATATTTCTACTTACAAAATGGTCAAAATTAGGTACAGAGTTTATATCTAAAAAGTTTGAGGCGAAATAAGAACTTTATGAGAAAACACGCAAACTCAATTTGTATATAGCCCCCAGGTCCTGACATTCATACTTAGGGCAATCTTGCCCAGACAGAATCATTGCAAGCATAAAAAGTTCTATATAAATCCAGTATTCACGGAGAAAATCGAGTTCAAAGTTTTAATGCATAGTGCAGGGACCGCACACAAATTTAAATGAAAACGCATCGCCCTGTCAGAAAAACGAGCTTTCAATCACAACGACTGAGGAAAAAATGTATAGTTTGCATATACACACTCCCCCGAATATTACAAAATATAGCGTGAAGAGTATTCCCCTACCATAGTGTTAGGGAAATGTCGTTGGATTTCGGGTTTTGGGAATGGCCCACAGGAAACACAACTCAGCAGCATGAGTTTGTTCAGGTTCGACAGATTTTATTAAGGTTTGATAGTACACTCCTGTTGCTAATGTGTTTAGCATCTATACTTTACTGCATATATTGATGTAATGCAAACACAAGTTTGAGTTCAGAATAATTTTTTAAACGAAATTGCCTTTTATAATTATTTCATTTTGTGTACCGACCCTGACAATATGTAAATGACCACAAAAGTAAAGTGGTTTAAGTCACTAAACTCGCTATCCCAGCTGACGACCAGCATGACGACAGCTGGCTGTGCCCGCACGCAGCCAGCTGTCGTCAAAAAAGGGTCTCTAGATCTGTGGCACGCGATGAACGTTTCGATCGTCCACCATCTTGCTGGTAGTTAAGTCGAGCGATGGCAACGGCTGCCCTTTTTTCAGCATTGGGCAATATATCCAGCTGTTCTCGCAATCTTCCATTTTTCAGCAGAGGCCAGTGCTGTTAAAAATAATCGTGACCATTTTTTGACGGGAAATGACGTGCTAAAAGTAAAGGATTCTCATGGAGCTATGCCAACCGCAACTATTTTTAAAGAGATAAAATCTATTCTTCGTGACTGGCAACATTCAAAACATCAGAGTTTTGTGTTCCCAGAGCGGGAACACTGCGCGTTAAAGGGTTAAGTTTATCGGTTGCATGCCCAGGTTATTACTACACGCTTAACTTCTAACTATCACATTTACAAACATTTAAACACGTTGTATCAAAAACAACTTATCGAAATTATAACGCAATCTACAGAAGCTTTCATAGATGTTGTATTTCACATACAAAATAAAACATTTCTATAGGCTAAAACTCAGGGAAAATTCACAAAAAATATCACAAACAGTCCCTTAGGACTCAGCAATGAAGAATTCACATACAACATTAAAAAGAAGACTTCTCAAAACAAGTAAAATATTGCTTCTATTAGTACCAATAGAAAGCCTTATGCTCTCATGGACGTCTCTTTATCATGGCAATCAACTGCAGACTAACTCGAATTCAGCTGTCCTGAGCTTCTTATATAGATTGGCCAAAATTACTCGAAATTTCTCGAGACGCCAGAAAAATCTTTTTCAAACGCAAATTTTGACTTCGTAATAGAAATCGCAGTGGAATCACTAGGCTGTTGCTTAATATTAATGCAGGGAAAGAAACATTACAGGCCCCATTGGTAAAATCGCGCGCATGCCCGAAATGTCGTCGAGCTTGGCGACCTTTTGGAGATATATTGCCAAATTCGGTGCCAAAAATAAATCCCCAAAACGGAGCTCAGCCAAACTCTAGTACCAGTATTTCTCGAGATTTCTAGAAAACCCTATGTTAACCAATGAGGACACACAAAACTCCATATCTCGCTTTCTAGTTAACCAATTTTGATGCAACAAAATCCAAAATTTAATTATTTGAAGCCTAGAATACGAATTTTAGACTAATTTCAACCTCTCTAAGGCAGAACAAACCGAAAATTCGTAACAATCTAAAGGTCACTTCAGAACAACTGAGATAAAAGTTTGAAAAAAAGCAATAGATTTCGAGATCTATCTTCAAGTCATACAATTACTCTTAATGCTCCCGAATCATTGTCCTCCTTCGTGACAAACATTATCAATAGTGTGCCAATAAATTGGAGCGTAATGACATCCAGAGTTATATACGTTGTTTGCCAAGTTAAAGAATTCTGGCAAATCATATATTTCTATTTCTCCTTATAAAACAAAATTACATATTCATTGAAGTACAAAGCAAATACACGTTCCACATATATTTAGGTAATAAATCCTTTCCAAGTCACTTTCGCTCCCACAAAAGTTCTGTTCTAGACACAGCTAATAGCAAGATGTCTATGTATGTGTTTAAGAGAAGCCGTGTACATGGCAGAAGAAAGTGACTGCCGTAAATCTATATTTGCAAGTCTAAGAAGGTTTTCCATCTAATTAAGTTTCTCGGTTATATGCCAAACTCACGAATTCGCCATTTTTGCCTTATGTCATTTATTCGTATTCAATTTCAGTCATAATATTAGATGAAACTTTTAAATGCATTTATTGGTAAATTTACATGAGAATTTACGCAGAAATTTACATAAAAGTTGCATAAAATGAAGGAATAATAAGGAGAAAGTAAAATTTAATTTCTTTTTCACTGACACGCCCTCTAACATCTATCTGTAACCTGGCTTCAAAATTTTTAGCTTCAAAATTTTTTAGCTTTGGTCACATACTTCTAGTTTAATAAATGTTTAAAATTAGAAAGGAAAGTGCTCACAAGAATTTAGAACAAAATACATAAAAATAACTTTTATTCGCAAACTGACCTTATTTGTTAGCATTTCTAATGCTATGTCTAAGAAATTTCCAATCGAAATTATAGTACTTTGTTTGGATTACGCAAGAAATTGGGCAAAAACCTAAGAAAATAATCGATGAAAATAAAATAAGTAAAATTTGAAAAATCAAAGATTTTACGGAATTAGTACTTTCTAAAATCTTGTGAAAGATGTCAGTTTAAAACCGACTTTTTCCTCAGAAGTCATTCTTATAATTTTGTTAGTAATAGGAATCTAAGTACAGTTTGATTTTCATAAAGTCTGAGGCCAAACAGAGTTACTAACAACGCAATTAAAAAACTTGAAATATTAATTTTTTGAAAAAAACATTTAGAATAGTAGAGAAAAAGATTCTAACACACATTCTTTGACATTCTCACAAATTCGTATTTTTTAAACACCGCAAATCGTGACTTGCGACAGAATTAATGAGACGGGGACCAAAAAAGTTTGTTTAAGAAAAACTCCTTTCACTTTTTATAGAGTTGCGTTGCTTTCACCATGTCCTCTCTAGACAATGAAACGAAAGCTATAGATGAGATTAACGAAGCGTTGAGTAGAGCATTTATCTTGTGGAATTGTTTCCTACTTTTACTTCTGTCCTCCTTTTGTTAAAGGAATCTCCGTTAATAGTTGTGCTTTTGTAATTTTTTTCCGAAGTTGAAAAAAAAAAGAAAACAATGCGTCTAATACATGTGATTTTTCTTAATGCGAATGTACAATAAAAAGCTTTAACCCTTTGAGGCACAACCCTTTCCCAATGCTGAAAAAAGGGCAGGCGTTGCCATCGCTCGACTTAACTACCAGCAAGATGGCGGTCGCATGCTGTGGCACGCGATGAACGTTTCGATCGTCCGCCATCTTGCTGGTAGTTAAGTCGAGCGATGGCAACGCCTGCCCTTTTTTTCAGCATTGGGCAATCTATCCAGCTGTTCTCGCGTTCTTCCATCTTTCGGCAGACGTCAGTGCTGTTAAAAATAATCTTGACATTTTTTTACGGGAAATGATGCGCCAAAAAGTAAAGGATTCTCGTGGAGCTATGTCACCCGCAACTATTTTTATAGAAATCCAATCTAGTCTTCGTGACTGGCAACAGTCAAAACGTCAGAGTTTGCCGTTCCCGGAGCGGACACACTGCGCGTTAAAGGGTTAAAAGAATAAGTTACATATTTCTAGTTAAGGTTCTAAAAACAGCGTATTCTCTATTTTATTTTATTTTTAACGTTTACTTCTTATTTTTGAGGAAATATTGGTTCATGCAGAGGCCCCCTTTGGCTTCGTCTCTTGAGATTTCGGCATAATCTTGAACATTAGCATTCTTTAAAAATATTGAAACAGCAATTTAAAATTTTCTTTATATTCGGTGGCTCCACTACCGGTCGGGACATGGGTGCTGACCGCACCCCCCCCCCCTTCAACCCCGTAGTCCGCCACTGGGTTCACACATTTGCATACGCTTATAAAAAGCTCGCCTGCACACTCACACAGACACACACGATATCTGCATAATGTACAGCTGCGGAAAAAAAGGCCCACTTGCTCTTTATTTGACCATTATTCGTCGGACTGCAATGTTATATATACCATTCGGTTGAAAATAACGTATACTTTAATTTTATAGTAATTTAATTTACATAAGGGGCCGTCTTCATATTTAATTCTGCATCAACTTCGTTTTTTTCAATGGCAACATACTACTTTGACTTTATTAAACGAAAGAAAACCTTCAAAATACCCTAAATATAAATTTTCACTAATTTTCTACGATAACTTCCGGAGATATTGCGATTTATTTTTTTCCTTGTTTAAGGGACTTTCTGCAAATTGAGAAACGCTATTTGTAGGTTCCGAACTTTTCGCATTTCATTAATTTCGCTCGCAAGAGTTAAAAGAAATAAATATTATTTTCACGGAAAATACTGTTTCTAGTATAGAATTTAGAATATTTAGTCAGCGGTTCAAATGACCCGTGAGTCCATAGCTTCCTTGGTTCGTGCACATGATTTAAAGGAAAAATGCAAAACGACTGCTCACGATTTTGAAAATCTTTCTACTCTTGAAATTGTTATTGAGTATTTCTCTTGGGGTTCTCTTTAGACAGGTGAAATGTTGCCAGGAGTGAGAGGCTGTTCTCTGCTCTTCTGACTACAATCATGAATGTTACTCAGCTACGGTCGCACTTGAAGAATGGTTTCATGATTGAAAATTTATGTGTTTGAATTTCATGTAAAAAACGCAATTACTTTGTTGCCGACCCAATATTATCACTGTGTTTGTTATTTCACATTCTTTATTTAATATTATCGTCTCAATGTGCAATATTCTTATACGACTTTCGGCGGTATTTTAATTTATAGTGAGATAAAAATTTACACAGAAAAACGTGATTTTGAATGTTTGATAAAGTATGGGGAAGTCCAAAGACATGATGTTTCCAATACTAAAAAAGGTCAAATTCATGCCTGGAATGTTGAAGATGTTAGTTTTTCAGAAATAGGACGTTGTATTGGAAGATATACATCTACTGAAACTAATTCTATACATGGACAACATTTTATTTGGTGGGATAGGGCAGCGGACGCAACAATAGACGCTTTATAGAATCACCATCAAAATGTAAAAACCTTTAATTTACTTGCTTCAAAATTTGATATTTTTTAATACCGCTATCTTTTACTGTTTTTGCGCAAAAGAAATCTAATTTACGTTTATTTTACGCAATTTTCAAAAAATTGTCACTTAATAAATTTATATATGGTCCCTTAACTCAGAAAAATAACACATTTTATTTAATATAAATTAAACTACTTAACGTAAGAATTTGAAATTTTGCACAGCCATGTAAAATCACTTTTTGCATCTATTTGCATCAAAATTTGGCTAGGTTGCTATTCATAATTTTTTTGAATATTAATTTAATAATGCATAATTCATATTAATATTTTCTTAAAAATTATAATAATAGTAAATTATGTTTGGGTCGTTTAGTTCTAATACTACGAATGAAAGTCAGCTTCTTATTATCAATATTATATGAGACATGAATTAAAGTATGAAAAAATACTTTAACATAGGGGGAGGGGGATTTTGGTTGCTCATAACTCACTCATTTTCAGTTCAAATTTATTGAAAATTGGTATCCGGGGCTAAAATGAGCTAAATTTTTGAAATATGAAGTGAAATCTAGAGGATGCTATTGGAAAAAAAAGGTTGATGCGAATTTTAATATGGAGACGGTCCCTTATGCAATTAAAGTGTACTTAGCAAATTAAAGTGTACGCCAATTGTAGACGATTGGTATATGTAACTTTGCTGTACGACGAACGACGGCTGAATAAAGTACAAGTGGGCCTTTTTTTTTTTTTTTCGCAGCTGTACATATGTATGTCGCGTATCCTCTGCCTTGACTAGGATAACTGAGAAGCTTACGAAATATCAGTTTCCGTAAAAATATTAGGTTAATACTCTAAAGTTGGACAATTTCAATAGTTCTAAACAAGATCTCAAGTGAAATCAGCGAAAAAGCAAATGCTTCAGATTTTGATAATTTGTTCTGTAAAGTAGACAAAAATTTTACGATTACTTCGAATAAACAAATGCTTCGGATGTTTTATTCGACATTCTGCAAAATAAGGGCAAGAACTTTACTGTAACAATATAGTGAATGTGTCCTATAACACTTTGCAGAAAATGTATACCATGAAAATACATATGTACCAATTCCAGATAGGCAAAAAAGTAAATGATGAATGCTCTTCTTCACGTTACCGTCGGCTTTTTAATGAAATTTTCGGCACACTGATGTTTGAGATTAAATTAAGATTTGATTGAAAATGGAGGTGAAGGTAAGTACTTCTATACTGTTGTTTTTAAACAATATTATTACAGTAGCTGCTTATACTTTTTTCAGGATTCGCTGTCACACATTACATTGAAACTATGTGGGACCACACTTTTTTAAAAACACAAAGTGCATCGCAAATACAGTGTACTGCTTCAACGAATCTTCTTGCAATGAAACAGGTGCTTTGATCACCAGTTCTTAAAATAAACCAAACGAAACATTTTACGGTTATAAATCTGGTGATTTCTATGACCAACCAACAGTGATGCTGGTGAGGTTCATTATACTTCAAAAAATCTACAGAAAGTATTTGTAGAAAAAAGATGAGTAACTGAACATTGGTTTTTGTTGTTTCAGTGTTGTAGCTGTAGTTTTAAACACTGAGGTTTAGTGTTCGAAATTAAGGCCTGCGATAAGATAGATTGCAAAAGATTGAATATGTATTCACGAAATATTTTACCTGAAATTCTGAAAGTGTAACTTCACGAGACTCCGCAATTATTATATTTTTACTAGGGATCGACCGATAGTATCGGTAACCGATCGGCGCCGATACCTCCCATTTTTTTAGTTATCGGTATCGGTTCTTTCAATTCTAAAAGTATCGGTTTCTGTTGCTTTCATCCATGTTCACCGATACTTTTCAACCGATACTTCGCTTTTCAGAAGAAAAACACTCAGTCGCAACACCATTCTAGAATTTTTATTTTGGTAATGAGATGAGAGGCGTCGTTTCATTTGCACATTTGTTTGCGCAAGTGTTTTCGAACAGTGTTTTTTTTTATTCTAACCATCGCTAAATGGATTCGTATCACCAAGTGTGGTCGACATTATGGACGAAGAATCGTTAGATGACAGTTTAACAGGACGATCGTCTATTCTTCTAAACGAGTTTTGTCTGAGAACATTAATCTAGACCAATTTGTGATCCCAACCAAAATGTTCCTTACACCAGAGTAATCTCCATCAGCAAATGTAAAAGGTAATAAAAAGGTCATTCCACATTTTAAAAGGTTTCAAACTACCACAGTCTGCAAGCTCATTTGTATGGTAATTTGAAGATATGTTAAGTATAGCAAAGGAAACGCTCTTATAAATGGACATTATTTTTACAACATTTAAAATAGACATCAAACCAAGGTGAAATCAATAATAAAGAAAAGTTAGTTTCCACCTATAAATAAAGTATGAATTGAGAAATGCAGAAAATTCGACAATAGCTCAAATGATGAGATATGTTATTGTCTGGTATATGTTGGTAATATTGAATACAGGGAATGTTTCATTCATTACGTAAGAATCAAAATTTTGTAAAATAACAAAAATAAATATGTACTTATTTCAATTCTCGCTTTTCAGGTAAAAAATATTCACCCTTCGTCAGCTAAAAGAAAAAAAAAAGGAAAATCCGAAACGCTTTCAGATTTTAAATATGCACTAAAGAACTATTCATGAAAAGCGTATCATAATCCATGCGTCTTCCCTATTTTCTTTCCTTATTCTATTTAGTTGGAATGTGTATCATTATTCATTAGTGTGCCGTATACTTCTCCCTTGCTCTATGAAACACATCTTTGGAATTGAAATCTATCTTAAAATCGCCTACTAAAACTGTTTTACAATCTTCGCCAGGCATATTCTAACTATAATTTTCTATTTCCTAGCCAAATTCGGAAGATATCACCAAGCTCAGTTTGGTTTTGTAGTTGTTTTTTTTGGCAGCAAAAGGAAAGATCAATTATAAAAAATTGCAAACCTTGTGCGACTTTCAAGACTTTAATCTACCTCCCCCGCGCCTCCGCTTTATTTGGCAAACACATTTGAAAAGATCTTCACCGTGACAGTTCATGTCTACAAAACCTGTCAACAAATCATGTCGTCAAAGTCGCGTAGACAAAAATTTGGGACTGAACGAAATAATAGCACGTTAGTGCTAAAAAGGGAAAAAAAAAGGTTTTACCAACTACAAACACAGTAGAGTGAAGGCTGATAAAGCAGAAAGTGGAAAGAGCAAATCTCAAAAATGTTGCTATTCAGAATAAAACTGAACCCAGCTTGGGGATATTCTTTAAATTTGGCGAGAAATCTCCAAACTTCAGTAAAAAGTGTGTAATATGATAGACGTACCAGAAAGTCACGTGATGCAGACATGAGATTTTTTTACTTAAAAACTAATATTGACACAATTAAATGAGAAATTTGAAAAATAAATACACGAGACATTTTATCTGTTAAAAATTTTGTTTTATTTCCGAAAGATTTTCCAATTAAGTATACAGTATCATGAAATGTACATAAAATAGAGTTCAAAGCAGACTCATAACTCATGCTAAACCCGACGTCCATAACATTGTACTATTTCAGGTTCAGTCATTGAGATCATAGAGTTCATACTTGACTCTTGAGATTTTCCAATTAAGTATGCAGTATCATGAAATGTACATATAATAGAGTTCAAAGCAGACTCATAACTCATGCTAAACCCGACGTCCATAACATTGTACTATTTCAGGTTCAGTCATTGAGATCATAGAGTTCATACTTGACTCTTGAGATTTTCCAATTAAGTATACAGTATCAAGAAAGACTCCAAACATCACCAAGAAAGAGTGGCAGCACAGCGATCTCCGTCCCATGCCCGTCCCAGCCTCCCAACCATGTTCGACATGAGTCTTCTCACTTCATACAGCTTCTCGATATCTCCTTATGTCTTCAGCAATGATAATTGCACTGGTTATTAGGTCACGTATTTCTTTTCTCAATTCGTAAATATTCACCTTTTCTTTTGATTTCGGGAGTTCATGAGCTACTGTTTCCGGTGCAGAATCGCTCTTCATGTCTTCAGCGATGAAAATGGCATTATTTATAAGATAACGTATTTTTTGTTTCAATTTGTAATTCCGGTTCTGTTCCGTTGGTTTCGGTTGAGCTGCTGCTATTTCCTGTGTCCAAGCGTCATCGCAAGCAAAACTTCTAGAGCTCTTGTTGTATGGCATCATTTCGTGTTCCAATATTTGTTGAGTAGTAGGTCTTCTATATGGGTCCACCCTTAGAACGCCAGTCAGAAAGTTTAAAACGTGACAGCATTCAGATTTCTGTATTTCAGAATAGGGAAACCTTGCTTGCAGAATATTCTCAATTGCCGAGCCCTATAAAAAATTACAATAAATGTGTTATTTCAGTAATTTCTTTGCATTGCTGTATACAAATAGTTATACTAGTGATTAAACTGTAATTAAAAGCAATATAGCCAGTTTTGAGTGCTTTTTATCTATTGGTTATGATATTCTGAGCTACAGTTTACGTGTTTTGAAGTCAGCGAGTTAATAGCTATCCAGATAACTGTCTTTTTAAATGGTGAATCTTAAGCTCCGCTCTCCACAATTTTGGGTAAAGTCGTTCGTCTCTCGTATTAACTATTTATTAACACTTAGTTTGTGTGAATATCCGGGTTATACTTAGCAGCTTACTTCGAATATTTATGATAATTTTACGTTTACTTAAATGATTATTTGTAGAATGTTTCCAGACATACCTTTCTCAACCAAAATTAAAAACTTTTTCAATATACACATACAGCCCAACTTTAAGAATTTGCAAAGATAGTCTATTTTAAGGTTATGAAATAGTCATGAAAATAAACTGTTATTGTGGCAAACAAGAGCTCATTATCTTGCATAGTAAAACTCTAGGTTTGCTCTTGTTTTCTCACCACTAAGGAATTAAAGCCCATTCTAAAAAACCGGAAAGAAAAATGAGGCTTTTTTTTTTTTTTTTTAAATGGAGAGGTGCTGCATTTCCTTCAGGCTAAATTCTTTTTGTATTCTTGTTAACCCTTTGAGGCGCAACCCTTTACCAATGCTGAAAAAAGGGCAGTCGTTGCCATCGCTCGACATAACTACCAGCAAGATGGCGGACGATCGAAACGTTCATCGCGTGCCACAGATCTAGAGACCCTTTTTTGACGACAGCTGGCTGTGCCTGCACAGCCAGCTGAACGTTTCGATCGTCCGCTATCTTGCTGGTAGTTAAGTCGAGCGATGGCAACGGCTGCCCTTGTCAGTGCTGTTAAAAAGAATCGTGACAATTATTTTACGGGAAATGACGTGCTAAAAAGTAAAGGATTCTCGTGGATCTATGTCACCCGCAACTATTTTTATAGAAATCAAATCTATTCTTCGTGACTGGCAACAGTCAAAACGTCATAGTTTGGTGTTCCCAAAGCGGGAAAACTGCGCTTTAAAGGGTTAAAGTTTTAAAGTCAGATTAGGAACAACTTTATTGTATTACTGAATATGTTTAAAGAACAGTTTATCTTATAACGTGTTTACTTACTTCAAATAACTTTAATAGCAGTGGCCTTTGTTCTTTCCACCAGTCCATTTTTTTTCTGAGTTTGACTGTGGCAGGTTCAAATCCTGTGAAACAACTTAGTACGGTCATTCCGTAAGTCCAGACGTCAAAGGAGATGCCGTCGACTTTAGGCCTATTACACTGTTTGTGTTTTAAGTCGAACATTTGTAAAGAGGGCGCTACTGTAGGGTCGATAGGTCTGAATTCTGGATCCCAACATTCTGGAGGGCATGACGTCAGTCGCAGTCCGTACCTGCAAAGAAACTCTGTGAATTCAGGGTTTTTTTATTTTTATGTAAAGCTCTTGATTTTAAAAACTGGGTATGAAGAAAAGACATTTGAAATTCTGATAATCTATTAATCTATCTATTTTTTAAAAATCTTGCGCGGATTACTATTTTGCAGATGTGAATGAACAATAGTCATAATGTCGGTGAAATGCTACTGCGATTCTCCATCCAGAGCTGTTGTGACGTAGATAAAAACAGAAAGTATTATGGATCATAAGGTCTTACTTGAGTCTTAAATAATACAAAAGATAATTCTTTCAACTGTCTTCAGGCCTGACGAGAGGGGGAATTTCCTCCGTGCCCGGGTTTTCTTGGGGCTCGTGATTATAAATTTCCGAAAACTTTCTTTTGTATAGATAGAAAGAAGAATACGTGAAATTCAGCACCGACTCGAATAAGTAAAGCTGATGCCCTAAACACTGTACTGCTAACGTCACATACCGTGGTCATACTTACCTAGGCCTAGAAGGGGTTCTATACTTACACGTTTCACACACAAACCGTTTTGAGAGGGCTGAGACTTATTTGGCAGTTTTGGGGACGCAGTGCTAAAAATACAATATGCTAACCCTTTGAGGCGCAACCATTTCCCAAAGCTGAAAAAAGGGCAGTCTTTGACATCGCTCGACTTAACTACCAGCAAGATGGCGGACGATCGAAACGTTCATCGGGTGCCACAGAGCTAGAGACCCTTTTTTTGACGACAGCTGGCTGTGCCGCACAGCCAGCTGTCGTCAAAAAAGGGTCTCTAGATCTGTGGCACGCGATGAACGTTTCGATCGTCCGCACAGCCAGCTGCGTCAAAAAAGGGTCTGTGTGGCACGCGATGAACGATTCGATCGTCCGCCATCTTGCTGGTAGTTAAGTCGAGCGATGGAAACGACTGCCCTTTTTTCGGCATTGGGAAAGGGTTGCGCCTCAAAGAGTTAAGCTACCTAAAGCTAAACTGAGGCCTAGTTAGCCTGCGAGGTAATCTAGCTCTAGTTAAGTAGTTTCACGACGCGATGGTGGAAACGATTTCCGCGAAACGAGTCGTCATTGATCAGTCTAATCGAAACTGGCTCTGGCTCTGATCTTTTTCGGTAATCAGGCCCTGAAGAAAAGCTCATTTTTAACAGCAAGTGCTTTTGTTTGTGTAAAGAAAAAAAAACAATTATTTGTATATAATACCAACATTAATTTTTTAAATGAAAGCTAGAAAAGTGAAAGTATCAGTGTGAAGCAAAAACACTTTATTTCTATTTTACGATGAGAACAACTTGATCATTATGGGAGATGGCCCGTCAGATCTCCGACCCCCCGACCTACGGGCCTGAGTGTCTTTATGATTCGGTGTTTGACTTTTTTTCAACTTTCACTTATTTGATAATTCCTTCCGAATTTTTTCACAAGTACTCTTCCTACATAAAAGATCTTTTATCGATGCACGATTCTATTAATCATTTTAAGCACCAAAAGATGGTGCAACGTTTATACATAGAAAAGTTGCAGCTAATCTATTACCATTTTATGGTTAACTGTCAAACTCCTACTATTATAGAATGTAATATGTTAACGAAATGATATCGATGGTACTAAATGTCCTTGAAGGACGAAAAGAGGGCATCTGAAAAATGACAAAATCTGTGTTTTCTCTCCGAAATGGACCATATAGTTTTTTCGTGGAATGCCTCTTACCTTTTTACTGGATACTCAGTGGTTGCCGCACAACCAAAATCTGCAAGGACGGCTTTCATATCTTTTGAAATGCACACGTTGCAAGGTTGGAGATCCATGTGGCAAATTTTAGAGCTGTGTAAGTAATTCAGTCCGCTGGCCACTTCGTACGTCAGTGTTTTGGCAGTTAAGAAACTGTCCTGCTTTGCCAAGAAACTGGTAGATGAAAAGAAATCCCGAAGGTTACTTTCATACAGAGGAGTCACAAACATATTGAATCCTCTGAAGTCGAACATGTCAAGAAGTGGTACGAGGTTGGGGTGGTCGAAATCTGACCACATACATAGCTCAGTAGACGTCGTTTCTTTTCGACGGACGACTTTGCAAGCATGTTTATTTCCTTCGGCGTCCGTTACTTTAAGGACTTTTCCAAATGTTCCACGGCGACGGCCGAGTTTTGACACGGCTACGTACTTTTCATTTTCGTGATTCTTTATTTTCTTGAAAGGAGACGAGGTCTCTTTATCCTACACAGTGGCAAGCAGTTACCCATATTGGCAAGTGGAAAATGTAGTATCTACTCTTGGAATATCGATGAAGAACGGAGTAAAAAGATTCACATCGTAGAAACAGTTAAAGATCAAGGAAGAGACATACTTTAGACCACTTCAAAGCCACGCAAATAACAGGGATATTTTCAACAAAAGTGAATTGTCAACAATGAGTGTTTTCAGCATGAAAGAACTCGGTTCGATCTATTGTTGCTGTTTCGTTTTTTTTTTCATTGTTATCCGGGTGAAAATACTTAAAAATGCATTATTGAGACCTCGGTACGTAACCGCATGCCTCATCCTTCCAACAATGCTTTAATAACTAAGAAAGTGGTTTTTGCCATAGATTTAGGAATACCTAGATTGCTCATCCAATATTCATAATCGTGTGCTTTTTGTTGCCAAAAACGCACCCCATTTCTGCCACTATCGTGGCTGCTGTCGATGTAAAATAGAACATTCGTTGCAATATTTCAGAAAAATAAATAAGTTCGAGGGAAAATATTTCGTACGAGTACTTTTTAAAATACAGATCGTTCTAAAATGATTGAAAATACCATTATAATTTAAGTTACTGCCATTCTGCGCATGCGCATGCCTACCATTTGTAGGCAACAAGTTTTCTCTCGTTATGCTCAATCTAGAGATTCCTATATCTATGGTTTTTGCAGAAAGAGCATAAAACTGTTCCCGACTTCTATTAAAATGTGTATTTTATTGGACATTACAATATCATCGTTTTGAAGCTTTGGTCACTTTGTTTAAGTTAAATTATGCGATAGATATTTTTCTTTATCCCTTGGCACGAAAAAGCATTTTTGAGTTAGAACACTACTCTTCTATCAGGGTGATGCGTTATTGTGAACTTTTCAGTGAAAAGCTGTGTTATTCGCCACTATTCAGTGGTGGCTGCTTAGCGATTTGCTCGTGCGGATAGTCGATAATCTTTTCCCCAGTATGGTTGCCATTAAAAACAACTTTCCACATATTTTTATGCATAATCCTCATGATATTGGCGTATTTAGCATCGTAAAATATTTTATCTTTCCTCGGGGACAAATTTCCCAGACGTACCTTTTTCACGTACGCTTTTATGTGTTACTTACACAATATTATGTAATTATTTCAAACTTTTTCTCATATTAAAAGCATATTTTAGATATTATAAATCAGTACTGTGTTAAAGATGTGTATTTTTCCATTTTTAAGCTTTTGCTTGCATTTGCATGTTCTCTTGAATTTATGTATCACATTCAGAATTTTTACTGTCACAGACGAATGCAATTACAAGAACTCACCATTATTTAGAGATCAAATATCAGTTTGAATTTCATATTCTCACTATTTACTTAGAATTGTTAAATTCACGAAACTGGTTGGTGTTTTCTCGAGATTCTCTAATGTTCCTTATGCCTCCTCAAATGATTTTAATGCTGTATGCGGAGGAGTCTAAATTCAACTTCCAATGCTTTTCTAAAACTTTATCGGATACATTCTAAACACTTTGCATACGATTGGTTGCATAGTTATCTGAATATAATAAATTTAAGGTAGACCGATCAGTGAGTGAGCAAGCGCAGCGAATAAACAATTTCCCTTTCTGAAATCCCTTTGCTGAAAATATGCAATTTCAGTAAATGAACATCACAATGTCAATATCTGTTCATTTACTGAATTCTTGAATAATTTTTTGACTGAAAAACTTTGAAAAAGCCCACTTATAATTTATAAGATTCTCCTTTTTACATACATATATTAAATGTAACAAAATGTGACACATAGGTAAATGCAATAATTTATAACAGAAAATATTATGGTCGATTTAAAAACAAATGTCGTGTTAGAAATTGAGGTTTATGTGCCGTAACATTAACTGTTTTCGTTTTCCCCCAATTTATAGCTGGTGATATGGTTCACCCTCATCCTTCCTCTATAACACTGTATACATATAAATGTCCTTTCTTCAACTATTTTTTAATAATTAGCGTTAAAAGTTGCCGCAAACTCACGCCCTACCTCGTCCCAAAGTTACCCTGTTAGTCTCAAAGTAACAAGGGTTTACTGTATAATATGGAGGTTGTTTTTTATGCAAAACACGTAATGATCTCGATCCAAAATAGCGTGTGTATAGCATTAATAGTTCTTGTACAGGAACACTCAAAAGATTCCCAATACATCTCGCAATGCTTGAAGACGGATGCATCACTAAATTTGGACTAATAAAGGACTGTCATGTTGGAAAATACACTCACTTCCAAAAGTTAAGCACGAAGATGTAAAATGCAAAAAAATCAACAAATGCTGCTTTGACTGACACAAAATTCGGCAAGAAAGTAGCATACATATTTATGCATAAAACAAAATGAATAATTATATGCAGAAATGAAAACAATATTAAATTTTTGTAAGTTATCAGATAATGACATACTGGAGACTTAACAGAATTATGTATAAAATGAAAATAAACAGCATAAGATAAAAAAAGGGCATTAATATTGTATGTGATCCCCCCTCATCTGTATACAAAGTTTACAGCTTGTGGCTGTGCTTTCAATTAGGTGGTCAACCACCGCAGAATAAAGCAATCGTCATTCTTCTTGTAGAGCGGTTTCTAGCTCAATAAGAGTGGCTGGAGGTGGGAAACGTGAAGATACAGCACGACCGAGAGCATCCCAAAGATTTTCGATGGGATTAAGGTCGGGCGAATATGCTGGCCACGCCATACGCGCAATCCCTTCACTCCCCAGGTAGTCATCGACGATGTCATCTCTATGGGGACGTGCGTTATCGTCCATTAAAACAAAAGTAGGGCCAAATGCTGCAGAGTGCAATCTCACAATGGGTTGTAGGACTTCATCTCAATACCGGACAGCCGTCACAGAACCTCGTTTAAAGATGTGCATGTCGATGCGGTATCCTAATGAAATTCCTGCCCACACCATAATGCTTCCGCCTCGGAATGCGTGATGTTCGGTGATGTTTTGGGGCGAATTGCGTGTTCCTTGTTCACGCCATATCCTTATACGCCTGTCATCTGGTTCCAGAGCAAATCTTAACTCATCAGTAAACATGACATTGCCCCAGTCAGACACAGTGCAATTGACATGTTCCTGGCACCATTTTAATCGTGCCCCTCTTGACTGGATGGATAGAAAAACACAAACTCGAAGTACCCGGGCGTACAGTCCACTCATATGTAATCTTTGGCGTATAGTAGCTGCAGATATCACCTTACCAATGTTCGCTGTAACCATAGATGTCACACATGTGGAGGTCGCTCTGCTATTCCGCTGGGCTAAAATAGCAATATATCGATCTTCCGCGGGGGTTGTAACACTTGAGCGACCGTCTACGGGCCTTCGGACAACTGTCTGTGTGGTTTGGAATTGTTTCCATAAACGTGAAATTACAGAATGATGAACGCCGAAGAAAAGAGCAACATCTGTGATCGACTGTCCTGCCTCAATGCGCCCCACAGCACACCAGCGCTCAGAATCTTCCATTTGTGTTTTGGAAGTCATAGAAACACGTATGTCTTGAAAACAAATTGTACAAAAGTTTTAAACACCTTCTATCAGCACTTACTGCCAACTTCTGTAACCCTTCATAAAGCTGGCATCTTATAAGACTGCC
Organism: Cheiracanthium punctorium; assembly: GCA_038373885.1. Lineage (NCBI taxonomy): Eukaryota > Metazoa > Arthropoda > Arachnida > Araneae > Cheiracanthiidae > Cheiracanthium > Cheiracanthium punctorium. Next base: position 176,740 of record JAWZYV010001433.1, on the reverse strand, counting down.
CTTTTTGCATATTTCTTAACACGAAAGCGCGATTGGCTGTTACCTAACATATTTGCATACTTCCATCTACCTCTGCAGCGAATTTCATCCACTTCAATTCTGATTGACTTCCGGAAATTAGCATTTTACTCTCCGTGCTTAACTTTTGCAAGTGAGTGTATTTTATACTCTGAGTGCTTGGCATTATTTATCTTTTCTTTTCTTTTTTATTTTACTTATTATTATTACCTTTACTTTTTTTAAATTTCACAACCAAGTCGAAACACCATATTTAGTTTTTCATAATTCAGCACCAGGAGTCCAATAATTTGGCCAACACTGTTTATTAGATACTAGTTTCACGAAATATTTATTAACGCGGTATATTGTGCTTTGATCAATATTGCCCAAGCATATCTAATAACTATTACTTATAGTATCTTTTACTGATACCAATATATTTTCGTTTTTTAATCGTTAATGCTTAATTTAAAGAAACGGTTTAGATATTTGCCACGAATGTAGTCTTTTATTCTTTGGTGATTCATTGCAATTTACGCATTAGCATAAACAATAATCATTTCACTTTATGGCTGCTACTAAAACAATTCTCCATACATTTTTATGCATAATTCTTGTCAAATTGGTGTATTTAGCACCGCAAAATATTTCCTGCGATTCGAAAACGTGTCCAGTTTAAAAATTTAATCAAAAATAATGCTGGATAATTCATTGTTGAAAAAACAGCATTCAATTCTTTTTCTGGCAACGTAATATAAAATATGGAATTATTTCGTGCGTGGCGTATGTTTTGCTTGTGAGTCCGTTATTCTGATTGAGTTCCGTCATTAACTCGTTACATAAAATGACGAAGATTTCACATGCGGAAACTCAGTTATTTTAAAGTAATTTAATTTTTTTTTTCAACTGGCAATTTTATTCAGTTTTACTGTTTCCCTGACAACCAAACCACAAGATATCTTTCCGAAATTTTTTAGGCAGCTTCTATTGAATTGAAAAGCCTTCTTTACTTAAAAATTCGTAAAAAATCTGCTAATTTATATTTTTCCTCCGTTCTTCTTTTAAAAGTGAGCGAATTGTATGCTCTGTCTTTTGCCGAAATATGAAAAAGTTATGACAGATAGAATGAAAGATGCAACAGTTTTAAAATTATTTCACGCAAACGTCGTCAAAAGATAAATTTTTTTAATGCCAAAAGATCGGCAAAATATGTTACATAGTCAAAACAAACTGTTTTCGAAAGAAAATTTTTTCCTCTATCCGATGATGCAAACATCGTTTTACTGCGAGTGCAATGACCGGCGTTTTTACGTATTATGCGAAAAAAATCGCTAAAAATCGGACAAAACATAAAATAAAACATTTTCTAATTCGAATTTCGAAAAAATCGCTCCGAGGCGTGTTAGGATGTGTCCTAGTGAAGCCGTATGCAAAATTCAGTAGGTCTGCGACCCACCGTCTCGGCGCAATGCGATCGAGAGACGCGCGCAAGAAGATTGGAGGTCACAAACCTACCTACCAACCTACCTACCTACATAGCTACATACAATGTTTACTCTCGGATTTTATTATATAAGACTAGAGGTCAAAACCCGTTGTGTAGGCAATTACAACTGGAGTTGGAAGAAAAAATTGACAAAAATAGGTCTGCACTCAATATAAATCCATCCACTTAAAATAAATAGCTTCATATTCATTTTTTTTTTTTTTTTTTTTTTACTCTAAAATTGAATTTCATGCTCATCTGGAAACGTGCGGAACCATTGATATATATGCTAAGCTGGATTGCTGTCTGGACCGATTTTTCCGAGACGTCTGTGCTGGGCTCTTTAAATGCCCAGCTGATAAAAAAAGGTGGCAATAAGATCTTCAAGTGCGTAGTAGTAATACGCGTTCTTAACTTAATAAGTTATTATTTCCGTAAGCTTTACATATAATAAACTAACTATTTCAGAAAACGATAGTGCTTTTTAGACATTTTGCAGTAATTTCTCAAAATTAAGTAAATAAATTTGTATTTAGAGAGTGAGACAGATATACTTTGAATTATCTGACACGGAAACTAACCAAGGACCGATTTGCACAGATGGAGGCCCAGGGCAAAAGATTGCGGGTCCCTCTTATAAAAACTTTCTCATACAATAATACAAAGTAACTTTCATATCACACAATACAAATAAGGATGTTATAACAGCAGAAATATGGTAATTTAATCAAGATGCAAAAAAGATTGTAATAGTTGATAATAATAATACAATGTAGGATAATACTATTTCAATTGTATCATTTATTTTACAAACGTTAATTTCATTCCTTAATTTTCAAGTAACATGTTCTACAATATTTTATATTTATTTTCCCAGTATTGAAATCATAGTAATTATTTTGAGTGGGATAGATCTTTACTTCACTCCTCTTATGAAGCTATTTCTTTTTAATCAGTTCCGATTGAAAATCAACTCCATGGTTTCCTTGAGAACAGCATACGGCACTACACAGGCCATAATGATAAGTTTGCGCTGAATAATTGCATGAGACTGCACCATTTAGATTAAAAAAAAGGTGTGGATATATAATGCCAGAGTTATAAAATAGTATCAGAGTAATTATCATTACTATTATTTTTCATTAATTTCTCTGTCGCTTAATTTCAATTAAAATCAAACTTTGCAAATTCTTAAATTTAAAGAATAATTTGGGGGACCACTTTTTTTGTAGGGGGCCTGGGCACTTGCCCCGAATGCTTTGAAGGAAATCAGTCTCTGAAACTAACACATTCGAAATTTCGTAATAAAAGAACGGGCATATGATTAATGTTTAAATCGGCTCCTACGCTTAGTTTAAGCAAAAGGATTCTGCTGATTGCTTGATGTAGCTTTTCCTTAGCCACAAGGAAAATACGAAAAAGCTAATGATAAAACTTTAATCGGGTTTCTTTGTACCATAGAAACAAAATGAAATAGGTATATAAAGTATGTTCTACTGCTCGAGTTTTAATGTATTCATATTTTATCAAGAGCGTGTTGTGATAGCCAGCTTTTATGAAAACGTTTGCTAGGTAGATAAAAACATGTTTCTACACAATCGTAAAATAGTTTTTATAGAATAATATTTTGAAATCATTCTGTACTATTTTGGAGCAATTTTCTAAAATAAAAGTCCTACAAAATTGTATATTGAATCTATGCACTAAACCCGGTAATAATCATTATCCAGTATCGATAATGTAATATCAGCAACTAATGAAAGTTACATATAATAAATACAAATATTTTATACACAGGTGTTCATAAAATCACCGGTAAAAATGCTTGACACAATTTTTATGAAACTAAAGTTGCATTTCTGAAATTTTGTTGAGAATATTTTCATCCTTCAAAAATTTTTAATTTTAAAATTTTCTTCTATCTGAAAAATTTATAAGCGATAGTTTAATAAACACAATCTGATGAAGGTTTACGGTTATTTAATATTTTTTAAAAGCCAATAAAAATAAAAAATGATCAAATTCCTTTAAAAAATCTAATTGTACTAATTATAATTTTTAAGGCAAGTTACGCTTTTAATAATGACTGCCCACAGCACGTAATGCCATTTAGAATTCTTTTGGGGCCCCCTGTAAAAGAACTATATAAATGCTACGCACAACCTTTTCAATAGGATACCTGTATTCGTACATAGGAATAAGATATCTAAATGTTTTAGTGATCTATGCATATTTACTGAAGGTAGACTTCAGACTGACAGACAGACAAACCGAAATCGTGAAGACGAAGGGGTCTATCTGCTCCCTTTCAGAAAAATTCTCACCGCAATAGACACTTATCGTAAGGTGACCATATTTTCGAATGTAGAAATGAGATTATGTCCCCAATTCTGAAATAAAATCGGTGACATTTTATAATTAATGGTATTATTAACAATAATCTAATTAAAAATTAATGTAATAATTTTTGCTTCTAACAATAATCTAATTAAAAATTAATGTAATAATGTAATAAAATTGCTTCTTTACATTCTGAGGACAAATCCCAAAAAAACATAGATATTGGGGACTGTCCTCGAAAATTGAGGACGTATGGTCACCTCAACTTATCCGCTAGGAATGGGGGAAGGTTGGCGTCTCCTGAATATCGGTACCCCGCACACATTTCCGAAACGACTGGCGAGAGGGCTTGCACGGCACGTGCGTGCACAAATCTGGCTTATACACGCACGTGGATTTGGCGTGTACGTTAGCGGATCTGGCACGAAACCCCCACGGACGTACAAACAGCACGTACACGAAGGGGGGGGGGTACAGTGCAAGAGGCCACGGGTCGAACTCGCAAGCCCTCCGGTTGCCAGCTCGACACCTTGACCAAGTGTGGTGGTGAGTGGGTTCTGTCTTTGGATTTGCAACAAAAATGCCGTGATGATGATCGGAAACCGCTCTTGGATTTTTCCAAGTTATCATCCCGACATTTTGTTAATGTGATTTGTCCGTTTCATTGTCCTCTCAGCTCACTACAGATATCTTCTGTCACAACGATCTAGTCGGCGACAGAGAGTACGCGAAGCATTATCCAAATTAGAAAAAGAAACTAATAGAACTCTCTCTTTCTAACAAGTAATTCGTGCGGAGCTTGTTCGAAACGGATAATGAATAGCTTCCTCAACAGCAAAAATAAAAACCTTGTAAGAAATACTTCATCCTCAAATCCAGCCAAATGGTCCATACGCACCACGCCCGTTCGGATGCCACGAATTGTCGGCTTACCGACGGTGACAGTTCGGGAGCTCCTGGCCTGAGCTTGTAAATTCATAACGAATTCGAATTCTGCAAAAAGATGAGAGAGAGCGAACCTGTGGGTAGTGAGGTCTAAGAGCAATAGAAGCATGCAGCCGACCAGCCGGCCTTTTTATAGCTGCTGCCTCGGAGGTCATTACCAGGTGGTTTCGTTCACTGCCCCAGTCTAGTTTTTTTATTTAAAGAAAAAAAAACAGTAGGAGATTCCGGCATGGGAAGATATACTATACCGTCTCTTTTTATTATTACTGTTGTTGGCCTTCGAGACTTTGCGGTTTCTGAATGCGAAGTTCCCATTATTATCTTTTTGACCCAGACGTATCATTATATTCCCCCCCCCCTTCATTTCTGAAACGATGCATATCCACTCAAGGAAAAACGTCAGGATAGAAGAATGAGTATAATGATTAGATGCGGAGGAAATGGCTATAATTTAGAAAAAGGTAATATACTTCGATTTTAATGACTTTCTTTCCTTTTATATATTCAAACTTTAGTTCATAATAAGAAATGTCTGTTTATTTATTTTAAAATATATCGCAGAAATAATTTTATACACTCGCGCTGTTTTTTTTTTATAAATCTCCTCTAGTGAGGTTAATTATCTTTCGGTGAGGTTAATTATCTTTGTTTACTTACCTCACTCTGACTCACTTGTAATAATCATTTCAGTAAAAGGTAATCATAGTATTTGCTTTTCAGTTGCATTACACTATAATTATGTGCAAAGGGTCCATTTCCCGTGCGGTACGAATAAATTGCACAAAAGCAACTCAGAATCATACATAGCAGTGAGGGATTGCAAAACGTGGTGTCTGTTTACGTAATCACTTACTAAGAAGTATTATGTTGTTTTTCTGGTTTCTTTAACTGCGTTTAACCCTTTAACGCGCAGTGTTCCCACTCTGGGAACACCAAGCTCTGACGTTTTGACTCTTGCCAGTGACGAAGAATAGATTTGATTTCTATGAAAATAGTTGCGGGTGACATAGCTCCACGAGAATCCTTTACTTTTATCACGTCATTTCCCGTAAAAAAATTGTCACGATTATTTTTAACAGCACTGACATCTGCTGAAAAATGGAAGAATGCGAGAACAGTTAGATAGATTGCAGAATGCTGAAAAAAGGGTTGCGCCTCAAAGGGTTAAAAACAATTCGCTTATAGCCGAAAACGAAATTAAATTTCTTAACCCTACAAGGTTCAACTTTTTTTCTGTTTCTGAAATGAAAGCATGTGATAATGTTAGTTATTATTATTTGGGGAAAAATAGTTTAAAATGTAATAAGCTAATATTTTACTAGAAAATCACTTTTTTATTTCAGTTTTGTATGTGGTACACTGGGCCTTAGCTATACTTTTTTTTATTTATTTTGAAATTTTAGTATTCAAATCATTTCTTGATAGGACGAACTCCAACCCGCAGTCATTTTTTCTGGGCCAAAATTCTCTGCTAATTATTTTTTGTTAATTTTCTAAGATAAACAAAACCACACTGGAAAGATTACTGTTAAAATTTCAATCACTTTTGGCAATAATATGAACATTAAGTATATCTACACGCAACAGCCTGAATTATATCGTTGCTATCTATGTATAAATACTACGTGCCTTGTAGGGTTAAGGGTCCATTTCAGTGTTGCCAGATGTTATTTGGTAAAAGTCGTTGAATATCTTCAATATTCGCTACAATTTTTATTATGTAACACTAGCTGCGTGACCGTTCTCCGCACGGTACGGAACGAAACTTTCTTACATGTATAGTTCGAATTGATTCCAGAGATTTGGAATCTAAAAATAAGCAAAATGATTTGACTCTTCTCGTAAAGTTACTCATTACTTATTCGTTAAGTTAGTATAAGTACTGACCTGTGACCCTTGTTAATATTATGACGCAAAAAACTATGTCGGTGTCATTCACGATCAGAAAAGAAAAGCGTGACGGTTTTCATTGAAAATTCCTAATTTTCAAAATGTCTCATTTCTGCATCATACTCTTTTTTAGATTTAAGTTATGCCATTAATACCTTAGATACTACATGAAGTGGAGAACCGTTTTATTTTATAATTAAATAGTTGTGTACCAGCTCTTTGCAAGGCAAGAGAAGAACATTTTCCGAAAATGTGATCATAACTACTTGTGACAAAACAGAATCTCCAAGAAAAAAGAAAGTTCTGTTACAGTCTTTTCTGTTGAAACTACCGCGTGATATATTAACGCGACGTAGAATTACTTATTTGAACGTAGAATTACTTGTTTTGTTAGCTGTGATGTAATACGGCTGTTAAAAAATGAATAGACGACACTGTTTCACAAAATATTTATTAATGCTGTATATTGTGGTTTGATCAATATTGCCTTATATCTACTTACTATTAATGATACTATATTTTACTGATACCAATACAATATACCGTCGTTTTGCAGCCGTTAATGCTTAATTTAAAGAAACGGTTTAGATATTTGCCACGAATGTAGGCTTTTACTCTTTGGGGATTCTTTGCAATTTACGCATTAGCATAAACTCTAATCATTTCAGTTTATGGTTGCCACTAAATCAGCTCTCCATAAATTTTTACGCATAGTTCTTCTCAGATTGGTGTATTTAGCACCAGGGCCCTATTATCGCATGGACAAATCGGGACTTTACCCAGGGGCCTCCGGCTCGAAATTGCCCACAATTTCAAATGTTGTTCTGTTTTTATATAAAAAAAAAATATGAAAAATAAAACAAATTTTATAGACGGGGGGGGGGGGCAAATTCAACAATTCCCGGGGCCCCCTGTTGGTCATAATCAGGCCCTGTTTAACACCGCAATATATTTCCTGCTATTCGAAAACGTGACCCGTTTAAAATCTCAATTGTAAATAATGCTGGATAATTCACTTGTGAAAAAACAGCATTCAATTATTTTTCTGGCAACGTAAAGTAAAATATAGAATTATTTCACATGCGCGGCGTATGTTTTGCTTGTGAGTCCGTTATTCTGATTGAGTTTCGAAAGAGGTTTTAAACTTGTGACGTCAAAGTCGCGCACATCTTCACATGTGAAAACTCTGTTATTTTAAAGTAATTTTATTTTTTTTTTTCAACTGGCAATTTTAATCATTGTTACTGTCTCCAAGACAACCAAACCGCAAGATATCATACGGAAATTTTTAAGCTGCGCTGCGATTGAAATGAAAATCCTTCTTTACTTAAAAATTCGTAAAAAATCTCCTAAGTTATATTTTCCTCTGGTTTCTCTTTTAAAAGAGGGCGAAATGTATGCTCCGTCATTTGACAAAATATAAAAAAGTTATGACGGATAGAATTCAAGATGCAGCAATTTTAAAAATATTTTACGAAAGTCAGCGTCAAATTTAATTTTATTTGAAAAATTCCCAAAAATCTGCAAATTATGTTACACAGTCCGAACAAACATTTTTTAAAAGAAACTTTTCTCCTCTATCCGATGATATAAATTTCGTTTTACTGCGAGTGCAATGACCGGCGTTATTACGCATTAAGCGAGAAAAATCGCTAAAAATCGGACAAAACATAAAATAAAACATTTTCTAATTCGAATTTCGAAAAAATCGCTCCGAGGCGTGTTAGGATCTGTCCCAGTGAAGCCGTATGCAAAATTCGTTGGGTCTGCGATAAAATTTGTGGGCCCACCGTCTCGGCGCAATACGATCGAGAGACGCTCGCAAGAAGATCGGTGGTCACAAACTTGCCTACCTACATAGCTACATACAATGTTTATTCTCGGATTTTATTATATACTAGCTGCGTGCCCGTTCTTCGCACGGTAGGAATCGAATATTTTACTAAAATATAATTGTAACTATCTATGCGAAAATAAAATGTAAAAAAGTTCAAGTAGTCCTTTTGTTGAAACTACCGCGGGATATATTACGCAACGTAGGATTATGGTTTAGTTAGTTGTAGTACGATCGTTGAAAAATAATGATATAAATTTCACGAAATAGTTATTAACGGGGTATAGTGTGCTTTAATCCATATTACCCAAACAAATCTGCTATCACTACCGGAAAAAAAAATGAGAATACTATCTATTACTATCTTCGTTTATCTATCTTCGTTTCTCCGTCTTTAATATTTAATTGAAAGAAACAGATTAGGTATTTTAAATCAACGATGCCTTTCTACTTTTTGGTGGTTCTGTGGAATTTATGCATTGCCATTAAAACAGATCTTCATATATTATTAAGCATAATTCTTGTCTGATTGGCGTATTTAGCACAGCAAAATATTTCATCTCGCGGTGGTGGAAAACATCCAAGCTGTACCAATTTAAGTAGTATTTAAATCCACCATAGTTAAGGCTCGTGAAAACATCAAACTGTGTAATCTCGAGGAACTATTTGGAATCGTTCAAATTGCGAATAGGGCGTTATTTTGTGTTGCAGAGTTTAAGAATTTCAGACAACTTTTAATCTATGCGGTCACGTTCTGACCAGGGTAGTCCAATTTAGTTATTTCGAGCAGTAGTTTTCAAACGGAGTAATATTGAAAAATACGACGTTGAAAAACTCTCGCTTGCAACAGAACTTTATTAAAGTTAATTTGAGAGATATTGGGGTTATTCCTAGTTAATCGGTATTTCAAATATTTTCCGGAGCCATTATGCTAATGATGTAACTTTTGTGCAAGAGTTTGTTAAGTTAACCCCCAAAAAAAGTATATCTAATATAGATAATATACCGCCAAAAGTCGTCCAAACTTGGCGACATTTTGCACAATTTTTGGGAATACATACAACGACCGTCTTCAAACCAATAGCGAATACTATGCATTGTGTTAATTAGTATTTTGCATCTTGTGGCGACATTTGAATTTCCCACGATTTTAAAAAATGCAAGTTTCCTTTCCTTATTATAGATGCTGAAAAATCACAGAGCTCAAAAATCGCTAAGGGTAGCACGCGCATTAAACAAAATACTTGAATTTTTATAATAGTAATTTTTGCGTCAAAATCTTTTAATGTAATTAGATTTCTAACTCATTTTCATGAGGTCAAAATGACATCATTCTCAGTTGCAATATCTAACATGAATTAGTGAAAGAAGAAAAAGAAAGAAAAAACACGTTATTTTATTTTCTACAAAATCTGATAATCTGGGTGGAAGTTTATTATTTCGCTCGTGGTGTAATTTTTTGTCAAAACCTGTTAACCAGGATTTTTAATGCATTTTTACAGTGACATAAAAATGACGTCAGTCTCACTTGAATTATTGAAAGTAATAAATAAATAAATCTAGCTTTGTTAACTATGCTCACGAATGTGCTGAAATCGGACATTTGGGTAGCTTTCTACCCTGAAAATTGCGAAAAATCCTAAAAAATTAGGGAACGGGTGGATTTCCAGAATTTTAAAGTAGCCTTCGGACTATTCTATGTCGTTCTACATGTATGTGCAAAATTTCAAGTCGATCAGTCGAACGGTGTGGGAGGAGTTCCCGGACGAACAAACAAACAAACTTTCACATTTATATAATAGATTGCATTGCATGAAAACTTTGATTATTTTTAAAGAAGCGCAGATATGTTAATGTTCTAATTTTTTCATATTTAATGCGTTTTCATTTTTCGAGTTTTAAGAGATGTAGATATTAATGATTTCACTTATTTTTATATTTAACAACTTAAGTGGCAACAATGGATTCCGTTACTACGGAAACTGTAGCAATCTTAAAAATAGAACATGAAATGAATTATTCATGTTTACTTTGCTAGAACTGCCATATTGGCGTAATTAACGCCACAAATTAATGGTAAATAGCTAAAAGGAATCACAAATTAAACTTAACAACAAAATTCAAAAATTTACCAGCAATCCTTACAATACCAACAATTTTTACCGGGCTGAAAAACCATTCTTATTAACCTCCAAAAGCATTCGTATTTTTAAAGAATTTCAATTTTATTACACCTTGTTTGGTGGGATAAAAAAAAATATCCAAGCATACGCTCATAATATCGACTCATTCCAATCGTGGAATGTAATTAGCAGCACAAACGCGAGAACATACTCTATTAAACACAGCGTTACGCTATATTTGAATATTTATTGCCAGCTTTGCTAAGAAAGGTAAAGTAGAAATCAACATACATTTTAATTTGTAAAGCAAGAAATTTATCAGACAGTATTAGTTATAAGCATTCTAACAGTTACCAAAAAAAGAAATTTCCGTAGCACTGCTTTAACGAATAAGAATCAATAATTTTTTACACATTCGATCTCCAAAGTGCCAACATACACCATTTTGCGAGATTTTTTTCAAGGAATCATTGGAAGCATTGAAATAACCGCAACCAAAATGGGAAACAGTAATCTATCACTCATATGGTTTGATCGCCAAAGTACAACAGGCATCTACTTGAAAAGTAGCAGTATTTTAAAGTATTAACTATGAGTTAATGTGTTTCATTCATCGTTAACTATGATGTACAAAATGCGAGAATTTCACTGACCTTAAATTTGGCGGAATTTCCCCTCACTTTAATCAATTTACTAAATTTGGTGAAAATTCTCAAGTTAGATTGTTTAAATTCGCCGTAATAACTGCATTATTTCTGCACTAATAACTGCTAAATTAAAAAAAATTAAAGCTGAACTCTAATAAAACCTACACTTGTTTTTAAAAATACTATTTCGGTACGCTCTCAGTAATTTGCGCCAAGCTTAAAATTGTGCAAATCGGTAGAACCTACTACTTTCTCAAAATCGCCAAATCAGCCATTTTTTTTCGACAAACTAAAAAATATACATATAGTCTCGGAAATCTCCCAATCCCTTATTCTTTTAAACATAAAAAAAAACATTGAATTCCTGCTCTGATTTCACACGCACGCAATACTTTAATTAAAAAATAACTTTGTAAATAATCTAAACAGAAAAAAATCACTATTCTTTTATTTTTACTGCAGGAGTCTAAATAATTTAATAAAATAGCCAAACATGGCAACCTCGATGCTTATTTCTCACTTTTTTGACTACAGGGGTTACAATCGCGGAATTACGGAGAGCAAAAATTAGCGTTTTTGACGGGGTTTTTTATCAATATCTCCTAAACTAATTCGAATTTGCAAATTTAAATTAGCGGAAGACCTTTCTCGGAATTTTTCGAATCCGTGGACACCTCGATCGAAATTCGACTCCCAGCGCTTTCGGAGGAGATGATGCTACACACAGAGAGACAGACAGACGCGCACAGATTTTAAGGGGTTAGGGGTAGTCAGAATTTTCAAAAAATTGATTTTTTTTTTTTTTTTTGCATTTTCTTAAAGTATAGTATCTTAAAAATATTCTCTGAAAGTTTGAAGTGAATCCGACAAATATCTTTCGAGTTATTTAGCGAAGAATAAAAGGCTCTCGAGCGGTCTAATATTTCCGAGAACAATTAGCTAGAGGCATAATTCTCCCTTACCTCCTGAAGTTTTAAAAGCAATCAAGCCTATTTATGAAGATCTTAGTAATGAAAATTTACTTTCAAGATGTGTAGGTGGATTTAATCAAAATAATAATGAGAGCTTCAACCAACTAGTGTGGAAAATATGCCCAAAAACTATCAATACTGGTTTTACCATTGTTCAAATTGCTGCATACGTAGCTATGAGTATATTTAATGAAGGGACAAAGTCATTATTAGTAATAATGAACACACTGGGACTTAGTTGTGGGCCTAATTCGCATCGGTATACTGAAAAAACCGATAGTGCACGTGTAAAAGTAGCTGATCAACGCGCTAACAACAACACTCGCGAAGGTAGAATGCGACGTTAACAACAAATTGATGTTTTAGAAAGTTCTACAACGGCTGAAGAACTCTTATATGGTCCAGGAATAGATGACTCAGTGTAAGTATTGAAATTATTCGTATTACTGTACATCAATCGACTGTAAAACTTTAAATGCGTTTTTCTCAAAACTATGTTTTTTGAACTGGTGACCACTCTAACTCAAAAACCGCTCGATAGATTTGAATGAAACTTATACAGCTTTTAGAAAACATAAAAAGCTAGTGCCTGATCGAAGGATTTTTTTTTTATTTTTAAACTTCGATTTTTTATAAACAATTAATTGTTGGTTTTTTCCCGAAAATCTGCAAAAAAATTTCCAGTGACCGCCATTTTGTTAATTTTGAAAAAAACAAAAAAAGCTTCGATCAGGCACAAGATTCATAAAAATAATCTTTTTTGTTTCATTGATTTTAGATGAATCTCCAAGGAGCTGTAATGGTCACCGCAAGGACCCATTATTAAAACCTGTTCAACTTAGACCGCCATAACTTGTAAAATTATTATTATTATTATTTTTTTTTTTTTTTGAAATTTAAGTGAAGTAATGTTAAAGTATGATGAAATGATACTATGTTTTTACTTATGTGAAATAAACTTAATTAAAGGTAAAAAAAATTAATAAAAAATGGCATTTTTTCACGCCTCTGACTACCCCATACCCCTTAATAGTATAGATAGATAGATGATAAGACAAGACTATTCAATACCGGATGGGGTTCTAAACTCGTTACATCAAAATGACGAAGATCCATATCACTTACGGAAACTCGGGGCTTTGTTTGAAAGAAGTTTTATTTATGTTTTTCAACTGGCAATTTTATTCATTGTTACTGTTTCCCAGACAACCATAGCGGAAGATATCATACCGAAATCTTGAAACAGTTTTATCAAATTCAAAATCCTTCTTTACTTAAAAATTCGTAAAAAATCTCCTAATTTATATTTTTCCCCCGTTTTTCTTTTAAAAGTGGGCGAAATATATGCTCCGTATTTTGCCGAAATATAAAAAAGTTATGACCGATAGAATGAATGATGCAACAGTTTTAAAATTATTTTTACGCAAACGTCGTTAAAAGAGAAATTCTTTTTAAAAATTCCCAAAAATCGGCAAAATATATTACATAGTCAAAACAAACTGTTTTCGAAAGAAAATTTTCTCCTCTATCCGATGATGCAAATATCGTTTTATTGCGAGTGCAATGACCGGCGTTATTACGTATTATGAAAGAAAAATCGCTAAAAATCGGACAAAACATAAAATAAAACATTTTCTAATTCGAATTTCGGAAAAATCGCTCCGAGACGTCTTAGGATCTGTCGGAGTGAAGCCGTATGCAAAATTCGGTAGGTCTGCGACCAACCGACTCGGCGCAATGCGATCGAGAGACGCGCGCAAGAACATCGGTGTGGTCACAAACCTACCTACCTACATAGCTACATACAATGTTTACTCTCGGATTTTATTATATACTAGCTGCTTACCCGTTCTCCGCACGGTGGATAACGAATATTTTCCTTAAACATATAATTCGAATTAAACCCAGTAATGCGGAATCTCAAAACGCGTAAAAAATACTTGAATCGTGACTAAAAGTTGACGTCATGAGTGCAAATCTGAGATGATTGCAACCTGATGACACAAAAACTTCGTCAGTGTCACTGGTGATGAAAAAAGAAGATCTTTACGGTATCCAGCTGAAACTTCTTTCTTTCGAAAAATGCCTGATTTCTACATCATATAATTTTGTTTTTTAGGCTTAATTATAGCATTTAATATATGCCACATGAATAAATTACATGATGTTGACAACTATTTTATTTTATCTTGCATTTCCTAAAGTGTGGAAAATACATTAGCGCAGTTATTTTGCAGATGGCTTTATTGAATTTCACCTAAATTAACAAAACATTACATAAAATAATAGTTGCACCACGTACGTTAGAAGTCAAAATTGCACACATTTTTCGTGAAAATCAAGTCGCATTTCAAATGAAAACATTTGTGACGTAACTTCTGCGATAAAGTTTATCACCCTTACTAAACTCTTAATGCAGTATCACACGTGTTACATAAAACAGACGTTGGTCTCACTGTCAACTCGCGCTAAATAAATAACTAATTTCATGTTTTCTTTTTAACAATTTACAGTAGACCCCTTCATAACATGGGTCTAAACTAAAACACGAATTCGTAGAACACGGCGAAAAAATTGTGATCATTTTCGTTAAAAGAGACTCGTACAGCACGGTAAAATGAGACACATGTTCTGATATTATGACTTTTTAGCTCCTGAAATTAACATAACTTTTGAATGGCAACACCAAACATCATTGCATTTCTACGGAGTGCAAATAAGTTTTGCCGCGATTATTCCGCGCAGTCCGCTCTCCAGGTGGAGTATAGCGCAGGACCCGTACAACACGGATTCCTATAACACGGAACCTATCTACCGTGTTATAGGGAATCTACTGTAGTTGCATAGTGTCAAATTCAAAAGAAAATTCTGGGTTGCCGTATTTAGTAATATTTCATCTCGCCTTGGTGGCAAATATACGAACTGTATCAAAAGTAAACTTTACAAAATTTTAAATTCTGTATAACCCTCGAAACAACTTCGGTGTTTACCATCTACGACGGTTTTTCATGACATGACAACATATGCTTGCGTGCAGTGGCGTAGCCAAGGAGGGGACAGGGGGTCACAACCACCCATGAGGAGTTTATTGCCATACAAAATGAATATTCTTTACTCCCTTATCACACACGCGTATACATACATATGTGTGAGCTGCAGTAGTCGTAACACCCCCATGAAAAATTTCTGGCTACGTCACTGCTAGTTCCTAATTGATCATTTTCTTTTCATGTATCAGTGATCAATATACTTCAGGATGAGAATCTCCATTGAAAAAAAAAATGTTCTAAAAAATCTGACCCCAGAAAACTCTGATTAACACAGTGGGGTACCATGGGCCGTACCCAGATAAAAATTTCGGGGGAGGGGGGGGACCAAAATATGAAAGTCGCTACCAGTCGATGGCAAATAGCTCAAACCACAAATTAAACTTGACACTAAAGGCAATACGCAATACTCTGTTTGGCGGAATTAAAAAAAAAAATATCTATGCATACGCTAGTGACATCGGCTCATCTGAGTTGTGGAATGGAATTAATAATATGTACAGAGTTGCACTACATTTGAATATTTTTCGCCAACTTTGCTAAGAAATGTACTAAAGTAGGAATCAACAAGCATTTCAATTCGTAAAACAAAAAATATATTAGATAGTATTAATTACGCCTTTCTAACAGCTTTTAATAAAAGAAACTTCCGTAGAGCTGCTTTAACAAATAAGAATCAATTATTTATTACACAGTACTTCGATCGCCAAATGCCAACATACACCATTTTGCGAGATTTTTTTGTTTTCAGGGAATCATTCGAAGCATTGATTTAACAGCAATCAAAATGGGAAATAACTATCTATCATTTATATGGTTCGATCGGCAAAATTTAATGCAGGCTTATTATTGATAAGTAGCAGTTATTCAAATTATTATTAACTATAACGGGTTTTAATCACCGTTAACTACCATGTACAAAATGCGAGAATTTCAATTTTCTGCAATTTGGCGGAATTCCTCTAACTTAAATCAGTTTACTTAATTTCGTGAAAATTCTATAGATAATTTAAAATTGCCTTAATAACTGCATTATTTCTATATGAAAAATCGAAGTATAGCGCCGTAAAACTTATACTTGTTATTAAAAATACTATTTCGTTACGCTCTCAGTAATTTGCGCCAAGCCCAAAACTGTACAAATCGGTAGAACCTACTACTTTCTCAAAATCGCCAAATGAGCCATTTTTTTTTTTTCGGCCAAACTAAAAAATATACACAAATCTCTCAATCCCTTATTCTTTTACACAATACATTGAATTCCAGCTCTGATTTAACATGAACGCAATATTTTAATTAAAAAATAACTTTGTAAATAATCTAAACAGAAAAAAATCATTATTCTTTTATTTTTACTGCAGGAGTCTAAATAATTTAATAAAATAGCCAAACATAGCAACCTCGATGTTTATTTCCCACTTTTTTGACTACAGGGGTTACAATCACGGAATTGCGGAGAGCAAAAATTAGCGTTTTTGATGGGGGTTTTTATCAATATCTCCTAAACTAATTCGAATTTCGAAATTTAAATTAGCGGAAGACCTTCCTCGGAATTTTTCGAATAAGTGGACACCTCGATTGAAACTCAACTCCCAGCGGTTTCGGAGGAGATGATGCTACACACAGACAGACAGACAGACAGACAGACGCGCACAGATTTTAATAGTATAGACTAGCTGCTTGCCCGTTCTCCGCACGGTGGGAAACGAATATTTTCCTCACACATATAATTCGAATTAAACCCAGTAATACGGAATCTCAAAACGTGAAAAAAATTCTTGAATCGTGACTAAAAGTTGACGTCATGAGTGCAAATCTGAGATGATTGCAACCTGATGACACAAAAACTTTGTCAGTGTCACTGGCGATCAAAAAAGATCTTTACGGTATGCAAATGAAACTTCTCTCCTTCGAAAAATGCCTGATTTCTACTTCAAATAATTTTGTTTTTTAAGCTTAATTATAGCATTTAATATATACCAGATGAATAAATTACATGATGTTGACAACTATTTTATTTTATCTTGCATTTCCTAAAGCGTGGACAATGCATTAGCGCAGTTATTTTGCAGATGACTTTATTGAATTTCACCTAAATTAACAAAACCTACATGAAATAATATAAGCACCACGTACGTTATAAGCTAAAATTGCACACAGTTTTAGTGAAAATCGTCCCATTTCAAATGAAAACATTTGTGACGTAACTTCTGCGATAAAGTTTATCACCCTTACTAAACTCTTAATGCAGTATCACACTTGTTACATAAAACTGACGTTGGTCTCACTGTCAACTCGCACTAAATAAATAACTAATTTCATGTTTTATTTTTAACAATTTACAGTAGACCCCTTCGTAACACGGGTCTACATCACGAATTCGTAGAACACGGCGAAAAAATTATGATCGTTTTCGTGTAGCACGTTAAAAGAGACTCATACAGCACGGTAAAATGAGACATATGTTCTGATATTATGACGCTTTAGCTCCTGTAATTAACATTTCTTTTGAATGGCAATACCAAACATCATTGTATTTCTACGGAGTGCAAATAAGTTTTGCCGCGATTATTCCGCGCAATCCGCACTCCAGGTTGAGTATAGCGCAGGACCCGTACAACACGGATTCCTATAACACGGAACGTATCTACCGGGTTATAGGGAATCTACTGTAGTTGCATAGTGTCAAATTCAAAAGAAAATTCTAGGTTGCCGTATTTAGTAATATTTCATCTCACCTTGGTGGCAAATATCCGAACTGTATCAAAAGTAAACTTTACAAAATTTTTAATTCTGTATAACCCTCGAAAAAACTTTGGTGTTTACCATCGACGACGGTTTTTCATGACGTGACAACTTATGCTTGCGTGCAGTGGCATAGCCAAGGAGGGGATAGGGGGTCACAACCCTCCATGAGAAGTTTTTTGCCATACAAAATGTATATTCTTCACTCCCTTATCACACACGCGTATACATACATATATGTGAGCTGCAGTAGTCGTAACACCCCCATGAAAAATTTCTGACTACGTCACTGCTAGCGCATAATTCATCATTTTTCTTTTCATGTATCAGTGATCAATATACTTCAGGATGAGAATCTCCATTGAAAAAAAAATGTTCTAAAAAATCTGACCCCAGAAAACTGATTAACACAGTGGGGTTACCATGGGCCCAACCCAGAAAAAAATTTCGGGGGAGGGGGGTGTACAGAAATTAAATTTATAAATTCATAAAAGATGAAAAAGGCCCAATTTTTCACAAAAACGCTTCATTGTTATTGTTTTGTTAACAAAACTTTAGATTTCGGGGGGGAGGACACCCCTGGTCCCCCCGGGTACGGCCTGGGGGTTACACAAATACGCGCCGGACATACGCTCTGGTTTATGTCCGGAGGAGCATGCACATTAGTGCTTGTGTACTGCTCCGGATAATCTGCCAGCAAGGCAGCAAAAATTGACATAAAAATGGCACCCACACGCGAAGGAAATAAAATTAAAGGTATATAGAATTACATGAAAACTTCGATTATTTTTAAAGTGCATGCCTCTTACAGTTCTATTTGTTTCACATTTGATGCGTTTTCACTTTTACGAGTCTTAAAAGCTGTAGAAATGAGTGGTTTCACTTGATTGTTAAATTTAATAACTTAAGTGGCAACAATGGATTCCGTTGCTACGGAAACTATAAAAATGGAACATGAAATGAATTATTTTTGTTTACTTTGCTAGAACTGCCATATTGGTGTCAATAACGCCACCAGTCGATGCCAAATAGCTCAAACCACAAATTAAACTTGACACTAAAGGCAATACGCAATACTTTGTTTGGCGGAATTTAAAAAAAAATATCCATGCATACGCTAGTGACATCGGCTCATCTCAATTGTGGAATGGAATTAATAATACGTACAGAGCTGCACTACATTTGAATATTTTTCGCCAACTTTGCTAAGAAATGTACTAAAGTAGGAATCAACATACATTTCAATTTGTAAAACAAAAAATATATTAGACAGTATTAATTACGCCTTTCTAACAGCTTTTAGTAAAAGAAACTTCCGTAGCGCTGCTTTAACAAATAAAGAATCAATTATATTTTACACAGTACTCCGATCGCCAAATGCCAACATACACCACACCAGCATACACCATTCAATTTTCTGAAATTTGGCGGAATTCCTCTAACTTAAATCAGTTTACTTAATTTGGTGAAAATTCTATAGATCGTTTAAAATCGCCTTAATAACTGCATTATTTCTGTATGAAAAATTGAAGTATAGCGCCGTAAAATTTATACTTGTTATTAAAAATACTATTTCGTTACGCTCTCAGTAATTTGCGCCAAGCCCAAAACTGTACAAATCGGTAGAACCTATTACTTTCTCAAAATCGCCAAATGAGCCATTTTTTTTTTCGGCCAAACTAAAAAATATACACATTATCTCGGAAATCTCTCAATCCCTTATTCTTTCAGACATAAAAAACATTGAATTCCTGCTCTGATTTCACACGCACGCAATACTTTAATTAAAAAATAACTTTGTAAATAATCTAAACAGAAAAAAGCGGTTCCGGAGGAGATGATGCTACACACAGACAGACAGACGCGCACAGATTTTAATAGTATAGAAGAAGATACTAGCTGCGCACCCGTTCTCCGCACGGTAGGGAACGAAACTTTTTCTTACATGTATAATTCGAATTGATTCCAGAGATTTGGAATCTAAAAATAAGCAAAATGATTTGACTCTTCGCGTAAAGTTACTCATTACTTATTCGTAAAGTTAGTATAAGTACTGACCTGTGACCCTTGTTAATATTATGACGCAAAAAACTATGTCGGTGTCATTCACGATCAGAAAAGAAAAGCGTGACGGTTTTCATTGAAAATTCCTAATTTTCAAAATGTCTCATTTCTGCATCATACTCTTTTTTAGATTTAAGCTATGCCATTAATAAATTAGATACTACATGATGTAGAGAACCGTTTTATTTTATAATTATGTAAATAGTTGTGTACCCGCTCTTTGCAAGGCAAGAGAAGAACATTTTCCTCAAATGTGATCATAACTACTTGTGACAAAACAGAATCTCCAAGAAAAAAGAAAGTTCTGTGACAGTCTTTCCTGTTGAAACTACCACGTGATATATTAACGCGACGTAGAATTACTTAATGTATTGTTAGCTGTGATGTAATACGGCTGTTAAAAAATGAGTAGAAGACTTAGTTTCACAAAATATTTATTAATGCGGTATATTGTGATTTGATGAATATTGCCTTATCATATCTACTTACTATTAATTATACTATCTTTTACTGATACCAATACAATATACTGTCGTTTTGCAACCGTTAATGCTTAATTTAAAGAAACGGTTTAGATATTTGCCACGAATGTAGGCTTTTACACTTTGGTGATTCTTTGCAATTTACGCATTAGCATAAACGATAATCATTTCAGTTTATGGTTGCCACTAAATCAGCTCTCCATAAATTTTTATGCATAGTTCTTGTCAGATTGGTGTATTTAGGGTCAGGGCCCTAATATCGCACGGGCAAATTGGGACTTTACCCAGGGGCCTCCGGCTCGAAATGGCCCCCAATTTCAAATGTTGTTCTTTTTTTACAAAAAAAATTATGAAAAATAAAACAAATTTCATACATGGGGGGGCCCAAAATTCATCAATGCCCGAGGCCCCCTGTAGGTCATATTCATGCCCTGTTTAGTACCGCAATATATTTCCTGCTATTCGAAAACGTGACCCGTTTAAAATCTCAATCGAAAATAATGCTGGATAATTAATTCACTGGTGAAAAAACAGCATTCAATTATTTATCTGGCAACGTAAAGTAAAATATGGAATTATTTCATGCGTGGCGTATGTTTTGCTTGTGAGTCCGTTATTCTGATTGAGTTTCGAAAGAGGTTTTAAACTTATGACATTAAAATCATCACTTTTCACATGCGATAACTCAGTTATTTTAAAGTAATTTTATTTATTTTTTTTCAACTGGCAATTTTAATCATTGTTACTGTCTCCAAACCGCAAGATATCATACCGAAAATTTTAAGCTGCTGCTACTGAAATGAAAATAATTCTTTACCTAAAAATTCGTAAAAAATCGCCTAATTTATATTTTCCTCTGGTTTTTCTTTTAAAAGAGGGTGAAATGTATGCTCCGTCATTTGACAAAATATAGAAAAGTTATAACGGATAGATTTCAAGATGCAGCAATTTAAAAATATTTTACGAAAGTCAGCGTCAAATTTAATTTTATTTGAAAAATTCCCAAAATCTGCAAATTATGTTACACAGTCCGAACAAACAGTTTTTAAAAGAAAATTTTCTCCTCTATCCGATGATGTAAATTTCGTTTTCTTGCGAGTGTAATTACCGGCATTATTACGTATTAAGCGAGAAAAATCGCTAAAAATCATACAAAACATAAAATAAAACATTTTCTAATTCGAATTTCAAAAAAATTGCTCCGTGGCGTGTTAGCATCTGTCCTAGCGAAGCCGTATGCAAAATTCGGTAGGTCTGCGACCAACCGTCTCGGCGCAATGCGATCCAGAGACGCGCGCAAAAAGATCGGAGGTCACAAACTTGCCTACCTACATACATAGCTACATACAATGTTTACTCTCGGATTTTATTATATAAGATATATAAGATAGTATAAGATAAGACTAGCTGAAGTACCCGTTCTTCGCACGGGAATGAATGGACTTTTTAATATTACGATTTGTGGTGATTACTATTCATTGTAATAAACAGATATTGCAAAGTGGATATCGCGTTATATTGTGTCCAATAATCATGCATACCGAATTGCAAGGCAATTTGTACGGTATTGTTTGTACGGTGCAGAAGGCCATGCGGCGTAGCGCAATCTAGTGGCGAGTTTTAGCAAAACGGATACGGCGAAAATATTTTTCGCATTCAGATATCGATGTATACGAATTTTCATGACTATCGGCTGGACAGTCCTGAATTTCATGTGTTGACGCGACATCTAGTGGCAAGTTATAGGAAAATGGATAGCGCCAAACTCTTCCCCGTGTTCAAATATCTATGTATACCTATTTTCATAGCGATTATTTGCACAGTCAAGAAGTGATACACTGCAGGGCCATCTAGTGGTTCAATAAAGTAATGATTTGCTACAGCGCCGTCAAGTGGCGAGTTATAGCAAAATGGATAACGCCAAAATATTCTCATTGTTCAAATAGCTATGTATACTGATTTTCATAGCGACCGTGTTCAACTATCTATGTATACCAATTTTCATAACGATCATTTGCACAGTCAAGAAGTGATACACTGCAGGGCCATCTAGTAGTTAATTAAAGTAATGATTTGCTACAGCGCCGTCAAGTGGCGAGTTATAGCAAAATGGATAATGCCAAAATATTCTCATTGTTCAAATAGCTATGTATACTGTTTTTCATAACGACCGTTTGAATGGTCAAGAATTTGGCCTGCTGCAGCGTCATCTAGTGGCGAGTTAAATAATAATGCATTGCAGTGTCATCTAGTGGTGAGTAACATCAAAAGGAACGCAGTTAGAATATATTTTTCGTGCTCAAATGTGTAAGTATAAAAAATTTTATGCCGAACGGTCGAACGGTATAGAAGTTGATGCTTTGCAGCGCCATTTAGCGGCAAGTTACAGCAAAATGGATAGTGAAAAATATTCTCCGTGTTCTAATATTCGAATACAATGTTAATGTACCAAATAATGTACCAAATAAATGTTAATGTACTAAATTAATGTACCAAATTTCATCGAAATCGGTTGGACGATATTCGCATAGCAAACGGCTAAACGGAATAGAATTCAACGTTGTGCTGCGGCACCAAGTGGCAAGTTAAGGAAAACGGATAGCATAAAAACCTTCTCCATCATAAAAGACTTAGGTGAACCAAATTTCATCGTGGAACGGTGCTCAACGGTGCTGGAGTTTTTCAACCTCATAAACACATACCAACATTCATTTTTATCTAAAGCCAGTGTTATTATATATACCAGTCTCAAATAAAATCCAATTTCAAATCTAAGCCTCGCCAAAGTGCCAACATACGCCATTTTGCAAGAGTTTTTTCAGGGAATCATTCGAAGCATTGACTTAGCAGCAATCAATATGGGAAATGGTTCGACCGCCAAAGAGTAGCACGCATTTATTTGAAAATTGGAATCCCTTAATACAGCCGATTTTTTTTTAAATTATCAACTACAATGTGTTTTATTCATCTTTACTCCGATGTACTAAATGAGAAGATTTCAATTTTCTGAAATTTGGCGGAATTCCCCCAACTTAAATCAATGTACTCAATTGGCGAGAATTCTGAAGTTAGATCGCTTGAAATCCCTTAATAACTGCATTATTTCTTCACGGATCATTAAAATTTATCGCTGTATTCTAATAAAACCTTTGCACTTGTTTTCAAAAATCTATTTCCTTAAGCTCTCAATAAATTGCGCCGAGCCGAAAACTGTGCAAACCGCTAGAACTCACTAACTCAAAATCCATATTTCAGCCATTTTATTTTTTCGCCAAACTAAAAAAATTTACACATTAGAATCGGAAATCTTCAGTTCTTATTGTTTTGTGTGTAAAGCATTACATTCCTGCTCTGATTTCCCATGCACACGATATTATAATTTTTTTAAAAAAAACCCTTACGAATATAAACTAAAAAAAAAAAAAATCATTATTATTCTTTTATTTTTACTTTGAGAATTTAAAACATTTTATTCGGCAAAATCGCCACACATGGCAACCACGATCCTTATTTCACACTTTTTTCACTACAGGGGTTACAATTACGGAAAGATTTTTGCGTGAAGAGCATAAAAAATCTCTTAAATTCCGGGAACGGGTGGACTTTCAATGTTTTAAAGTTGACTATGATTTATTCTATATTATTTTACATATCTGTGCTAAATTTCAGGCCGATAGGTACATTTTTGTGGATTTGTATACGAATCAAATCCACAAACAAACAAGCAAACAAACAGAATTTCATTTTTATTTATAAGAGACTAGCTGAAGTACCCGTTCTTCGCACGGGAATGAATGGACTTTTTGATATTAATATTTGTTGTGATTACTATTTATTGTAATAAAGAGATATAGCAAAATGGATATCGCGTTATATTGTGTTCAATAATCATGCATACTGAATTTCAAGGCAATCGTTTTTACGGTGCAGAAGGCAATGCGGCGTAGCACAATCTAGTGGCGAGTTTTAGCAAAACGGATGCGGCAAAATATTCTTCGCATTCAGATATCGATGTATACGAATTTTCATGACGATCGGCTGAATAGTCTTGAAGTTCATGTGTTGACGCGACATCTAGTGTCAAGTTATAGGAAAATGGATCGTGCCAAACTCTTCCCCGTGTTCAAATATCTATGTATACCTATTTTCATAGCGATTATTCGCACAGTCAAGAAGTGATACACTGCAGGGCCATCTAGTGGTTAATTAAAGTAATGATTTGCTACAGCGCCGTCATGTGGCAAGTTATAGCAAAATGGATAACGCCAAAATATTCTCATTGTTCAAATAGCTATGTATACTGATTTTCATAGCCACCGTTTGAATGGTCAAAAATTTGGCCTGCTGCAGCGTCATCTAGTGGCGAGTTAAAATAATAATGCATTGCAGTGCCATCTAGTGGTGAGTAACATCAAAAGTAACGCAGTTAGAATATATTCTTCGTTCTCAAATGTGTAAGTATAAAAAATTTTATGCCGATCAGTCGAACGGTATAGAAGTTGATGCGTTGCAGCTCTATTTAGCGGTAAGTTACAGCAAATGGATAGTGAAAAATATTCTCCGTGTTCTAATATTCGCGTGTACCAAATTTCATCGAAATTTGTTGGACGATATTCGCATAGCAAACGGCTAAACGGAATAGAATTCGACGTTCTGCTGCGCCACCTAGTGAAAAGTTAGAGGAAAACGGATAGCATAAAAACCTTCTCCATGATAAAAGACTTAGGTGAACCAAATTTCATGGTGATCGGTGAAACGGTGCTGGAGTTTTTCAACCTCCTACACACATACCAACATTCATTTTTATCTATAACCAGCCTTATTATACGTATATACCAGTCTCAAGTAAAATCCAGTTTCAAATCTAAGCCTCGCCAAAGTGCCAGCATACGCCATTTTGCAAGAGTTTTTTCAGGGAATCATTCGAAGCATTGACTTAGCAGCAATCAAAATGGGAAATGGTTCGACCGCCAGGCATTTATTTGAAAAGTGGAATCCCTTAATACAGCCGCATTTTTTAAATTATCAACTATAACATGTTTTATTCATCGTTTCCTCGATGTACTAAATGCGAAGATTTCAATTTTCTGAAATTTGGCGGATTTCCCCCAAGTTAAATCAATGTACTCAATTGGCGAGAATTCTGAAGCTACATCGCTTGAAATGCCCTAATAACTGCATTATTTCTGCACGGATAGTTAAAATTTAATGCTGTATTCTAAGAAAACCTATACACTTGTTTTCAAAAATGCTATTCCCTTAAGCTCTCAGTAAATTGAGCCAAAAAGCCTAAAACTGTGCAAACAGCTAGAACTCACACTCTAAAAATCGGCCTATCAGACATTTTATTTTTCGCCAAACTAAAAAAAATTACATATTAGTCTCGGATATCTTCGATCCTCATTGTTTTGCGTATAAAACATTTCATTCCTGCTCTCATTTCTTATGCGCACACGATATTATAATTAAAAAAAATAACCTAAAAAAATAAACTAAAAAAATCATTATTATTCTTTTATTTTTAGTTTAAGAATTTAAAACATTTTATTCGGCAAAATCGCCACACATGGCAACCAAGATGTTTATTTCACACACTTTTTTCACTACAGGGGTTAATATTACGTAAAGCTTTCTGCGTGGAGAACATAAAAAATCTCTTAAATTCCGGGAACGGAAATTAAGGGAACCCTTCAGGAGGAAAACGTTTTTAAGTGGAGTTTCAAAGTTTTAAAGTGGACTATCATTTATTCTATATTATTTTACATATCTGTGTAAAATTTCAGGCTGACAGGTCCATTTTTGTGGAATTGTATACTACCCAAATCAACAAATTGACAAACAGAATTTCATTTTTATTTATAAGATAACCTACGCTTGTTTTTAAAAATACCCTTTCATTAAATTGCGCCAAGCGCTAGAATCATAGAAAATCTGACACACTTTCAGATTTTTAAATACGCACTAAAGTGCTATATATAAAAAGAGTTATAATCCATGGGTCTTCCCTATTTTCGTTCCTTCTTTCATTAAGTTGGAAAGTGTATCATTATTCATGAGTGTGATTAAACAAAATTAAAATTGATATTTCTAACATCCTTTTTTCTGGATGTAATACATTAGATGCAGAAAAGCTGCTCTGAAACATGCACAATTCCAACTGAATGAAAATTTCAAAAACTTATACGCAGGTGTATTCATAACCCAAATAGCAGACGATTAAATTACGATAAATAGCGCCAAGCGTTAGAATCCTCCTCAAAATCGCGAGAATGCTGAAGATAGATCGCTTGAAATCCCTTAATAACTGCATTATTTTCGCAGGGATCATTAAAATTTAACGCTGTATTCTAATAAAACCTTTGCACTTGTTTTCAAAAATCTATTTCCTTAAGCTCTCAGTAAATTGCGCCAAGCCGAAAACTGTGCAAACCGCTAGAACTCACTACTCAAATCGCATATTGAGCCATTTTATTTTTTCGCCAAACTAAAAAATTTTAACACATTAGCCTCGGAAATCTTCAATTCTTATTGTTTTGCGTATAAAACATTTCATTCCTGCTCCGATTTCCCATGCACACGATATTATAATTAAAAAAAATATAACCTAACGAATATAAACTAAAAAAAAAATCATTATTATTCTTTTATTTTTACTTTGAGAATTTAAAACATCTTATTCGGCAAAATCGCCACACATGGCAACCACGATCCTTATTTCACACTTTTTTCACTACAGGGGTTACAATTACGGAAAGCTTTTTGCGTGGAGAGCATAAAAAATCTCTCAAATTCCGGGAACGGGTGGACTTTCAAAGTTTTAAAGTGGACTATGATTTATTCTATATTATTTTACATATCTGTGCAAAATTTCAGGCCGATAGGTCCATTTTTGTGGATTTGTATACGAACGACATTTTATTCGGCAAAATCGCCACACATGGCAACCACGATCCTTATTTCACACTTTTTTCACTACAGGGGTTACAATTACGGAAAGATTTTTGCGTGAAGAGCATAAAAAATCTCTTAAATTCCGGGAACGGGTGGACTTTCAATGTTTTAAAGTGGACTATGATTTATTCTATATTATTTTACATATCTGTGCTAAATTTCAGGCCGATAGGTACATTTTTGTGGATTTGTATACGAATCAAATCCACAAACAAACAAACAAACAAACAGAATTTCATTTTTATTTATAAGAGATAAGATTATTTTGAATTGGCGCCCAACACTAAATACGTTATCTGCAAGGATTGCAAAAAACAAATGTTGAGAGGTTGGCTATAATTTTACTTCAGTTTAATAAACGTTTATTTTCTCACTGTATGGACTCGAAAAAGAATTCATACATACATATATATATATATATATATACACATATACACAATTGAATCTCCCTATAACGAACTCGCTCGGTTCCAGTTAAAAAAGTCGCTATAGAGAAATTTTCGTTGTAAAGAAATTAGAGATTTTTGCAGTTATTTCAGCAAATATTAGAAACTTTTTAGTTAATTTGATGTTTAAAAGTATTAAATTATGACTTTCAATTAAAAATAAATTGGTATTTATTATAAATTTGTTAAACTTACGGTTTCTTACTTTTCATTGTATAAATGAAATGTTCAAAAGTAAAGACAATCCACGAATTTAGCGAATAAAATATGTAATGCACTTACGTTATTTTACTTCAAAATTCCGTTATTTTATATTGTTTTGTATTCTATGATTTAAATTTTCTTAAAAATATTCACATTTTAAAAGTCCGCTAAAAATAGAGTGAGGCACATTTTCTTCCCTTTGGAAACCTCTTTTTAATGGTTTTGAAAGGTTGAAGCATTAAAATTGGATGTAGTTTTGGTCGTGAAGCGCAGGGCCTTATTATTATATGGGCAAATCGGGACTTTGCCCAGGGCCCCCAATTTTAAATGTTTTTTCTGAAATATTCTTTTAAATATCAAAATTTTATAAAAAAAATATAACAAATTTCATAGATTGGGGGCCCCCAAATCGATCAATGCCCGGTGCCCCTGTTGGTCATAATCGGGCGCTGGTGAAGTGTCTTCATTATCGGAGTCAGTTTTACTTTCCTGGCCCCCATTTTTATCATCTGTTACTCTTCCACTAAGTGGTCTGTTAAAAAATTAAAATTTTCTTCAAAACTAACGAAAAAAATTAAAGGTAAATCTGAAATATTCGCTATTGGAAGATAAGCTCTTCGTTATATGTAGAATGTTTATAGTGCTATTTAAGCATTAAAGTTACGTTTCCATGAAAAATTTCGTTATAGGGAGAAATTCGTTGTAAAGAGACTTTGTTATAGGGAGATTCTACTGTATATATAGGCTTTTGATGTCGTTGGAGAAAGTCTAGCTCTTGATATAGATTTCGCGCTTAAGAGACTCGCTTTAAATTTTATTTTAAAAAATTGGCGCAAGAACATCTGATTCGACTTGGGTATGATATAGATATCAAAACTGATGGGGGAGACCGCCCTTGACATCGTTTGATATTTCAGGGGATGACGACCTTTAAAGTGTTAAGCAGATATGGGTAACCTTTGAAAAGTTGTGGGCCAAACTTTAGGATGTTAGCGAAGTCGCGGGCCAAACTTGCGGATTTTAGCGAAGTGGCGGGCCGTATAATTGGGATTTGTATGGCATATTCAATGGTTTATACGGAGTTTTTAAATGTTCCGCTGGCCGGATCAAAAGACGTGGCGGGCCACGTCCGGCGGTTGCCCATATTTGTGTTAAAGTGTAATATTTCAGCCTTCGAAATACGTTTGAGGAATTTGTTTCAATTTAGTTTATAGAACTTCAGATACAGACATTTTAATATTAGTCAGGCGGAAATATTTGAAACCGAAAGTAGTATTCTGCTATCGGAAGGGAATCGTATTTCTGCGGATAGGATTTGGACCGAATGACGTTTGTCCGATATACCCCCCCCCCCCCCCCCCACTGCATGGTGTTTCTCTGCAAACGTAAAAAAGCCGCCCCTTTTGTGCTCTAGATTAGTGGTTCCCAAACTATGGGCGCGACCCATTGTTGGATAACGGGAGCAATTTTGGTGGGTCGAAAAATTTCGGGAAAAATTAAACTTTAGTATTTTATACATACATAGTAAACTATACTATTTTATATAGCCTAGCCTATATTGGTTAACGATATGAAGTAGTATGTCTCGAAAAAAAAATCTAGTTGAAGATTTTTTTGAAGAGAAGGACAAAAAAGTTTGGTAGCCACTGCTCAAGATCAAGATTTTCTCAGTTTTAGTTCGAAATGGCCCCCCTTTCGATGAAGGCACCCAGACATTGTTTACCGTGCCCCTGCTCAGAGCTTAGAATTAAAACAAATAAAATTTGTTCATATCAATCACAGAAAAACATGTTAAGAATGATCATAAAAACAAAAGCACTGAAGAGCAATTTCATTAAATATGGATACTTTAAATAGCAACTTTTTTTTTAAGACTTGAAAATTGAATTTAGTTTATCATTTTTGGATTTTTCTTTAACCTTCATTTAATCTCGTCATTTTTAAGCATCTTTTATTTAAACACTCCAAGGAGTAGCTTGAAAACGAGCAAAAATATTTTTCTTCATATTGCAGCTGTTTCAACCCAAAATTAATGATACTAAAATTATAAACAAAAACTATATGTAAAAATAATTTATTTCTTCGCAAAGAAGTTAACTTTTTGGCAGTGACATGAAAACTGGCGACTCCCGTGAACTTTAATTATGTTGGTCCAGAAATTAAATGATTCATTTTTAAAACATTACACACTATCAAAAGTACGGATTATCAAACATTTAATGATTGTATTATCTATCAGATTAATGAGAGAACGTAGGATTTGTGTATCATTCTGTTTTGAGAAGTGTAATAATTATCAATATCTAATAATTATTTATATTGTTAATTTAAAAAATTGAATCTGTATTAGTATAATTAGTGATACTAATTATTATTTAGTTTATTACACATTTTGGGGGAAAAGCATATTTCTTATGAATAGTATTTTGTTTATATATAAGGAACGTACAAGGACGTACAAAACGTATATATAAGGAACGTACATTCTTCGTACGTAAAAGATCAAATACATGGATCATCCGGATTAATTGTGACTTAACCCTGTCCGGAGAATCAAAATATTCGGATTTTCAAAAAGAACTTAAAAATGATCATATGAGTTCTACTAAAAAGATATCTTGCTAAAACATTTAATAATTCCCTTAGTGTTTAAATAATTGGAGCAGATAAATAAACCATTAATTAATGTGAACTTATCATGCATTTTGAGAGAAGAATTTACATACGTATTTAATGAACAATATGTAAATACATATGTACTTACATAATACTGTACAATTTATACATTATCACAAGTTAATGCAGTTTAAGAAATCTGAAAAAAAATTTCATATGTGAAAGAATTTGAAGAAAATCTAAATAAAACTTGCAACCTTTGAAGTTGAATAAATTTCATGTGTTTACTTTTATAAGCACAAAATCGAGGCATGAACCAAAAACAAAGACGCATATAGTAAGAGCAAGCATGATGCTGTTTTGGGCCTAATATGGAAACCTTTTATCTGGATAATAGCAACAAACAGGCGACAACGTACAGGTTGAGAAAAATTGATTTAAATATTTGCACCAGTCGGCACAGGAAGTGGATTCTCTTATTAATATATCCCTTTAATTCCCGCCCCCCGTGTTTGTGTTCTGTCAAGCCTAAATGAGGGGCATATACCTATAGGGGAGGGCGGCTTGGGCGGAGGACTTTTTAAGAGAGTCAAACGCATATTCACGTAACATCTGGAGAAACTCGTCCAAAACTCGACAGCCACGCGAGGAGAAAGAATTCCGAACCTTCACACTAAGACGCTTCCCAGTGCTCAGCTTTTTATAAATTAGGCCATTCGTCGGCATGATTGAATAGAAAAGAACGACTTGAACTACTGTAAATTCACACTTCAATGTATCCACTGCTTTTTCTTTTTAATGCTTTCTACTGGGCTCAAATTTCATTATGCTGTTATTCATTTTAACGAGAACTACACTCTTGTTACAAAAACTGCCCAGAATACAGATGTAGGTTTAAATGACATTAAATTGTGTAAAGTATCGGTATCGGCCGATACCAAAGCTTAAAAGTATCGGTATTGGCTATTTCTGAAAATTAATTTTTAGGTAAAGTATCGGTATCGGTCATCGGCGAAATTTTGGTATCGGTCGATCCCTAATTTTTACAAAACCATGACAGCAAAAAACAAGTCAGTTACTCGTACATCAAAGTTTCGTATTTTTTACTATTGTTAGAGTTCTTTAAAAATTACCTGTCTTTAAAAGATTCAATTTCAGAATTTCCTAAATTAACAAACTATTTATATTTAATTTAATTCTGCCATAATGAGTGGTGTTTTAAAATTTAAAATGTCGAAAATTTATTTTGCCATTTTCTGATTTCAACTAAAATTTTATCGAAAAGGAACCATTCAAGGAAAGAATGGAAATATGTTAAGGTACGTCTGCTTATGTTGAAATAGCCATTTTTGACGAAAAATTCGAATTTCTGATTTTTGTGTTATTTTTATAGAGGGAGCTTTAGGTTTTCCAAAACACCTTTATTTTTGTTTTATGGTAGTTACAAACAGTTACAGTTAATTAAGTAAACAACTTTGCTTTAACTTTTAAAGTTAAAATTTTCTATTGTAGTCAATAAAAATTGTAGTCAATGGTAGTTTTGAAACCACCTCTATACCTGAAGTGTGGAAGAGTATTTTTAGAAAACACTATATTGCAAAGATAAAATCTGAAGCATATTTAGATATTTGTGATTGTCTCGCTAAAATTCCTTATTATGAATGAGGAAAGCATGAGCAAAATTTTAAACTGATCGATCAAAACAGTTTTTAATGATTAATGGAGAAGTTTAACACATTAAATAACAATATTATTTAAACCTTTTAACTACGATAACGATGTAAATACCATCTGACATGAGACGGCTGTTTCTTGTTTGCATGTATGTTTTTTTTTTTTTTTTTTTTTTTTTAAGTAGAGTTAACTTTTATCATACATACGTGCGTGCAAACTTACTACAACACTGTGAGTGCTTCAATAAATTTTGTAAGTAAAATATAGGTAATAATGAAATAATTAAGACTTTGTCAAGTGACACATATAAAAGGGACTAATAGTTCAGGACGCATGTTTCGGGTGAAAAATGTTCATCTTTCCTCATCTGTAAAAAAGCTGAGCAAGGTTGAGAAAAGTTGAGTTATAGAAGCTGAGGAATGTCATAAAAGCTGAGCCTTTTTTACAGCTGAGAAAGGGAGAACATTTTTCACCTGAAACGTATGTCCTGAATGATAAGTACTTCCTATGTGTGTAATTTTACAAGTGTTTAATTATGTCATCTTTTAAACATTATTTTTCAGCAGAGAGTTCTTTATGAAATATTTACACTGCCAACACAACTCCATTTTTATATAATCCATTTGTAAAAAATATTTCTAAGTATGTCGTGTCAGCGACGAAAAATTTAAACATTTAGAAATAAAAAAACCTTAAACAGCTTAAATCAAGGGCATAAATTCGAGGTGTTCTCGCTTTTACAATTAAAGCTGCGTATAACTTCTGAATACAAACTTTAAAAATCTTCAAATTAAGTGAAACTCTCATTGAATAGTAAGGCTTAGCTGAGCTCGTATTTCCTTCCAAACATCATCCAATGCAACTGGGAACACATTCAACTAACTGCTCATTAAAAAAGAAGGCTGAAATGAAGCTTCGGTTAACCCTTTGAGGCGCAACCCTTTCCCAATGCTGAAAAAGGGGCAGCCGTTGCCATCGCTCGACTTAACTACCAGCAAGATGGCGGACGATCGACTTAAAAATTACTTAATGTTTTATGGAAAGATTCACTATATTTCATACATATATTTAAAAGACAAAGATACATATGTTGCTTTTTGGTGTTTTTATGAACTGTTCGCAAATAATCATTAAAAATAAATAGATCCTATTTAAAATAAGTCGTAAAAACAGCTACATAAGCACATCTTAAATGTAATGCTAAGATTATCACAATATTCTGAAATTTAGAAATAAATCATTCAACCATCTTTTGCGAAAGAAAACACAGAAACTAATTTTTTCTACAAAAATCTCCGAACACATTTCCTTTCCTGATAAACTCCACTCAGTTCCTTTCCTCAGAACAACACCTGTTCAGTAATTGGAAGTACCCAGAATCTCCCAGGAAAAACACATGGGAAATGGGTTCCCACTAATTAGTTTCATTCATTCTTGCGGTAAAATATTGCAGCCAGAAATAATCCGAACACAGAGGGACACTCTATTCCTCACCTTGGATAAATACCTGGTGGTCAGTACTTAAACTACAATGCCCCTTACAAAAGAAACAGAACTGATAAGGCCAGACTGTTATGTACAAAATAAATACTTATTATACTCTTGCTTTGTTAATCCAATCTATAGCTATTACTTCATTGTATAAAGTAGATATATTGAAAACAGATCGACAGAAATCTAAAGTAAGAAAATGAAAAGCATTTGGATCTTAAAGAAAAACTTGTTCCCTTATCTGTCGCATATTCTTTAGTTAGGTGATATCAATAGAATTTATTTTTCATGTGGTGTGTGGAGGAAAGAAATGGGAAAACAGAATGCAGTTTGTTATTTTTTCTGTATTGCATTATTAGAATCTTTTTTAGACTTTTAGTAAGATCGAAAGTTTCTTATCGAAAACGCCAGGCATGAATTGAACTGATTCAAGCATTTTTTCCAAATTGTTTTTGCTATAGGGGTTTCAGTTTTATGATAAATTTTTGTATGAATGGTATTATTAAGTTATAAGGTATCTGCCAACGTTCGAGCAAAAGGTTTCTGATATTCCTTAAATTATTTGAAATATGCCAACTCACATGTAAAATCACAGACTTTTATTAAAAAAAAACCATTTGTTTATATAAATAAAACCCTGTAAAATCGTCAAATTTCTACACAAGTTCAAGTTCAAAGCATAGAAAGGAATGTGTAGAATAATGTAGAAAAACTGTGTGTAAATATCGATGAAACTGTTGGAGTAATCAGTTTTACCGTAAATACATAATGAAAACTACTTTTTCAGGAAACGCATTTAAAGATTTTACTTTAAAGAAACACTATACTCCAGTTGTTTAGTTAATTAACTGTAACTGTTTGTAACTACCATAAAAACAAAAATAAAGGTGTTTTTGAAACCCTAAAGCTCCCTCCATAAAATGAGACAAAAATCAGAAATTCAAATTTTTCGTCAAAAATGGCTATTTCAACATAGGCGGAGAAACCAAAACATATACATATACTGTGACATAAGTACCCCGGTGCTTGGGGTACAATGTACCACTGACAGACATTTACCTTTTACAATTTTTTAAGTATGAAAAAACTATTTACAAGCTCAAAAAAAATATTTAGATGGGGAAAGAAGTAGGTTAAAACTGTCCATTAACTTTATTTTTGTACATGCAAATGTGTGAACAGGAAAAAAAAAAATTAGTAAATTTTGTTTCATTGTACCCGACTTCTATTTTAAACGTCTGAATGCGTTTACTTATGTACTTGATTAAACCTTGGATTATTTTAGTAGAACAATAATGTGGATAATTAGAGGTAGTTAAATGTGCTTTTTTTTACTAGATGCATTACAATTTTACAGCTTCATGGTTAATTTTAAAAAGGGTATTTCTTTTTACTATACCTGCAAATTCAGGTAGCGCCGTTTTTTAGAAACTTTTATTTATTTGTGTTCTTGGTTAAATGTAAGATATAGTCACTATTGTAGGGGAATTTTAATGTTATAGTAAATGCAAATACATGGAAGAATTCGAAAATATTTTAATTTTTCAAGCACCATGTACAAGTTCCCTTAATATTTCTTTCATACCAGTCACTCATGAGCCAAATCGAGCATAATTACGTGAAATATATTATGTGCCTTTTAACAAAGAAAAAAAAAGTAAAACATTCAAAGTGGTTTAAAACACACCGGAATCAATTATGCTGATTTTGACTAATTTCATTAATTCACCACATCCTGGCACCGTCTTAATGCATGCCTAATACGCCGTGAAGCATTCCAAAAGTTACATTGTATAGGACTGCCACTCATACACACTTACACAGACAGAGTTGCTTAATTAGTAGAAAAGCCGCCCAGCTGTTTTGACTTGCAAATGGGGGGCTAAAAGTGACACCGCGTTGTTGGTTGACTAACCAAAGCGGCTCACGGAGTAAAGAGGAAGCAGCGCACATGCCATCAGTTGAAATGTTATTAAAGTACGACAGGTGGAATACCCAGTTTGAAAAGCGTAACCCTAAGATGTTATTTTGAGAGGAGGTATACCTAATTTGTGCACATTTAGTTACCTTGGGCACGAGAGAAACAGATTTGTATGAGACGAGTAGTCGCAAATGTCCGTAAAATGAAATTAAAATTGGAGAGGATGTAGTGAGTAGTTTATGATATAATGAAGATAAATGGCTGAATGAATTTTTGCACTAACTTCATTTATCACAAGATATGACATTCAATATTTGGTTTTTGGTTAACCCTTTGAGGCGCAGTGATCCCGCTTTGGGAACACCAAATTCTGACGTTTTGACTGTTGCCAGTCACGAAGAATAGATTGGATTTTTATAAAGATAGTTACGGGTGACAGAGCTCCACGAGAATCCTTTACTTTTTAGCACGTCATTTCCCGTAAAAAAATGGTCACGATTATTTTTAACAGCAGTAACATCTGCTGAAAAATAGAAGAACGCGAGAACAGCTGGATAGATTGCTCAATGCTGAAAAAAGGGCAGCCGTTGCCATCGCTCGACTTAACTACCAGCAAGATGGCGGACGATCGAAACGTTCATCGCGTGCCACAGATCTAGAGACCCTTTTTTGACGCAGCTGGCTGTGCGCGAGCTGCGTCAAAACGGCTGTGCGCGGCTGCCCTTTTTTCAGCATTGGGAAAGGGTTGCGCCTCAAAGGGTTTAAACAAAAATGTTTGGAATTATAGTTTTTCTGAAATAAATACTCAGCGTACCCAATTGTTAGTAATGCAATAAAATTATAAACTAAATCTTTATAAACTATGAAAAAATAAACAAATCAGAAAAACAAAAAAAAAATATTTTGGATTAATTTTGTGTTTTATCAGATTCTTTTCTGCAGCTGCAAATGGCCAAAAATCGCAGAAAAGAAAAAATCGTTGAAAGAGTAAATTTTCAGAATATTAAAGACATTTTTCTAGCTAAATAGCCTTCTCCATAACATAATACATATGTATGCAAAATTTCGCATTTTTTTTAAATATGTGCTTTATGTTTTTTTCCGAGTAATGGCAGTTAAAGTTTTGTTTCGGAGTAGTAACAACCAGAACTGCTCTCAAACAATGCTACGATAGCACTATTAACATACGGGAATTAAAATATGATAGCGATAAGAATTCACGTATTAAATTGTTTACCAAAATATTTATACAAATTTACGATTTTTGTCCTAAAATTTATTATTTTACTTTTCTTCCGAAAAAGTGTTTCATCTTTTCTGCATTTAGCTTTTCTATTTGATGTTAATTTTCCTAGCTAAAATAGAAATACAATTTTATTTAATTTGATACTCTCACAAATCATGTAATTTGTTTTCGTAAATTGAAAATGATGAAGCACAAACTGACTCAGAATTTTAGAGCCACGATAAAAAAATATATTGCTATAAAATTGTATTGTTTTCCCGCATTAATGTGTGTTGCTGGAAAGAAAGTTGTACAGGCATTCCGGCAGAGGGAAATGAGTATGTGACTCCTTGACCTTGGCGGCAAAGTTGGCGACCGTTTGGGCGATTTGAGAAGAATTTGGCAACTTTAGAGACGAAATAATATTTTCGAAAAATAGTGAAATTTTATCTGCATCTCAATCAGGAATGAAGATACGAGAAAGCTGGAGAAATATGATGTCTCAACCTGCTTGCAAATCTATGAATACGAGAGTTTTACCGCTTGGGGGTGAAGTGCAATAAACTGGAGATAGAGGGTGCACTCGTAAACGACAAGTTCGTTGCACGAGTTTTTATAAGAAAACTGAAATGCGTGTGTTTAGTGCTGTCAGTGGTTATCAGTTTCTTTTGACTTTACGAACAACTTCAGTTTATTTAGTTTCGTCACCTAGGAGATGTGTTTGTTTACAATTCGCGAATGCGTTAATTTTGCTGAGGAGAGTTTTAAGTACATACTGAATATAAAATCAAAAGATTTTTAAAAGAAAGCGTGGCCATCATTGAAGTGAACAGATCAAAATTTAGAAATTTCAACTTTTTAGAAATTTCAACTTTCAAGTATTTAGCAAGAGAAGTTCAAATTTCGCTAATAACGGTTTAAATCAACTTCAATCTCAACACTAAAACATGCATTTTTGAATTTACTACAATGAAAAATACAAGAAAATGATTACCTTTGAAAAATTATGTACATTCGTAGCAGTTTCAAACGTATGCATGAATTTCTTCCTCGAAAAAATAATATTTGCAGCTTCATTAAACGTAAAATACAATTCACAACAACATACTTTTCATAGTAACAGACGCCATTTCTAAACAAAAACAACGGGCAGTAAGTAATCTTCTCAACAAACTCAATGAACCTTATCCGTGCTCAGTTTACTTCGTTTGAAACTAATCGCATTAGTTTTGTATACGAACGCTCTAGTTTATAAACTGAATGCACTCAGTTTCCTTTACGAACACCTTAGATGGAAACTCG
Organism: Cheiracanthium punctorium; assembly: GCA_038373885.1. Lineage (NCBI taxonomy): Eukaryota > Metazoa > Arthropoda > Arachnida > Araneae > Cheiracanthiidae > Cheiracanthium > Cheiracanthium punctorium. The sequence continues at coordinate 138,336 of JAWZYV010001433.1, read as the reverse complement.
TTGCACGAGTGTAATTCGTTTGGCGTTTACGAATGCAGCCAGAAGCTGCACATAGAGAGCAGAGCTATACGATAGACATTGCGATTTGGATAGTGTTATTACTGTGATAGTTAATGATTTGCTATTTTTGTGTGTATTACTAAATTCTGTATTTTTTGTGAGATATTAGTGCTTCCATTCGTCGAATAACATGTTATATTGCTCATTTAAATATTTTAGCGGGCACCAGTGTAATTTTCACATCAATATTTTCGTGTAGAGATTGATTAAACACTGAAAAGTTTTTGATAGAATTGTTGGTGAAAATGAAGAAATATTCATAGTTTTGCACTGTTATTTTCATTTATTACTGAGAAAAAGCAGCTTCTCAAAATTAAACGCAATTTAATTTTTGCACTTTTTTTTTTTAAATAAAATGAAAACGACGCTGCATAAGTAAAGAAAAAATTCCAAAAGAGAACCGCATTTATGTGGCTATATTGTAAACATCTAAAATTTCTTTGCAATTCAAAATATTTCCATGTTATCGAGTTTTTATGTGTAAAATATACAGCTGAGCGAAAGTAGTTTATAGGGTTATTTTAATTTTAGTTTACGGAAACTTTTGATATTGCATACTTTTTCCTAGTTCCATTTAGAAAAATTATTTTTAAAATACTCTTTTTATCAGCCGTATGTAATATTTATACTGAATACATCTACTTTACAAGAATTCAACAGAAAAAATATTCATTTAAAAAGCATGTAAGTTTTGTGCAGTTTTACCTTAGAAATAAATGTGTTGAAAATAAATAAATATTTACTTACCATAGAACAAAAAGCTATTTCGAAAAGCTTCCAAAATACGGAAATAAAATTATTAATTTCTGTAAACATAAACACCAAACTTGCGTAAAATAAAACAAGAATCTGCTTTTTATGTTTAGTCAGCGTAATATTTTAAAAATTATGTTTTGTGCGTGTAAATTTTAGTGAAATATTAATATCTCATATTTTTTCACTTTTATTCCTTTAGGAATTCTGAGCTTCGATCAAACGTTATTTCTTTTGCATGAATAATGAATAATTAGGTACTGCGGTGATATTAAAATATCTTAATATCATGTTAGTTGTTTATGCTGTATTTTTATTTAGTAATTATACAGAAACATAACATTTTAAAGCTTTCTTTCACTTAGAAGAAAAATTTAAGATAAAAATGGAAACTAAACGATTTATCAACAGCCGAGTATTACAACTACACAAAAAGAAAATGTTAGTAAAATAAATAATGTAAAGTGTTTAATCGTACGTAGCCATACATCTTTTTATGCATGATTTACTTCAGAACTTTACTTCAGAATTCGTTTTAGCTGCTTTTTTAAGAAAATAATTGGTCTGTAGTTATATTTTAAATCACGATGATTCAAACTTTTAAAAACAATTTTCTGGGAGTAGCTGCTGATTTTAGATTTTACCAACAGAAAAACTTTGCATAATGATAAATGTTAATATTGTAAAAATGTTAGTTGCATACGAAAACACACAAAAGGTTTGATAAGTCTTAAAGGGGAGCTGCGTACTCTTTTACGAGGCTCTCTCTCTTAAAGATAAATATTTTAAATTAATGAAACAGATTTTTTTTCAGTGTTTCTATAGTAGCGTTAATTATGTGTGAGTACACGTTTTTTGTAATTTCAGTTTAAAAAGGCATAATTTTAAAAAAAAATGCAATAGACCCCCCCCCCCTCTATAATGTATATAGTATAAGTCATACTCGTATAATACGGTGGAAAAATTGCGATAGCAATTATTCTGCACAGATGTTAATCTGTGACAACTTTCATTCATATAACACGGAATGTATCGATCGTATTATTGCGGGGGGGGGGGTCTACCGTATTATCATTTCAGCACTGCGTTGTAATTGGTTCTACAATAATTTACGAAATATTTCAAGAGTGAAAAAGGGGTCTGATTTCTTACATAGAAAGCTTCGAAATTAGTAGGTTTGTTTACTGCATCAAAACAGATGCAACGTGCTATCTTCAGTGAAATATCCTGAATCATAGAAACCTCTTTCCATTAGAAATATAATTTATCAGATTTTAAGAGCATTTTTACCTGCGTTAAATTGTAAATCGCATGGAACGACAAGAAGCATATTATATTTCTTGCTTACTGAACGATTTCATCTTTTCCCCATAGGAAAAAACAACATTATCACAGTCAGTATTGATTTCATAATTTTTCAGTATTAATTTCATCGGAATAAATTTCACTGTGCATCTTTTTAACAGTATTTTACTAGGATGAAATAAAACAAAATACGAATTCAAAGAAAAACGATATAATACTTACGAACTGGAATTGCAGTCGACTATATAGTGGATACTTAGCACAAATTGCGGGCAATAAAGACGAATTCTTGACCAATACTTCTTAACAAAGCATCATTTACGCCATGGGGCTCTATAAATTTTCCATGTATCCGGAAAGCGCTGTCTAAAAAAATTAGTCCCCAGAATGGAGAAATCATGTTCTTTCCGATATAGCCAATAGCAGGAATGGATAGTAACGCTTATAGAAGTCGCTCTCCTGCAAAGATATATCTTTTACGTAAATAGAAGTGAATTGCGTCACTCAACGTTTATAATGTCTTGGATTTGAAGATAGAAGGCTTGAATTATTTGTCAGATGTTAAAAAAAAAAAAAAAAAAAAACTAATTTTAAATACTTGCTTTCACTACAGAATTCGGGTGATTTATTTAGGTAAAATCAGTTATGTGATTTATTAAATGAGAACTCTAAAAAGTTTTTTTCAAGCCTTAGCTTACAATTTTCCTATATGCCACTGTTATTTAATTTTTTCAAATCAAAATTTATCATTTTTCGGTGATATGATAGACTGTAGTTTTTTGGTTAATACATAAAATTTACGAAATGGAATTTTTTAAGAAATCATTTTTATTTTAGATATCTCAATATTGAATATACAGAAGCAATTCTACAACAGTTCATGTTGTTTCAGAAATCAGCAACAATTCTAAACGCTAAATCCGCCTGTATAAGAAAGCAAGGTTTGGATGTACATTGCACCTGAGGTGCATTTAGAAAAGTGTTTCTGGAAAGATTTTTTAATAATGATTAAATAGACTAAGCTTTTGCAGGACATAAAGCTTATGCTAATGAATCCGAAAATTTCAGGAAAGCTTAGGCTAATGAATCCAAAATTTTCAGGAAAGCTTATGCTAATGAATCCGAAAATTTCAGGAGGGGAGGATATATCCGGATATCCGACACCCCGCTGCGCCCCCTTGAAGTATATACTTATATATTTATTACACGAAGTTTCAGTATATATATACATTACACAAACTATTTATATACTTCTCAGAAACTTAAATGAAGCGGTTAACATTAAATGCTCAGCGATTGGCTTCAAGATTTATAGAATATGAATACGAAAGTTCACGCTGATACACTCAAAGCATACATGTTCAATAAATTGACTCCACAAACATCTGATAAACGCTTAGGAACTGCCTCCACGAACATTATTCTCGGTTACATATCTGATACATACTGATAAAGATTTTCCTAACTCGATAATCAATACGGGTTTATAGCACATGAAACTCATGGAAATCATATGTAAATGACAACCATTTGCATGTTCTGGATAACCGTGGAGGAGAACATGATAGTGCTTCGCATGCCATTTTAGAATATATTGTTCCAGGTTTAGTTAAATGTACATTTAGCTTAGTTAAGTCCGTATAAATATATTTACAATGTGATAACTTTAACTAAACGTTGAGGAAATTGCATGGAATACTTCAGTGTTAAAATATTCGATCGTTATAGTTATTTGATATTGTATACGATAACTGTGAAAGCTTTTTTTTTATAACTTTAGTTTATTGCTTTCCGACATTCAGTTTGTTTTAATAACTGTGCGGCATACTTCCAGGAGAAGTAATTTATTCGAATTTAACGAATTTAAAGTCAAATAAGAATCACATATCAATGTTTGGTCGCAAAAATCGTGTACATGTAGAGTTCCCGAGAAAAAAAGGTCCGCTTGCTTTTATTCCGCTGCCATTCATCGTAAGAAAAGATATAAATACAAAAACAAAGTGTAAGCAAATAAAGAGTAGCAAATTAAAATGCACATTTCTTTGTTAGTAATTGATATATGCAACCTGATGAACGACCACCAAACAAAGGGCAAGTAGGATTTTCTTTTGGGGGTGCGGGTAGTTGTTGATTGGTAATAATCATTTTAAAAGAGATGTTGAAGCAATACGAGAATGGTTCAAAAAGTAAGGTAACAAATTCTTTAACCAAAAAGTTTACTCACGAAATCGAAGAGAGACACGGACATAGCAAGGCACGTTCCATCTCTATACCAATCTGCCGAAATCGGCGTTGAAGAAATCAGGACCACGTTCGCTGATTCCCAAAAAACGACTGCCCTGAACTGCAGCTTTGGTCTTGAACATAAAGCAGATATCAGGAATAGCGAGTATTTTGGTAATCCTAACTTGTGTGTGGCACTTGCCCAGCAGCTGACTTGTGTCACGATTTCACGCGCATAATTCTTTCGCGTCCAGATGTCCTTAGTTATCTCTGGAGCATTTGTCCAGCGAGCTAATTTTCATTTTTACTTTATTTTTAAGAAAAATGGTGCAAAGCTGCTCCGTAGGTGGATGCAGGTCATGATTTGTGTAAGGTCATGGAATAACATTTCCCGGAGAAGATTTGTTTTCTTTTTTCAAACATAATTTTTTTTTTTTAATGACGAACATTTCAATGTATCCGCATTCACTAGCCTTGGAGATATTTTCTTTACTCAAAGAGGGCTTGTAATGCGCATGCTGACAGTGAATTTCGTTTGCAATTTATACTTACTACTCGCCAAATGTGGCGATAAAGTACAAGTCTAGTCTCTCTGATCCTTTCCATGCCTAAAGTCACACGGTTCATCCTTGTCTCACATTTCCAACATGTTTTAAATAGCTATGCGCGCCCTAGTATGTTTCTACTTTCTGGTTTGGGAATACCGTCCTTCCCAGCGCTTTCTCAACTGCTATAAGAGATGAGAGGGCGATCCGAGCTGTAGTAAAGGTTTTTCCAGTACGTTTCACCCGAAAGTCAGTTACATGTCCAACCCAACTAGTGGCATTTGATTGCTGCCATCGCCCGTTGTACTTAGACATGGAGTTCCATTCGCTCAGGGAAAATGCGCACCCGTGAAAGCTCTTATTACCTCACTTTTTGAACCACCTACGTAATTAGCTTTCCGACTCTGGTTTGTATAAAGTTGCATGGTCTTTTTCAGAAAGCATTAGACTAAAATGAAATAATTCAGCAATTCGATTTCTTTTTACTGATCATAGTCTTCAAGATCGAACTCACTCTTTATGATACCCAGTTAAGAAATTTAGACGAAGACTTCAAGATATCTTCTAGAATGATTATTATGAGGTTCATAAAAATCTCAATTTGGTAATAGATTCTGATTCGTATTTGAGTAACTTGTTTCTCTTAAAAGTTTAAGTGTTTGAAACCTCAAGGAAAGGTTAAGCCCATCAAAGGGTTTAGAATAACATGGCAATGTAGAGTCAAAAACGTTTGTTTCATAAGCCGGTTAATGAAAAAGTCCTTGTAATGTTAGCTTACTTTCCATAAATTTAATAACAGAAGAATTGGTTCTCTGACAACTAAATCCTTCAAAATGAATATGGTTAATGATTATGGATTTTGGCACGGTGTTGTCTTATGAAAAAAGAAAAAAAAATGCATTTTGGAAAATCATGATATTAACAATATCATAATCATGATATTAACACTATCATGATATTTTGGCAAATCATTATAAAACGATCGATGGTTTCATGGAAAAGTGTTTGTGGTTGCCAATTTAATCGACTTGTACCCAACCGTCTATGCTGAAGAATTTAGTTGGAGTGATTTGAAATTACTATTGAAGGTTTACTTTTAGAAGCGTGGAGAGCGTTGTGTAGTCTTATAAATAATCCAGGTGAACGTCACTTTGCGAAGCAGTTATAAGAGAGACAAATTGTAGAGGAATAAAACTTTTATTTGATTTCGTAGAAAAGATTACGTGATGGTGGTGGCTGGGAGACCGTTAGCTATGATGGTTCAGTTTTTGAAAATTTTCCATGTATCTCTGTGCATTAATTATGCTATAGTAAACAAACACAGGCACTTCCTCTTTCCCGGCCTCTATTATGATGTTGGACGCCCACGCGACCCATAGACCTCACTTCGAACACGTTTAATGGCACAGCGGTGAACGTTCATTCATGCTGTTCCTTGCGAATCATACTAGAGGGTACTTCTATACAAACGCCTGTCTACATTACGAACTTGCGCTGCATTCTGTTTATATAGTTAGTCTCGTTTTCATTTGGCTATCCCTTATAGTTTTTCGAAAACATGATGTATAGAGCATTAGTTTGTTGCTGCCTACAAATGCAAAGATTGAAAGATGTTGCAGTGAAAATGCATTAAAAAAACTACGCTTTTTTTTTTGTTACTTCAACATTTCACACACCACTTTTTCATATCGGACCCTTTTCTACGTCGTAGTTTATGAATGAGATATGGTATCATAAAAGCAAGAACTCGTGCATGTATATAACTTACGAAACGCTCATAAATAAAACATTGTAAATCACTGGACATGTTTCCTTAGTCTGTTTTAAAAGCCTTGCATCTGCAATCGATGAAAGAGAATTAAGATTAATTTTGAGCTTTCGATCATTTGCAACAGCTTTTAGAATTTATGGATGTTTTCCTGCGATAAGCCAAATAACTCTCTATTATAAAGCACAAAATCTCGTCTTTTGGTTTTAAAAAAATATGTAGTTTATATAAATAAAGTCGGGCCGCTAGAGAGTGAAAAATACGAAAGCCATATTTCTATGACAGTGAGTTCCATTTACAAATAAATAAATCTTTCTAAAAAAATTGTCAATAGACAGTCTCTTAGTTTCATATATTAGCATTTTGTTTTTGTTTGAGGTATCAGCTCCAGTAATTTATTAGTGATACATCAACATGCTTTTTTACTAATTAACTGCTAATTCACATTCACGTGTTCCATCTACTAAATGAGTTTTTGTAGATGGAACACGTGATATAACGCAACCAGTTTTTGCACTATTTTAATTTTCTATATAGTTGCATATATTTTTTTCACTTCCAAATCCAGCCACTCTTCACGTCAAAAATGAAAAAGTATTAGTTAAGAATTTTATAAGTAATACAATGCTTTTTAGATGTTTCAAATAGTTTTTTGCTTTTGAATGACTTAAAATAAATTTTGCTTGCTTGCTTGCTTCTTTCAGATGACTATAATATTAATCCTAGCTGAATGGAAATCATTATATATAGTTAGTTAATTTTATAAAAGGAAACCATGGAAAAATGACTCTCAAAAACCACTTCGATATTGGTCTCCTGCATGAGGGGGGGTTTATTGTAGGTAAAAAAGACAGAGATTTCGCATTCACTAAATATTCGTCTTTGCACCTGTTTAGTAATTCCCAGCGTCTTAATGGTAGCCGAGAGAGAACATATTTAGACTGAGTGCAGTTTTATGTGAGTAGAGTAGACTCTTACATAATACAGGTTTTAGAAGACGGATTCGTGTAACACAACTAAAAAATTGTGACCGTGTTCGTATCACACGCTAAAAGAAGTTCGTATAACACTGTAAAAGAATCAGACAGATGTTCTGATTTTATCACGTTTTAGCACTGATGATACTGATGGTGTGGCATCGTGTATTTGAAAGTGAGTCGCGATACACCAATTCGTGTAACAGGGAGAATATCTATCGTGCTGTAGTACTTTTACTTAAAAGTACACCTACTGTACCTTTTAACAGCCGTTATGTGAATTTGTCTTAAGTGAACACTTCCTTCATTCTTTACATATTTAAATAAAAACTCAGGGGTACAAATTAAAGATCAACATCGTTGCAAAATGGCATTTTCAAAGAAGGCACTTGTACACATAAGAAGAATGGACACTATAAAATTCCTTAAAAGAAGAATCAGTCATTTATTTGAAATCAAATAGGTAATTCACTTCAAAAAAGTTTTTTTTTGAAGAAAATGAAGAATAAATGTAATCATTTACTCTTCATTTTCGAAATAATAATAATATTAATGAAACATGATAAGAGTATTGCAATATTTGGACTGCATCCAAAACTGACTTGTGAAGCCTGTCTTCACTCTCGGATAGCAGCAATTTGTTTCATCCTAAAAAGCGAAAAACTTTCTGCTGAACCGAACAAAACTGATAATGATAAAATGAACATTTTTATTATAATTACATGAGCGCTAACTTTTCTATTTCCTTTTACTAATCAGACAGTTCTGAAATAACTTAGATTTTTATTGGTCTCTTAGGAGCTATTATATGATTCGTTGTATGAAATATCAGGAAGCGTCACCCATGAAGTTGTAATCAACTTACCACGTGTTTCCATGGTTACGCAATTTCCTTTAAGTTTTGAAGCAAATTAACAGATAAATGAGTTAGAAATATATCTCTCCAAATAATAGCTCACGAAGTGTTTCCGTATTAAAAATTGCCTGGGTTTTAAAATGCATTGGTGAAAGTTAATGATGTTTCACGTTATTTGCAGTTCAAGCCGTATCTAGTTACAAAAAAAAGTAGTTCAATCAAGCTATATTGCTTTAAAATCAGGTTACGCGCGTTGTGTATTTAGCAGAACAGAGAAACTAATGAAAAAAGTCATTACGATCAGATTAATCAGTTTATGTCTGAAAGAAGTTCAAATAATTCTTTTTATGGGGAAATGCGTCATAATTTTAAACAAATGGAAATTACTAAATTTAAACATTTTCGGTGAAAAATACTTGTGTTTGGTAATTTAACTTTTTTTGATGTTTATTAACTCTCCTCTTCAAAAAAATAAATAAAAATAAAAATAAATAGTATAAAATAAAATAAAACAAATAAATAGAAATTTTGAAACGATTCTAATTCACGCTTGAACAAGAGAAAAAGTTTTGTTCCGTAAATGATCTCTGTTTGTATTAATATTCGTAACTAAATTTTTTGAATCGTCTACATATTAAACAAATCCAAAATTTTTAATGTGTTCAGTGATAGTACTTTTACTTAATATTTCAAACCAGCATGGCAAAATATAAAAAAAAAAATCATGAAATACAATTTTTCTCAATAAATAAGTAATGGAATACAAATCACTTAAAAACGATCCCTCTGATAATAAAGAGACATTTCAAAATTTAAGCCTGAAAATGTTAAATGTATTTTATGTAATTTCAAAAAATAATTTATACTAGCTGCGTACCCGTTCTCCGCACGGTGGGAAACGCATATTTTCCTTACACATATATAATTCGAATTAAACCCAGTAATGCGTAATCTCAAAACGTGAAAAAATACTTCAAAAAACACATCGTGACTAAAAGTTGACGTCATGAGTGAAAATTTTAGACGATTGCAACATGACACAAAAACTACGTCAATGTGACTGGCAATCAAAAAAGAAAGAACTTTATGGTATGCAGACAAATCTTTTCTCTTTCGAAAAATGCCTGATTTCTACATCATATCATTCTCTTTGTGAGGTTTAATTTATAGCATTAATATATAGTATATACCACATAAATAACATTACATAATGTTGACAACAATTTTATCTTGCATTTTTCAAAGCGTGGACAATGCATTAGCGCAGTTATGTTACACACGACTTTATTAAGATTTACCTTAATTAAAAAACCTACATGAAACAATAGATGCATCATTTAAGTTTAAAAGTCAAAAATGTACCCTGCTCCGATGAAAATCATGTCGCTTTTGTAAATGAAAACGTTCGTGATGTATAACTTCTGAGAAAAAGCTTATTTCCCTTATTGAACTCTTAATGCAGTATCACACTTGTTACATAAAACGGACGTTTATCTCACTGTCAATTCGCACTAAATAAATAACTAATTTCATTTTTCATTTTTTACAGATTACAGTTGGCCCCTTTATAACATGGGTCTACAACACGAATACTTAGAACACGACGAAAACAATACGATCGTTTTCGTGTAACACGTTAAAAGAGACTCGTACAGCACGGTAAAATGAGACATATGTTCTGATATTATGACGCCTTAGCTCCTGTAATTAACATTCATTTTGAATGGCAACACCAAACATCATTGCATTTTTACGGAGCGCAAATAAGTTTTGCCGCGATTATACCGCGAAGTCCGCACTCCAGGTGGAGTATAGCGCAGGACCCGTACAACACGGATTCCTATAACACGGAACGTATGTACCGTGTTATAGGGAATCTACTGTAGTTGCATAGTGTCAAATTCAATAGTTAAGAAAATTCTGGGTTGCCGTATTTAGTAATATTTCATCTCACCTTGGTGGCCGAATTGTATTAAAACCAAATATCCGAACTGTATCAAAAGTAAAATTTACTAAAAGAAAATTTTTTAATTTTGTATAACCCTCAGAACAACTTCGGAGTTCGCCATCTTATGACGGTTTTTCATGACATGACAACTTATGCTTGCGTACAGTGGCATAGCCAAGGAGGGGATAGGGGGTCACAACCCCCCAAGCGGAGTTTTTTGCCATACAAAACGTATATTCTTCACTCCCTTATCGCACACACGTGTACATATATGTGAGTTGCAGTAGTCGTAACATTCCCATGAAAAATTTCTGGCTACTCCTGCTTAATCAATATACTTCAGGATCGGAATCTCTGCGGTAAAAAAATGGTCTAAAAAATGTGACACCAGAAAATTCTGATTAACACAATGGGGTTACACAAATACGCGCAGGACATACGCTCTTGCTTCCGGAGGAGCAAATACATTAGAGGGTATGTGTTGCTCCGGATAATCTGCCAGCAAAACAGCAAAAATGACGTAAAAAATGACATCCACACTCGAAGGAAATAAAATTAAAGGTATGTAGAATTGCATAAAAACGTCGATTATTTTTAAGATGCAAGACTGTTACAGTTCTATTTGTTTCACAATTGATGCGTTTTCATTTTTTCGATTCTTAAAAGCTGTAGAATGAGTGGTTTCACATTTTGTAAAATTTAACAACTTAAGTGGCAACAATGGATTCCGTTGCACGGAAACTATAGCAATGTTAATAATAGAACATGAAATGAGTTATTCATGTTTACTTAGCTAGAACTGCCATATTGGCGAAATTAACACCTCCAGTCGATGGCAAATAGCTCAAACCACAAATTAAACTTGACACTAAAGACAATACGCAATACTCTGTTTGGCGGAATTAAAAAAAAAAATATCTATGCATACGCTAGTGACATCGGTTCATCTCAATTGTGTAATTTAATTAATAATATGTACAGAGTTGCACTACATTTGAATATTTTTCGCCAACTTTGCTAAGAAATGTACTAAAGTAGGAATCAACAAACATTTCAATTCGTAAAACAAAAAATATATTAGACAGTATTAATTACGCCTTTCTAACAGCTTCTAGTAAAAGAAACTTCTGTAGCGCTGCTTTAACAGATAAGAATCAATTATTTATTACACAGTACTTCGATCGCCAAAATGCCAATATACACCATTTTGCGAGATTTTTTTGTTTTCAGGAATCATTCGAAGCATTGATTTAACAGCAATCAAAATGGGAAATAGTTATCTATCATTTATATATCGATCGCCAAAATTTAATGCAGGCATATTATTGATAAGCAGCAGTTATTTAAATTATTAAATATAGCGGGTTTAATCACCGTTAACTACCATGTACAAAATGCGAAAATTTCAATTTTCTGAAATATGGCGGAATTCCTCTAACTTAAATCAGTTTACTTAATTTGGTGAAAATTCTATAGATCGTTTAAAATCGCCTTAATAACTGCATTATTTCTGTATGAAAAATCGAAGTATAGCGCCGTAAAATTTATACTTGTTATTAAAAATACTATTTCGTTACGCTCTCAGTAATTTGCGCCAAGCCCAAAACTGTACAAATCGATAGAACCTACTACTTTCTCAAAATAGCCGAATGAGCCATTTTTTTTTCGGCCAAACTAAAAAATATACATATTAGTCTCGGAAATCTCTCAATCCCTTATTCTTTTACACTTAAAAAATATTGAATTCCAGCTCTGATTTAACATAAACGCAATATTTTAATTAAAAAATAACTTTGTAAATAATCTAAACAGAAAAAAAAATCACTATTCTTTTATTTTTACTGCAGGAGTCTAAATAATTTAATAAAATAGCCAAACATGGCAACCTCGATGCTTATTTCTCACTTTTTTGACTACAAGGGTTACAATCACGGAATTGCGGAGAGCAAAAATTAGCGTTTTTGATGGGGGTTTTTATCAATATCTCCTAAACTAATTCGAATTTCGAAATTTAAATTAGCGGAGATTCTTTCTCGAAATTTTCCGAATTCGTGGATACCTCGTTCGAAACTCAACTCCCAGCCGTTTAGGAGAAGATGATGCTACACACACACACACACACACACACACACACACACACAGACGCGCACAGATTTTAATAGTATAGATAGATAAGCCCTAAGATAACGACAGTTTCTTTTTTTAAATATTTTTTTCACATTTACTATGAATCATAAAATCATATTTAAAAATATTGCAAATTACACAGATTAGAATGTTAAACCAAGTACCATAATCTATAGTCAAAAGAATAATTAAAAAAATACCAACATAATAACCGAAAATCTCCAAAAATTTCGCTGGGAGGAAAGATCCACCGACAGCGAATACATTCTGCTCTTACTACGAGCTTCTCTTTCAGTGATCCCAAGAAAAGCTTTAAATAGCTAGAGCCCATCAAATCTGTGTACTTTCGGAATGAAATTTGTAGCTCATTTGCAGATCTCTATAAAAGGAAGATAGGGCTATTTTTTCATTCAATGAGGAGTCAATATCCCCTGGAAACAGCCAGCATTCAGTGTAAGAAAACGAACAAATAATCTCAAACCAGAAGAAAGGCAAAAATTGGTGAATCCAAATTTATTTCTCGGAAAATACTAAATTTTATTCACATCTACTTCTGAGAATTATGAAAGAATTTTAAGTATTAGAAATCGTCCAGCATGATCGAATAAGAGATACACATTTATTCGGAAATAATTTATAATGAGCGCATAATTAGATCGCATTATGGATTAGACGCATAATTGAGTAGACGCATCATTTTTAGCACAAAGGCTGTAATATACAGTTTCCGAATAGTGGCATTTCTGTGGCGGAAAGATTTACCGTGAATCCCACCAGCAGAAACGAGTTTTTCCCGTTACGTAAAGTTAAAAAAACGCAAGCTTGTAGACTGAAATGTCCATTGCTTATTCCATTTTGCTACGAATCCGAACATGTGAAATTTGCTTTCCTTTTAGGGAACAAATTTTTCGAAGTTTTCTTTGCCATTTGCAAGTTTTCTCCCAATCCAAGGAGAACAAGAAGGGGAAAAATATTTAACCGGTGCGATCCGGCCGTGAATCATTTTTCCTATATTATAAAAATAAGCGCTAAGCTTTTTGTGTAAAAGGAATCCTGGGCTTCTCGAATAAAACATGGTTTATGTTGCTGGCTGCTTATGAACTTGTCTAACAATCTCGCGACATTCTTGTGATAGATCACTTAGGAATTAAAACCACTAATCAGAATCGCGACTAAATGGCAGGAGTTTGCTGTTATATTGTGTATTGTTCATACACATGTAACACAATATAAACATCCAGAGCAGATGGAACATTTTAGAGCGTAATTTATAGTCTTCTTTTCAACAGAGAAAGTGTTAAAATGTTGTTTTTTCTTCATTCCCCTGACAACCGCAACGGCGCACCAGAATTTGTATCCACAATTAATTACTTTGCACCGTCTTTTTGCCGAAAAGAATTTGTCAACTGATTACTGTTGCACTGATGTGTTTAGTTTTTTCATAGATACATGTATTTTTAATATATTTGAATTGTTTTCTATCTCGAACAGTATACTATATAATTTTACTGAATTTTAAGTTAACTTTTAAATATTTCATTTAAAAACAAATTAAGAAAATAAACGCATATTCAAAATCACGAATATGTTTTTATGTTATTGCAGTGCAGCTATCATTTTCGTACGGTAAATGAAAAATAAAAATCACGGAAACAGTGGGGGAGATCACATATATAATTTTAATAATCATTTAATTTGGCTTTCCTATCCAAAATCATGTATTCTAAATCATTTCTGTTCTGATTTTTCGGTCACTTCGGCTTTTAAATCTGTATATTCGCTTTTTCCCGTATGCATTATTCTTAACTGTTTATTTGTCTCCTCAGACCTGGTGGCGTCGTAGTGCTAAAAATAGATTATATTACATCCGTTTGCAATCGCAACGAACATTTTTGCTTCTCCTGTTTGGCATCGTGCTGGCGTAAATTATTTCTGTTGCCACCTCATCTTTAAAATTATATGCTCGCGATTCCGTCATTTTAATTTTATTGTATTAACTTTTAAGGTTGCTCTGGAATTGGCGCTCTTTATCTCAGCCAAGTGTTTGTTCTCGCTAATATGTAATCCTGTGCTATCGTAATTTTTAATTCATTCCATCTTATTTTTACTGTCCGTAACGACGTATCTTTATTTCGCTTGGCCACCACCAGCCGTTGAATAACTTAATGTTTCAATAGTTTCTTTTAAATAAAATAGTTTTAAGTATTCAATGTCTTTTTAGTATATTGCAACTATCGTATCGAACCTGGATTTCTAACCGCAACAACGCAGTTTTAATAATTATACAATAGCTAACAAAACATCTTCGTTATAGGGGGGGGGGGGGTCCGGGATAAAAATTAGATTATGTGTTAATTAGCGGTATCAGCTATCTGTAATCCAAACTTCATCCGAATCCCTCCGCCAGTTTCAGCGGCAAAGAGTAACAAGCACACAAATTGACAAACTTTCATATTTATCACATTAAGTAGAATAATACTGACTCAGATACTTAATCTATCTAAAATTTTTACCACTGAGTAAGCATTAAAATGCATGTAAATAGAAGAACAAAGACGAGAAAACGAAAGAAAGTAGAAGAAAACGAAAAACACTACGAATGACCTTCTTGAATAAGGCTAATTAGTTTGTTTACTTTAAATATTTACATATCAATAATAAAAGAAAGCACTTTGCTATTAACGAAATAAATTTTATTTTTTCATGTAACTAAAATGCAATGAAACTTGCATAAATCTTGTTATGTTTACTCTAATGAAAGCTATTAATTACTTTAAAATTATTTATTCAGAAAATAATTTAATCATAAATTCCAACTCATTTTTATGCTTAATTAGCAATATTTTTTTTTAATTTAAATCCCTTTCAATTTTTAAAAAAACTTGAAGGTATGAAATAAAATCTAGCAATGTATTCCCTAATTATAGTTAGCTTAATAACAACCTAATCATTTAAAATAACTCTTTTCTTATTTTTTCCCACAGGAATTATAACGCCGATTTAAGCATAAAAATTAAAGCGTTTGCATTTAAATATAGAAAATGAAGCGTTTTTAAATGTGTTATTTTATTCTACATACCTTGGGCTTAAAAATTTCTTTTGTAGTTCCGAAAAAACACATAATGTATGTGTATATTTATCTGAATAGAAATAATGTTTTATTAACAGTAGGGGGATGGTGTCCCAAAATGATCCTCTTTTGGTTAAAACTAGTGTAAAATAACATAAATGTTCAAATAAAACGTCGGCCCTTTTCTATCATATTTTACACTATATTTTGAATCATAAACACATTTTAATAATATTTTAAAAGCACAATGAGTCATGAAAAACAATGGAATATATAGAAAGTGTCTAAAATATCATTTTACCCGCAACCCAAGGGCAAAATAATCCGTCATTTGAAAATAAATTTAAATTGTTCTTTATCGGCAAAATAAAAGATGTGAAAGTAATTATGACTATACATAATGAAATAAAATAAATTTAACAATCATACAGTATGCATAATTTATTTTATGAAAATTTTAAAATAAAAAGTGTCACAAACAATAAAATAGAACATTTAAAAATTATAATTCAAAAATTATGGCCTACAATATACTCAGAAATAAATTAAATAATTCAATGGGGAGTCACGCAGTATGAGAACGGTTGAAGGGTCCAGCACTTTAATTCTTCAGTCGTTGAATCTTTTTACCCTGCAATATGGCTTCGCACTTCAGGTCATATTACTGGAACACACCGAGAAATGTAACAAACTAACCAAGTGTAATTCAAATCTAAATCATACTCTATTCAGTAAACCAAGTCATATTTCTGTATATTAAAGACTGTATTTCTAAATAAATTGGAAAGTTGGTGCTTATCCTATAAGAGATATGATAAAATATAGTTTTTTTTTTAATTCTACTAAGACACGTAACACACCGGTCACTTTAGCGCTATTGCTTCTTCGTGACTTTGGCACAACTATTTTATGTGCTACGCGGTAAATAGCGCTACCTGTATGGAAGAAAACATATGTGGATCGTTTTGACGGTTAGGATCATTTGGGGCCATTTTCCCCTACTTACAAAATTTTAATTTAAAAAGAGTGCACTTCCACATTGGCTTTTTTAGTTACCTTGAATATTTCCGCTGGATAACCTCCGGACCTTTTTTCTTTATATTTTCAGTTTTCAGAAATGCTTTTGCCAGCTTTTAATGCTTTCAGTATCGGGTGGATTTCTTTCTTAAAAATTGTTTGAAACAAATTTTGTACAATTATCGTGTTTTGCATAACGGACAATCTGTGACTTTTCTTGAGGTAACGCCGTATTTTCGTTTATAAATTTATTATTAACGTATTTCGTTCGCTTCGAAAAAAACAATGAAAGCAATTTAAAAAAAAATTTCTCCAAAATGTAAAAATTCAGAATCCAAACGCTGTCTAATTTCACCAACGTATCGCTAACAGATTTTTTTTATGGACTGTTCAAATTAGGGGCATTTGCTTCGGACACCCTAAGTGCATCATAGGTATTTGTTGTCCGGACACGACTCTTATTATCAAGCTGATTTAATTTATAGGGTATGAACCAGTTACCAGTTAGTTATTAGTAAGGATTACTAGCGGTACATACATTAATTACCTTTTATAATAATTTACAAGGAAATTAGGAGCTTACAATGAAATAAGGGTATGCAACTTCATTTACTTGCATTAGATTAACCATGCTAAACATGCACCTTGCATCAACTAGCATCACTAAGCGCGAATGAAAAATGTCCATCATATTTAAGATGCTTATCTTCGGATATAAATAGTTCTACCGATTCAAAAACAAAAGATTTGTGGAATCCTTAAATATGTGTAGAATGTGACCACAATGTTTCGAATTTCATCTGTCGAATTTTCATCTGTCATTTCGACATACATCTGTATGTCTCCCCTTCTCTGGACAGTACATGACGTACTAAGATTGAGTCTCCAAATATATTGTCATTTATTATTTTTTTTCAAGGGCTGCTCCAGTAAAGGTGCCATGGCTCCCTCTGAAATTTTGCTTTACAACTTGTTCGCATACCTCACGATTTCACGCATTCGGTTTGCATTTTGAGCAATGTAGAGCTCTACATGAGTCATAAATAAAAAAAAAACTGTTCGCGCACATAATCCAAAACTATCCACAAACTCATAATAGCCCTTGATAACAGGAAACATAATGTGTATATGAACACGGGTATACGTATGTTCTACGCGATTACGCTACATCGACATTTAAAATATTTCTTGTAGGTAAACTATACATATTTTTTTTTAAATTCTCTTTAAAACCTCGCAATCACCTCAAAACTATCTGCTAGACCTTCGAATGTATCCGCGCACCTATATTATTCGACTATGTTTATAACATAAGTGATTTTGGGAGTGGTAAAATACAAGGACGGTTCAAGAAGCAAGGTAATAAGATCTTTAACTTAAAAAGTTTATTCGCAAAATCCGAGAGGTACACAGACATGGCAAGACATTTGGTACAGCTTATTTTTCAACATGGCCTCTACAGGCATCAAAGCATTTTTGTCCATCTTTATATCAATCTATTGAAGAAATCGGGGCCCTAGTCGCTGGACACATAACGGCGGCCCTCTAAACTGAGACATAGGTTTGAAAATAACGTCATACCAGGTGCTTCTTTCATGGCCCGAAGAGATGGAAATCACTGGGTGCTAGATCCGAGTTGAAGAGAAGATACTCCAATATGTTCCATCGGAATCACTGTAGCTAACTACGTGTCATTAGTAGCAGTCCAATGTCATTGAATAACTGTGATCGTTGTACCTTCACGTGGAAATTCATTTGCTCGGGGAATATATATACCCGTGACAGCTTTTCTTACCTTATTTAATGAATCACTTACGTATGTTAATAGACAACCAGTATGAATTTCGACAATTCCTGCACTTGCCTATCGATGCACTACGGAAATAGCCAAGATATTAATGTTCAAGTACGAAACAACTAAGAACAATATAATCCTACACAGAATATATATCCATCAACACATTTCGTTTGAATCAACACTGAATGAAATATTATTGATAAATTTTCCGCTGTAAAGTGCAGATATCATTTCAAGGTTTTTATTTCAAGATTTATTGTATAACGATTGATTAGTGATTATATTTTCTTTATTCAAAGATGAATTTACAAGTTTAAAGAGCAATTTTATTAAAATACAGCACTGCAACTCGATTTATAAAATTTCCTTAAACATTTTTCATAAGATTATAAGCTTATTTTAGGATTATATTAAATTAGAGATTAAAATCATACATTTTTTTTGGTTTTATTATGATAGCGTATGCAATAATTACACAAAAATAGTTATAAAATGCTTTTTTATCAGAAAAATGCAATACTGTATGTATAATTAAATGATAGAAATCCGTTGCTTTAACAAAACAAAATAATTCATTAAAAGTATTAAGAAATAAAGCAGTGCTTTATACGTTTTATATGGCACTTTGGTACTACTTTTTTTACAATCATTAACTTTAAAGCCTTCTTTACGATGTAGTAAAGAATAGATTGTGCTCTTGTTTTTCCACTTTTAGCGGTCTGGTCTCATAAAGTAGTAGAAAGTTCTTTAATCTTAGCCAATCTAATTGTTTCGTTCTTGTTTAAGATAAAATAAAAATATATTACAACTGTATTATGTAGGGTTTTTTTATGCGAATTCAATTTATAAATTTGAAAGTTAACTTCGTATTATTTTCAATAAGGTATTTTTGCTGTATGGCTTTAATTAAGAGTAATTAGGGGATTTTAGTTAAAACGTAACTAAATTTAACTCGAATTCGTTTAGTCAATGCAAAGAAAAAATTAGTCTTTTATTAGATAAGCTGTTACAACTGGCATAAGTTTTCTGAACTTTCGAATTGAATAAAAGTTTGTAACTCCATTTACAATATGCTTTTATATGCTTACATTAGTATAATTGATCACGGGAGATGAAATTTATAACCAACAAAACTTTTTTGGGTTTTGAAATAGAAAAGTGGCTGTGACATTATATTTTGGTGCATTAAGAAACCGTTTGACAATCAAATAGTATTTCATTGAAAAACAGATAAAATAATTTTTAAGAAAACTGAAAATAAATATCATTGGCCGGATTCGTAAACACCAAACGAGTTTCTGTATAAGGTGTTCGTAAAGGAAACTGAGAGCATTCAGTTTAAAAACTAGAGCGTTCGAATATAAAACTGAGTGTGATTATTTCAAACTAAATAAACTGAGCGCGGATTAGGTTCATTGAGTTTGTTGAGAAGATTACTTACACGTTGTTTTGGTTTAAATGTGGCGTCCGTTGTTATGGAAAAGTATGTTGTTATGGAAAGTATTTTACGTTTGCTGAAGCTGCAAATATTATTTTTTCGAGGAGGAAATTCTAGTGATACGTTAGAAACTGCTACGAAGGTACATAATTTTTCAAAGGTAATCATTTTCTTGTATTTTTCATTGTAGTAAATTCAAAAATGCATGTTTTAGTGTTGAGATTGAAGTTGATTTAAACCGTTATTGGCGAAATTTGAACTTCTCTTCCTAAATACTTTTGAAAAAATGAAGTTGAAATTTCTAAATTTTGATCTGTGCACTTCAATGATGGCCACGCTTTCTTTTAAAAATCTTTTGATTTTATATTCAGTATGTACTTAAAACTCTCCTCAGCAAAATTAACGCATTCGCGAATTGTAAACAAACACATCTCCTAGGTGACGAAACTAAATAAACTGAAGTTGTTCGTAAAGCCAAAAGAAACTGATAACCACTCACAGCACTAAGCACACGCATTTCAGTTTTCTTACGAAAACTCGTGCAACGTGTTTGTCGTTTACGAGTGCATCCTCTATCTCCACAGTTTGTTACACTTAACCCCTAGCTGTAAAAAGTCTTATTTATATTTTTGCAAGCAGGTTGTGACATCATATTTCTCCAGCTTTCTCATATTTTCATTCCTAATTGAGATGCAGCTAAAATTTCACTATTTTTCGAGAATATTCTTTTGTATCTGAATTCGCCAATTTCTTCTCAAATCACCAAAACGGTCGCCAACTTTGCCACCAAGGCACTAAACACACGCATTATAGTTTTCTTACGAAAACTCGTGCAACAAGTTTGCCGTTAGCGAATGCACCCTTTGTTTTAACACGCATAAACAGGAATAAGAAACGGATACACGTTTGGAATAATACACTGGTGTCCATTCTATAAATCAGAAATAAAATAACTAAGTACACACTGGGAAGGAAGCTATAACTGTGATAGGTATAAGAGGGAGTAAAATTGAAATTTAAAAAAAATCGAAAAAAATCGAAATAATGCAATTCAACAGGTTAAGAAGAAAACCTGATTGAATTGCATTATTTCGATTCCATTTGGTATTTTTTCCTTCTCCCTTTTACTAGGCCCCACCATGGCAGAGTGGATAAGACACTACTGAACATGGTAGACAGCCGAAGTATGAAAATCCCGCGTTCGGGGACTCCCATGCGGCTGACGATCTAACTTTAGAGGTTTGGTCGGTTCTCTCCAAATGTAACGTAATACGCGTTAGAACCCCTTAATAAGTCCTCCGACCAAGCACACAAACACCCTCCCCCATAGGCAGATGCCCCTCATGTAAGTTTGCCAAAAACACAACACAAACACAAATAACTCCTATGTACTCACCTCCTTTCTCTCTCTCCTGCCTATTTGTAGATCACATAAACACTACAAAAGTTTAATTGTTTTAAGAAAAGTTTCAAAATCATTTTAGTGTGTATTTTCCATAATAACTGAAACAACATGTCTATGTAAAATTAATTATGAAACACACATAAGACTACAGTAAAATTCAAGATGCTCACAACATACACGTTTTAAACACCATTTGTTACTCGTAATACAGGGTGTCCGAAAAGTCCTTGACACATTTCAAAAATTCACAGGAAAGCAACAAATTGCTGTATGAATATGTGGTTCGCACAATAATGTTCAAAGAATCAAAAATTTATTTTTTCATCTTAAAGCAAATTACTTCCAAAATGTGTTCATAGATGGCGCTGAATCTCCAGTTTTCAGCAATGAGAGCCAACAGGGATTTTTCGTGAGTTTCAAACAGCACTGACGGTGTATGATTATTCATGCCAGCTATGGCGACTGCAGTTGAGAAAGCGCATTGCGTAGGTTGGTATTCCGAATCAAAATCCATAACTACAGTTCAGAGAAAGTTTCGTAACATGTTTAAGAAAAACCGCAATCCATGCTAGCTAGAACATGGGATGGACTTGAGTACCGTTTAGATGCGGTTCGAGCAACAAAAGGTGCACACATTGAACTCTAGTAATGAAAGGTATTGCTTTCTGCTTAATAAAATGATTAAACATACACATTAAGTTTGTTTTTCTTACTGTGACGGTACAGCGCCACCTATGAACAGAATTTGGAAGTATTTTTTTTTTTTACGATGTCAAAAAAAAAAAAAAAAAAAAAAAATCGTGAGCCTGTGAAGTATTATTGTGCAAACCGCATATTCATATGACAATTTGTTGCTTTTCTATGAATTTTTTTAATGTGTCACGGACTTTTCGTACACTGTATAATTTATTACACAATTTGTCTGTTGAAAGGTAGTTAAAACAATTATTAAATAAGTTGTTGCTCAAAATAATAATAGTAATAATAATAATAATAGCATTTCGCTAAAATTGAGAAATTATTCTAGACTGATGAAACTTTAGCAATATTATAAGTCTGAAAAAAAAGTAAAGGCATTAATTTTTCAAACATTGTTTTCTTATTGCACAAGCTCAAGACAACCATACTTATATCTAAGCATTTAAAATGTTGCTTAATTTCTTATTAAAGTTTTCTACCTTTATTACGCAGATAAGCAACTGTCTGTACTAATTTACAGTATTTTATTGTTTACATTCTAAATTTCCTTATAATTTATTCTTTTATTATCAAAAGAATGTACAGAAACGTTTAATCATTTTTTATTGACTTGAACTTTTTTTTATTGCTCGGTTTTTCAATCATTTATGGATAAAAAAACAAACCTTCAAGCAATATTTAAATAAAAAATAAGTCTTTGCTTTCTTTCATATACCACAATAATATAGACTGCGAAAATAAAAAAGCCTCGTAGCTAAACTAAGGTGATCTGTTTACGGTTTGCAAATTTTGAAAGAATACTGGTGATTAATTTTTACGACAGAATGCACATTTAATTAATTTCTTTTCAAATTAAAGTTTCAAAAATTTGAATTAACTTTTTCAATTGAAACATTATTTTTATTTCTCTTAATTATAGAAATTGAAAAGGTGTTTCTTCTTCAAAAGTATTCAATACAATTTATTTCACCAGAAACAAAAAATTAATTACTTAAAATTTAGAGCAGAATTCTTTGCTAGTACTAATTCTTGATTCAGTAAATGCGTGGGTACATAAAATAGGAAATTATGCTTCCAAGCTTTGTTTTCTAATGAAAATATAGAAGTTTTTTGGAGTGAATATTAGGGCGAGGTGATACAGACTTTATTTTAAATCTTAAAGTTATTTTCCACATTTCGCATTTATAAATCATACTTAGCTACCGATTAATTATTAACTGGTACCCATTCAAAAGGAGCTTTTCTCCCGTGTTATAGTGATTGTTACTTAGATGTAGCGATTTGGTTGACTGGTTAGTTGTGGCTCAATGGCACAATGTCCATGTAAAATATGCTGCGCCAGGTGATATGCAAAAAAGCAAAAATAATCTACTAAGTAAAAAGTTAAGCATCAAAATGTAAAGGCTGGGAAATGCTCATAAATAGATGAGAATCGATGTGACAGTTTGAAGCAGATAAAAAATTCTATGTAAATACAATTCTTTAGATATTAAATTTTTTTGCATTAAAATTAATTATATAACACAGAAATAGTCAAATTTTAGAGTACTACTAGTTGTGTGCCTGTTCTTCGCACGGCAGGAAACGAATTTTTTTTTTCACGTATAATTCGAATTAAGTCCAGTGATCCGGAATCTCAAAAAGTGAAAAATTATTTGAATTGTGACGAAAAATTAACGTCATATGTACAAATATGGAATAATTGCAGCATGATGACACAAAAATTTATGGCAGTGTCACTTTTGTGGCCGAAAAAGGAAGAACTTGGTATGCAGACGAAACTCTTCATTTTCAAAAGGCCTTATTTCCACAGCGCACAATACTGTTTTCGAGGTTTAATTTATAGCTTTAATATTTAACTTAGAAATAACATTACATGATGAGGGCACCTTTTTTTTATCATGGAGTTCCTAAAGCGTATAACAATGCATTAACGCAGTCATGATGCAGAAGACCTTACTGAAATTTAATCTAACAAAAATCTCTTACAATATTCTTGTATCATAAATATAGAAAGCCTATATGAAATATTTGATGGACAATGTACGCTTTCATGCCACCATGCTTCCTTGACGATCGTAGTATTTTTGTAAATGTAAACGTTTGCGGCGTAAAGATCTGTTACTGAAATGACCTGTACTCAACTCCAATGTAGTATTACACTCGTTTCTTTCTTCTTCTTACACTCGAAAGAAAGATTACACTCGTTACATAAAACGAACGTCGATCTCACTTGCGATTTGCACTTGAAATAAAAGACCAATTTCATATTCTATTTTAGGCACAATAGTTGCGATAGTGTCATATTCAATATTTAAATAAAAATCTAAAGTCGTGTCCAGAGATTTTGGTCTCTTAAATTGAAAATATTTGAATGTAAAATAAAACTTTAGCAGAAGTCATCTATAGTGGAGTGTTTGTTCTAAGCACATCTGAGTCCATTATTTGGAAAGATTCTGCAAACTTCATGGAAAGAGCAAATTATTTCACATTGTAATCGCAATATCATTTTCGTATACGATATATATCCTAAATTTTTTGGTGATATGTTATTGTTTTCAATATGTAAGATTTTCAGCTCATTTGTTTAACAATCTCGTGATTTGGACTGGTAACCTACCAATTGCTTTAATGAAAGAGGACAATTCGTGTAATCAAGCTAATTAGAAGAGTACATATTTAAAATCAGTTTGCTCATTTTACTCTCAATTGCATCAGAGCTATTACAGTTAATTTTAGATGTTGGAATTATTCCTAGCTAATCGGTATTTCAAACATTTTTCCGAGCTATTTGGCTAATGACGTAACTAGGGAATGCAATCCCGATCCCGCTGGAACGGGATCCTGCGGGATCCCGCACAAATATTTGCGGGACTAGTCCCGCGGGAATACAATCCTAATCCCGCGGGATTAATACTGCGAAATAAATTATTTTTTATTACAATTTCACGCCCCTTTCTCAATAAATAGAACGAAAATCTTTGAATATGCATGTCTCTTATATAACAATAAACGAATCAATAATTACAAATTTTAATTTAAAGTTTTATTTTTTTATATATCTTCCAATGGGAGTCTGGATCAAACATCTAAATCTAAATTTTTCGCAAACTTCCAATCCCAAATGAACTGAAATATTTCATACTAATTTATCTCTTAGCGAACAGTCACGAATTAATTATAAAAAGTTTTAATTTCAGTTTTAATTTTTTTTAATTCACACATTTAATTATTTTACTAAAATTAAATCTAGACCAGGAAATGATTCATTGGATTTGTTCGATTTTGTACGTTCTTTTTTCAGCAACTAAGAAAATAACGTAAGTGTGTGAATGTAGTATTTATAAATTGTATTTTTCTGTAAATTCCTGATTTTTAGCAACTAACATAACTAATACTAATATATTGAGACAGAACTTAGTATATCACACTGAAAATCATGATTATAATTTTCATATTTCTGTAAGTTATTGTATAAATTATCTCATAAGATTAATTATTATTATTAAAGTTAAACTTCATAGTGCTTAAAATCATACTTTTTTTATTTTTCTCTGTTGAAATGAAGTCCTAGCTAAATGAAATGTCAATCCCGCGGGATCAGTAAATCTCAATCCCGAAATCCCGCAAGACGAAAAACAGTGCGGGATTGCATTCCCTAGACGTAACTTTTGTGCCTAAGTTCCTATAATTCAGCCAAAATAAAAGTATATCTAATATATATATATATATATATATATATACCGCCAAAAGTCGTCAAAACTTCGCGACATTTTGCGGGGTTTTTGGGAATATATATGACGACCGTCATTAAACCTATAGCGAATTCTATGTATTTCGCTAATTAGTATTTTCCACCTTACTTCTGAATTTTCCACGATTTTAAGAAATGCAAGTTTCTTTTCGTTATTATGGTTGCCGAAAAATCATCAAAAATTGCCAAGGGTAGCTCGCGCACTAAACAAAATACTTTGAATTTTTATAATAGTAAATATTTGGATTTCTAACTGCTTTCTAAATTCATGACGTCAAAATGGCGTCATTATCAGTTGTTATATCTAACATGAATTAGTGAAAGAAGAAGGAAAATCTCACATTATTTTACTTTTCTACAGCATATGATAATTAAGATAAGTTTATTAGTTTGCTCGTGGTGTAATATTTTGTCAAAACTTGGTAACCTAATTAGGATTTCTAATGCATTTTTAAACTAGGGAGATCAAAATGACGTCATTTCATTTATGATATGCCACTTTGTTTACAGTTATGTCAATAGCTAACATATAGATGGTATGCCACATGATCATTTTTTTACACAATATTAACATTTATAATGCATTTTTAAACTCATGACATCAAAATGACGTCATTTCATTTATGATATAACATTTTGTTTACAGTTATCTCGATCTCCAGCATATAGATGGTATATTACATCTATATTCTAGATGACTATATTAGACAATCTATTTTAGACAATCGGAAATTGGGTTTCTGAAGGTGAAAATTATCAAAAAATCGTAGAAAGATTGAGTTTTCAGAATTTTAAAGTTGATTATTGACTATTCTATGTCGTTTTAAGCGTATGTGCAAAATTTCAAGCCGATCGGTCGAACGCTGTGGAAGGAGTTCCCGGACAAATAAACAAACAAACTTTCACATTTATATAATTGATTCTAACAATATCATTCTGATTTTTTCATATAGAATTTTTACACTTGAATGTATATAGTAAATCATTTGTTGGGATCTATTACAGCTTTCCGTACTATACTACAGACAAATTCATACTATAACGCATTCAGAAAATGGAATGGTTCCACTACGTCACTCTGATAGAACTTTTATACGGCAACTTATGCATGAGTAAATTTAAACAAAATTATATCCGAAAAATAAAACTGAAAAATATACATTTAGTTTTAAATAACTAAATAAACACTTAAGCACACGTACACACACACACATATGAATATATATAGATCAAACTACAGTAGACCTCCCATAACACTGTAGATATGTTCGTGTTATATGAATTCGTGTTGTGCGAGTCACAAGCACATGATCAGCATCGACAGTGTTAACAGGTAATACAGAAATATGTGTCTCATTCTTTCAGTGTGTTGTAGAGTCTTTTTTAACGTGCAATAGGAAAAAGATCACAATTTTTCTGCCGTGTTATACGAATCGTCTTATATGAATCCGTGTAATGGGGGGTCTATTGTTTATGCAAAATTTATAAACATAATTATGTTTATGCAATTAAAGAAAATAACGATCATTTTAATAAAATAAAATCCTAACTAATATTATAAATGTGAAAGTGAGTTTGTTTGTTTGTTTATGACGCTTTCACACCTAAACCGCTGAATAAATTAATGAATTTTGGTTTTAGATATAGATGGGACCCTAGTGAAGGTTATAGGCTACTTAGAATTTTAGATTTTTAATTACTTCTTTAATTATTAATTAAAAACCGTTTTTACGTTACGTTACCGTTTTAGTTTTATGCCAAATTTATCTATCTCTAATAATAAAAATGAATGTTCTCCAGACAAACCTACAGAAAGCAGAGCTTTGAAAATTTGAGCACTGACTGGGTCCATGACTTCGGTAAAGTGTACCTGAGGCTCAGAATTTTAAAATTTAAGTACTTTTCTAACTATTAATTAAAAACCGTTTCATCGCCCGCACAAAATGATTTATGCTTTTGAAATAAAGCAGAAATTCTATTTGCAAAAATTACATGCATTTGGAAAACATAAATTGGTATGGAAATTATGTTGATTTTACGCCAAATTAAAAAGCATAAGTAAAGAAAAGTGTACTTACATATTATGCCGGTGGTCCGCCAAGACGAGTGATTTTTTGCCTAGATAAATGCCGGGCACATGAAATTATTAATCGTTATGAATACGTTTGGCAACTCATTTGACGAAAAAACAGTTTGGCGGGAATGACCGCCGTGATAATACGTAAGTACCAAGAAAAGTCCAGATGTGTTTCTTAAAGTTCATAAATTTCCAAATCCTACCAATAAAATAAATATGTAAGTTTATGTGTTTGGATGTTTTTGACTGAATTACACAAAAATGGTTGGAAAAATTTATAATGAAGATAGCTTATATCCTGGATTAACATAAAGGCAACCTTTCAAGCATATAGCATAAATAATTCTTTTACAAAGACACTCAAAATAATTCTAATGCATTGCGCTCTATAGAAATTTTGTAGCTACTAAACCGATTTTAAAACTTTTTTCACTGGTTGAAAGTTACATTATTCCTGAGTATTATTGTTTGTTTGTTTGTGGATTAAGACCGATTAACTGAACTAGGGTACTAGCCCTATGGGGAATTTTCTAAGGGGTTCTAGCGCGTATTTTCGCGAGGTTTTGGAAAAAAAACACGGAAAACTGCGAGCGGCTAGGTCGACAGGCACGACCGGGGTTTGAACCTGGCACCTCCCGCATTCCAGTTTTGAGAGCAGAACCTCTTAGACACTGGTGGGACCCTGAGTGTGATAGGCTACCTTTTATGCATATATCACAAATAGTTCTTTTACAGGGATACTCATAAGAATTACATTACGCTCTATGTGTATCTCTTTAACTACAGAACCGATTCTAAATCTTTTTCTCTAATAGAATGCTGCACTATTCCTGACTAACATAGGCTAAAATTCATGCGAATAACATAAATATTTCTTTTACAAGAACACTCAAAACAGTTCGCAAATACTGTCGCAACTGTCTCTATTCGCCAAATGCCTGAAAAAAAAATCTAAATTTAGTAATTCTGCATACACTCTTATTTTAAATGAAGTATACTAAAATGCATTATACTTCATTTAAAATAAGTAAAAAGGCAAATAATATTTAAATGCAGTTTCTTTAGTCGCAAACATATTTGTTATTCACACATGTGCTTCGTTTCTCTCGGGACCTAATTCTAAAGGCGACGCGGACGAAGTCGCGGGTAGCCGCTAGTAATCAATAAGAGAAAGTACTTTAGAATACAAACGTGTTGTAGTCCTACATTTTCACTACCATTATATCTTAAAACCTTTCTTTTACGATGCAAGAAAAATAATTTCTCTTTTCCACTTTGCTAAGTCAGATCTCATAAAACACTAGAAACTTTTATATTCTTAGTTAATCTAGTTGTCTTATGTTTTGAAAGATAAAATAAAGCTCAGTTACATCCATATTATGTAACATTTTGTAATTTTTTTTCACTATTTTGTTAGTTTTGTATTACTTGAGAGGTATTATCTTTTAAATTTCTTTAGTTATACTCGTATTTTAGGAAAAACCCTTAGAGTCCTTTAAGTTGTTTTTTTCAAGCTAAAAATTGTCAACTATTAGTTTTAAAATCAGCTTTAATGTCTATCAAATATTTATTATACAGTATTTTAGTTAAAAGATTTTTTATTCATAAAAACAAAGCATGTATAAAAAGTGTCTTAGTTAACATATATTTTTGGTTTAGATATTAAATAACTACGTGTGTATACTAACCATATTTACCACGCTTATAATCAGCCTATATTAATAAAGTGTAATTGAATTACTCGTACCAAAGAATGACTTAACAACCTGTTTTTAACTAAGAAAAAGATAAAAATCGTGTAAAATTTTAAACTTTTTGTACATTAAGATAAATATTTTCCGAATTTTTTGTTCAAAAACATATTAAAAAATAAAAGTGTTATTCGCTCAATAACCAATATCATTTGGATCCAGAATTAAAAGCTCTCGCTAACAGTGCCTCTCGCTTATATCAACTTGCGCGTACGTGGATTATTGAGTAATCTCTTAAAATTCGGCTTTATGAGTAGTTCTCAAGTTATATGAAAACGCATATTTGAAAGATACACATTGTTTAAAATATAAACATTATTTAACAAGAAAGATAAATCATGCCAAACGCATTGATTATAAAACACTTTCCAACACATGACTATTTTTGTGCCAAATTTGGCTACGTATTTTCCTTAAATCTGGCGAGATTTCGGAGATAAGATAATGTTTCATTACCACTATAAATGCAATTTTATGAGACCCTGTAAAAGAGGTTAAAAAACTTCCATCGTCTAACTGAAGAATCTAAAAATTTTATTCTCATTCTCTCGCGCTAGAAATGCATTAGTGTTTCTCAAATGCCACAGATTGTAATGCATTGGAATTCTTTTGAGTGTTCCTGTAGAAGAACTCTTAATAATACAGACCCTATTTCCAAAGAGAGCATTACTTTGAGAGCCTTAATATTATGTATGCCAACATTATTTTCTTTCAAAAAACCGAATCTCTAAAATACGTTTTCAAGAATGACTGCCCATAGAGTGCGATGTATTTGACTTTTTTTTCTCCTGTAAAAGAACTGTAAATGCTACTTACACTATTTTCAATAGGGTACATGGTACTGTACGTATAAAAACAATCGCACATATCGGGGTATATTTACGACAGTTAGAACACTGGACAGGTGGACAACAGACCAGACAAATTGAAGTCATTCAAACTTGTAGGTAAGTTAAAAATATAAATACTCATTTTACATAACATAACGGTATCAGACGAACGCGGAGAACCAGAAACTTATTCTTTTAAGGGTTGATAGTCTAAAATTCATTTTCCAAGCACTAAAAAATCAAAGTTTGCAATTTTGTTCCATGTAAATCCGTTAACCCGTTTTCGGTTCTTACGCATTAACGGATTTTCGTCTGTCGGAGAAATTCTAACGTAACCCCCATCCCACTCCTACGCAGATAGCCCTTAGCGCTTAGCCATTCCTTAACGAAACACAATACACTAAATCGGTTAATTACAGCGGCTAGTAACAAATTTTCAAAATTCCCAATCAAATCGTTATTGCTTAATATTATCACATTAGATATTTTTCGATTTACTGCCAAATAATGAAAATATCGCCAATCTCGGTTCATTTTTCAAAGCATTTTTTTCGTACCATATTTGGCAATTTATCAACATTGGCGACTTTTGGTGCAATTTGAGGGAGGCAGTTGATCATCGTCGGATTATTAGCTAAATATATTGTAGATTATAGTATTATATGCTTTAAATAGATGCCTGTCTCTAAACTGCCATTGACCGTATTGTATTGGAATTATTTTGAGTGCTCTGGTAGAAGAGCTATTTAACTACATAACAGACACTATTTTCCATGAAAAGCTTCATCTTGTAATCCTAAACAACATATTTCAATTTTTTTTCATTTCAAATAGCAGAATATCTCTAAAACTAGAAGTCAAAACTAGTTGTGCAGACGATTGCAGCGGGCTCTAGAAGAAAACTTTTGACGAAAGATTGTTTACACTTAACAATATTTAATCTTCGTCCACCTAAAATAAATAACTCCATACTCAATTTTTATTATACGTACTAAAATCGAATTCCATGCTCTTCTGGGAATGTGCGGAAACTTTTCCCATTCAAACGATTTCATTTCACTGTGAACAACCGCGAGGAAATCATTTTATTTAAAAAAAAATAAATGAATAAATAAATAAACTTATAAATCTGGAAAAAGCTTGTTAAGAGTGACGTCAATATGAAGTAATTATCACATGCAAGAGCTAATTTTGTCACGCAAATTATTAACTTTTTTATTCTCGGAAATAAAATGGAGCTGAAAATAAGCGAAAAATCTCTTTAAAATGAAGGAACGGGTGAATTTTCAGATTTTTAAAGTAGCGCAGATTGTTTTCTATATTTTTATACATAACTAGCTGAAGTACCCGTTCTTCGCACGGGAATGAATGGACTTTTTGATATTACGATTTGTGGTGATTACTATTCATTGTAATAAACAGATACAGCAAAGTGGATATCGCGTTATATTGTGTCCAATAATCATGCATACCGAATTGCAAGGCAATCGTTTGTACGGTGCAGAAGGCCATGCGGCGTAGCGCAATCTAGTGGCGAGTTTTAGCAAAACGGATACGGCGAAAATATTTTTCGCATTCAGATATCGATGTATACGAATTTTCATGACTATCGGCTGGACAGTCCTGAAGTTCATGTGTTGACGCGACATCTAGTGGCAAGTTATAGGAAAATGGATAGCGCCAAACTCTTCCCCGTGTTCAAATATCTATGTATACCTATTTTCATAGCGATTATTTGCACAGTCAAGAAGTGATACACTGCAGGGCCATCTAGTGGTTCAATAAAGT
The DNA here is from genome assembly GCA_038373885.1 of Cheiracanthium punctorium. Classification (NCBI taxonomy): domain Eukaryota; kingdom Metazoa; phylum Arthropoda; class Arachnida; order Araneae; family Cheiracanthiidae; genus Cheiracanthium; species Cheiracanthium punctorium. The sequence continues at coordinate 106,147 of JAWZYV010001433.1, read as the reverse complement.
AATGATTTGCTACAGCGCCGTAAAGTGGCGAGTTATAGCAAAATGAATAACGCCAAAATATTCTCATTGTTCAAATAGCTATGTATACTGATTTTCATAGCGACCGTGTTCAACTATCTATGTATACCAATTTTCATAACGATCATTTGCACAGTCAAGAAGTGATACACTGCAGGGCCATCTAGTACTTAGAATATATTCTTCGTGCTCAAATGTGTAAGTATAAAAAATTTTATGCCGATCGGTCGAACGGTATAGAAGTTGATACTTTGCAGCGCCATTAGCGGCAAGTTACAGCAAAATAGATAGTGAAAAATATTCTCCGTGTTCTAATATTCGCGTGTACCAAATTTCATCGAAATCGGTTGGACGATAGTCGCATAGCAAACGGCTAAACGGATTAGAATTCAACGTTGTGCTGCGGCACCAAGTGGCAAGTTAAGGAAAACGGATAGCATAAAAACCTTCTACATCATAAAAGACTTAGGTGAACCAAATTTCATCGTTGCAACGGTGCTGGAGTTTTTCAACCTCATAAACACATACCAACATTCATTTTTATCTATAACCAGTGTTATTATATATACCAGTCTCAAATAAAATCCAGTTTCAAATCTAAGCCTCGCCAAAGTGCCAACATACGCCATTTTGCAAGAGTTTTTTCAGGGAATCATTCGAAGCATTGACTTAGCAGCAATCAATATGGGAAATGGTTCGACGGCCAAAGAGTAGCACGCATTTATTTGAAAATTGCAATCCCTTAATACAGCCGATTTTTTTTAAATTATCAACTATAATGTGTTTTATTCATCGTTACTCCGATGTACTAAATGAAAAGATTTCAATTTTCTGAAATTTGGCGGAATTCCCCCAACTTAAATCAATGTACTCAATTGGCGAGAATTCTGAAGTTAGATCGCTTGAAATCCCTTAATAACTGCATTATTTCTTCACGGATCATTAAAATTTAACGCTGTATTCTAATAAAACCTTTGCACTTGTTTTCAAAAATTTCCTTAAGCTCTCAATAAATTGCGCCAAGCCGAAAACTGTGCAAACCGCTAGAACTCACTTACTCAAAATCCATATTTCAGCCATTTTATTTTTTCGCCAAACTAAAAAAATTTACACATTAGCCTCGGAAATCTTCAATTCTTATTGTTTTGCGTGTAAAGCATTACATTCCTGCTCTGATTTCCCATGCACACGATATTATAATTTTAAAAAAATAACCTTACGAATATAAACTAACAAAAAAAATCATTATTATTCTTTTATTTTTACTTTGAGAATTTAAAACATTTTATTCGGCAAAATCGCCACACATGGCAACCACGATCCTTATTTCACACTTTTTTCACTACAGGGGTTACAATTACGGAAAGCTTTTTGCGTGAAGAGCATAAAAAATCTCTTAAATTCCGGGAACGGGTGGACTTTCAAAGTTTTAAAGTGGACTACGATTTATTCTATACTATTTTACATATCTGTGCTAAATTTCAGGCCGATAGGTTCATTTTTGTGGATTTGTATACGAACGACATTTTATTCGGCAAAATCGCCACACATGGCAACCACGATCCTTATTTCACACTTTTTTCACTACAGGGGTTACAATTACGGAAAGATTTTTGCGTGAAGAGCAGAAAAAATCTCTTAAATTACGGGAACGGGTGGACTTTCAAAGTTTTAAAGTGGACTACGATTTATTCTATATTATTTTACATGTCTGTGCTAAATTTCAGGCCGATAGGTCCATTTTTGTGGATTTGTATACGAATCAAATCCACAAACAAACAAACAAACAGAATTTCATTTTTATTTATAAGATTATGAAAAATTTCAAGTTGATCGCACAAATGGTGTAGATGTTATTAGGCTTTTTGTGTTAACTTTGTAATCCTTTTGCAGTAATGGCGGAAAAGTTTTATCTTGAAAAGTCAGGGATCAGCGTAACTGTATAGTAAGGATGATACGCTTTAAAGAAAACCTTCCCATAGAGCGTAGAACTGTAGAAAAACTATAAATGCTACATGTACCATTTTCAATAGGGTGCATAGTACAGTAGATAAGAATATCATATTTAAAGTTCGTCGAAATCGATGCATATTTACGGGAGTTAGAGCACGGACGAACAGACAGACAAACCGAAATCATAAACACTTTTCAACCTTGTTGGAAAGTGTTAAAAACAGTTAACTTATTACAAATTTTATCGGTAGTACTTTGCACAAAATGTGTTCAGTTTAGAACTAAATATGGCATTATATGTCATGTTTCAATTAATTGTATCTTAATACTTGTACTAAAGTGTTTTGTCTTAAATTGTTCAGCCTTTTCAAAGAAAGAAAAATATTCTCTTTTAAAATATTCTCTTTTATGAACTTTAAATTAACACTTAAAAAAATCTAGCGACTAAAAATGCTACTGTAAAAATTTTTTTTAAATCACGCCTTACCAGTGGCTGAGCACATAGCGCTCTGAACTGGGAGACGGAAGGTGCCTGGTTCAAAACCAGATCACGTCGGCTCACCTAATCGTTCAGAGTTTTCTGTGGTTTCCTCTGAAACTAAGCATCAATACGAATTAGGAGCCCTTTGAAAGACCCCCACCCATCGGCCTAGATCGCACGTGTAGGTAATTGGCCGTAATCCCACAACACAACTCGTTTAAAAATATGACTGTTATTTTTCATAGTATAAATAATCATACTTGAAGTTGGTGCTTGAAAATTCTCTTTTTTACTTAATAAGATTGTTTTTTCTTGATGTGTGGAACGAATTTCGAAAAAAATCCATGCAGAACTTTTTTTAGTTAACAGTTTTACATTAACAGATTTTTTTAGTTAAAAAACAATATGTATTTGAGAAATCTATACTTGAATTACTTTCATTATCAGAGAGACTTTGAAGGTGGTACAAAATTAAAATTCTAAACCTGACAGGAAGAATTTAAAAAAAACCTCTTTATAATATACTGATTCGAAGAAAGTATAAAATGATTTTCAAGTGACAAAGTTCAATACCTTATTTATAAATAACTTACCATTTTTGCTAATAAACATTATTTGTCAAAATTCATATACTTTTGTTCTTTGCATCCTTACTTTTCTCAACTAATATTTTACAGAAATGTATAATTCTTTTATTATTGACTTCAGCAACAAATTTTAACTGTTAAGTTTTGTAATCGTTCATGAATAAAAACCAAGCCTTCAAGCAATATTTGAAATTAAAAAAAAAAAAAAATTAAGTCTTCGCCTTCTTCCGTACACCGCAATAATGCAGCTCTCTCCAGTTAAACAAACAAAAAAAAAAAGATAAGCTCAAGTAAGAAAATCTGTTTACGGCTGGCATATTTTAAATGGTGATTAATTTTTACGACACGTTGCACTTTTAATTAATTTCTTTTCAAATTAAAGGTTCAAAAATTTAAATTAACTTTTTTTTACCTCAAACAAAACATTAGTCTTACTTCTCTTAACTATAGAAAACTGAAAATGCATTTCTTTTTGCAAAATATTTGGTAACTTTTTCTCCTGCAAAAAGTTTAATTACTTCGAAATTGTAACAGAATCCTATCATAATAATGAGCCAAGATACAGCAAATTTGTAAAAGTTTCATTATTGCTAATTAAGTATACATGCGTGTCCAAGCGAATTTTCGCCCATTTTTTATACATATATTTTGTACTCGATAACAAATATTCATCTAAAACTTTTATTTTCTTGTGCATGTTATCGTATCATGAAACAACGTGTAACCTATTTTATTGCATATTTAGCTTTTCAAGTATTTACAATCGAAAAAAAATTGCCTTTTTGCATTTTAAAACCCTGATCCAACATTAAAATAACCTTTTCCCTGATAGAACAGAACTGTAGTTGTTGTTGTTGTTGTTATTGGAACATGTATTCGGATTTGTGTGCTTGTTCACGAGGAACCGCTTATAAATCCACGTCAAAGAAAGGACAAACACAAGGGGGGGTCAAAATGCCTTGGGGGAGGACTTTTCTGGGTATCTAGCGCGTATTCACGTTACATCTGGAGAAAACCGCCCAAAACTCCAGACCGCTAGACCGACGGCCCCGCGAGAGGACAGAACCCTGTTCCTCCACTTGAGCCATCTCCCAATGTCAGTGGCTTTAACCACTGTGCTACACATTGGTGAACTGTAGTTTAAAACGTTTAGAATATTCAATTTAAATAACATCATGTTTTTTAATTATTTTGTATTTGTAAAATATATTCGTATTATATATATATGCAAAAACCCTTAACGGGTTAAAAGCTTGTGACGCAGCATATTACTTTATAGCTACATGACTTTTAAATAGGGGTATTAAAGATAATACCAAATTTTGAGTGATGCCCTGGCGTGACTTTATAAGATTTGTTTGTAAATTCCATTACGATTACTCTTGCTTCATTTTCTATATTTATACATTCAAGCAATACTTTTAAGTATCAAATACATTGTCAAATATATCACACTTTCACTGAGCTCATATTATGCATTCAAATGAATTTATTTTAATAATTTAATTTATCTTTTGCGTCACGCTATCCGAAAGGGCAAGTAAAATTTGCATAAATGTTTTCATTGTTACACACTACGCATTCGAATACATTTCACTTAGTTTGGATAGTATGGCACAAAGTAAACATTTACGCAAATATTACTTGCCCTTTTGGATAGCGTGACGCAAAAAGATAAATTAAATTATTGAAAAAAATCTGACGTGGACACTACATGAATTCCTTTTACGTCTATTAAATCATAAATATTTTCGTATACTTTATCTAAACTTATTTTGTTTCAAAAAGGTAAAATGCTGCAATAATACAAAGATTTAACGATTTCTAGCTAAACATTTGAGATATCGCCAAGCTGAAGGATTTGTTTTTGGCACTTAATTTGGCAATATTTCGCAAAAAGCCGACAAGTTTGAGATAGTTTGCGAGATTTGGGGGATAACTGAACTAGTAATTAACCACAGAGCTTCAATGAATTGAATGTATCCATACATCTTAATATATTTAAGGTCTTTCGGTTGACCCTGTAAATAAATTAGCCAGTCGATTGCATCAAAAAAGAGTTGCACAATTGTACTTAACAATACAATCTAAATACAAAGTCTCAACATTCTACGGTAAACAGTTTTAGAGTCACGTGAAATACGTAATAATTTTTGTGCCAAATGGTTGATATTTCGGAAAAACTCGTGAAAATTAATGATAGTTGGCGATATTTTGGGCATGGACCAAACAATGACTGACTACACACATAAAAAATGAATATGTCCATAGACATTAATGTATTGAAATTCTTTTGGGTAGTCCTGCAAATAAACTCTCCTGTAGATTGGAACCAAATATCGAGGTGCACAACTCACATAATTCTTACATATAAAACTTACATATACAACTTACATAATTCTTACATATAAAATTTCAACAATCTACGACTAATAGTTTTTGAGATATGCAAGTTACATAAATACATACGTACATAAGTCGCCAAGCTTGGCGACTTTTGGAGCAATTTTACTATTTGTCGTACCATTACCTAACTATATGGTAGGATTGCACTGTGCTTGAAATAGATAAATATCTTCAAAACTGCCATTGAACGGTAATGTATTGGAACTCTTTTGTGTGTTCCTGTAGAACCATAAGTGATAAAGACACTATTTTCGATGGAGAGATTCATTTTGTAACCTTTAACAACATATATCACTTCAGAATCTTTTGAAATGACTTAATACCTCTAAAATGCGCTTTAATGAATTACTGCCCATAAAGCGTAGCGTATTTGAAATATTTTGGGTGGCCCTGTAAATATCCAGTCGATTAATCCAGTCGATTGGGACCAAATGGAGAGGTGCACAACTAGATGCTAGAACAATCCTAAATATAAAATTTCAACTTCTAGGACTAATAGTTTGTGAGATATGCGAGTTGCGAGAGGGGACATATGCATGCATATGTACATCAGTGCCTACGTACAGACGACAGGGAAAAACTGGTGAAAATGGACTTGGGTTCGGTCAAAATGGCTTGCACATGCATTTATATGAACATACGTACATGCGTACGATGAGATGTCACGCAAAAACTCTTAAAAGTAAATTTAGAGGTAGTCAAAATCGATTTTTTTTTTTCAAAATCTGGATACCAAAATTTTTCGCTATCACATTGCTTCCTTATGTATTCCTTATGTTTCCTTGTGTATTCAAATGAATTTGTTACTTCCTTATACAAGGAAGTAATAAATTTATTTGAATACATAAAATAGGCTCAGTGAAAATGTTATATATTTGACAGTGCGTTTGATAATTAAAATTATTGCTCGAATGCTTAAATCTAGAAAATAAAGCAAGAGTAATTGTAATGGAATTTAAAAACAAATCTTACAAAGTCACATCAGGGCGTCACTCAAAATTTGATGTCGTTATTTTTAAGACCCATATTTAAAAGTCATATAGCTGTAAATTAAAATGCTGCGTCACAAACTTTTAACCCGTTTAGGGTTTTCATAATGAGATGTATCGTTACTTTTTAGGGGTATGATCAGAAGACAAAAAATAAGTAAAAGTAAAACCAGTCAAATTCTTCATTTGCAGCTCATTTTGGAATGAAAGCAATGAAAAGCGGTATCATTTCAGGAATTATAAAGAAAATTTAAACTTTAAAGGCTTAGAAAATTAAATATTTTTCTTTTGTTATGGTGACAAAGGAAAAATGTTAACTTTTTTCATGATAAAACACCTTAACATTTTTCATGATAAACACCTGCACATTAGGTTGGTCATGGCGGTCCCCGAGAGATGAATAAAAATTTATAATTTTTAAATCCCTATAATATATAAGAATGATAGTTTATACTTTAGTATGATCATATTTTATTTGAGAGACAGTGTTTTCAGAGATCTATGGCCATATAACCCCCCCCCCCAAAAAAAAAGAAATGCGAATACTTAAAACAATAATAGTTACAGTATGATGGGATCTCTAAGAATCTTAGTTTTTAATCCGTAAATAAATGTTTTACGCATAAAATTGTATACATTTCTTACTCTAACATTTGATATAACTAATTCTATTTTTTAATCCCATCAGAAACAAGTTTATTAATGTATATTGAATTAAATCATAAACTGGCTGCCTGCTAACATCGATAAGAGTACTGTTGGATTTTGCAGTTGCTGGGATTAAAATCCCACATCTGCAATTCAAAAACTGATGGGAAAAACAATGGTAGCTATGTGACGTGAGTAGTGTAAAAATTAAATGGAATTAATCAGGGGGGAAAAATGTTGCTTGAATCATAAATGTATGTTCATGATATCTTCCATGTATGTTCAAGATTAAAAATAAAAGCTAGATACAGTAGGTATCTTTAAAAGGAGAAAGCAAGTAACCCGGACAGTATGCCCATTAACAATAGGTTCTCTAAGGAAACTCCATGGGAAGTGATTAGCATGGTGAGAACGAGAGGGGGGGACGGGGGGCGGAGTGAAATGGAAAAGGCGAACTCGCGTTTTGCATGGAGAGAGATTCTTAGAAAAAAGAATATTCATTCTTAGAATCAAAGGGATGCTACCAAGAATAGAAGCGAATTTTGCACGTATTCTTCCGCCCAAACTGACTGGCCGTTTCTTTGAGTTTGTTTCTGGATTAATACGCGGAAGTTAAATAGTCCCCTCTTTAAACTGGATTAAATTTAAAAAAACAAACGAGTTTTTCCTAAATAACTCGGCGACGTCAGTCAAGGATTTCAGCACCGACTAAAATCATAATTTTTAAAAAGTCTACAGAGCGGATTCCGAGATAAAATGGGGACACCTCTTTTCAGGAAAAAGGACCTGTATAATAAGAGTGTCGCAGTGTGTTGACGGTTGGTTCGTTGGTGTAGGCTGCGTCACTCATAGAACTGTCTTTCTCCATGAAATATATATATTAAGAATATATTTTACAAATTATGTAATACAAATATACACACACACACACACATATATATATATATATATATACAGGGTGGTCTAAAAGAAACTTCCCCTATATATGAGTCCCTAGTGGCCGAACCGTTCAACTAATCGAAATGAAAGTTTAGATATAGTTATTTGAATGTATGGGGTCCAGATTGTGATGATTTAAAACAATAAACCTCTCACAGTTAGGTTACAGTGACAAAATTTCGAAATTTTCGAATGGCAACACCCACTTTTTTCGTGTGCAAATTGATCAGGGCATGGAAAAACCTTAAATGGCGTTGGAATGAGACACGTATGACGTAAATAGGTGGCGTAAAACATTTTCAAAAAGCATCGTCAAGAACCAATCACAATAAAAGGGAAGGTGTAATGGATGCACTCTGCATAATTCACTGGGCTAGACAGTAGAAGCACCCATGACAGAACACTCTTGCAAAGCACTGCTTGTGATATAATCAGTGTGGGAAAATTGTTTCTTCATGTTCGTGCTAATCCCTCTGGATTCGTGCGAAGAAGATGACATTTTCAGGGAAACACCGAGGTGAATTGATAAAGCTTTTTTATCTGAGCGGTGAAAATGCTGCCGAAGCATTGCAAGTTTATCATCGAAATCATAAGCTAAAACGAGGCCCATGTTCCGTAAAAAGTGTACGTAATTTGGAAAAAGAAATTTGAAGAAACGGGATGCACATGTGATAGACCGCGATCCGGAAGACCCCGTGTTCCTGTTGAAGTTGTTGCAGAAGTGCATAATACGAGTGCACAGGGTGCGAATTGACGGGGGGGGGGGATGCCGGGGAACGTCCCCGGCTGAAGAATGCAATATCCCTGGCTAGAGAAATATTAATGGATCCCTGCCAGGGATACTATTTATCCCCTGCTGAAGAAATATTAAACTAGCGAGTGAAGATTTTTGGGATTCAGATTAGGAAGTCAAGAAGTCAAAATGAAGGTGGTATGTTATCGTTTGTTACTATACTCTAAGGCGATTGCCTTAAAATTTCGTCTCTTTTTTAAGCTAAAAACCCTCAAGGGTGGCTTCCAATACAGGTACATTGTATGTAGCTTGTGTATCTGTGATTCCATAGAACAAACAATCCATGACTTTTGTTTGAATATAAGTCAGTTCCCACACGTGTCGGCGACTGCATTTGTCAAGTAGTATCATGTGAGGGAAGCATTTGCACCTTCCTTCCTTCTTCTTTTCAAGTGTCCCCCCCTTGAGAATGCTTACTTTCAAATGTCCCCCCCTGGAGAAAATGTTCAGTTCGCACCCTGCGAGTGCAGGTGCATTGCACACAGCAAGAAGGGTTTCCCGCAATTTGGATGTACCGAAATTCTGCGCTCTGTTCTGCGGATGTGTTCATATCGATTCCATCCAGCGGCGGCTCCTCCATTTGAGCACATGAGCACGTGAACCCCCAAAGTAAAAAACTGAAGAATAAACACATTAACAAATTAAATTTAAAGCAAATATTAAGCACACTTCTAGATTTATGTGAATTTAAAACGTGAGTTTTACTCTCTCCCTCCTCCTCCCACTATTATTAAATACGCTTATTATAGCTAACGCACTGTAGTGTAGGTTACTACAACACGGTCTAATCAGTCGCACGTGCGAACGGAAATTTTCCCCTCTGAACCGCTCTCTGTTATAAGAAGCCCAGACAGCTGGGAGGAAGCACGGCACTCATGAAATCTGTCCGTTCGCACAAATTCATTGTGCACCCATGGCCATTTTTTTTTGCGGTATCGCTTCCGGATTTTGCCTTGGTTTGTTACGTTCTGTTAGTTAATTAATTTTTATTTCATTTTCTTAATATTTTTTTTATTTCTACAATTTTTCACTACATTTTTTTTTTTTTACAAACTAGTTTAAATAATTAAGATACGTGTTTCGGAGCTAAAGCAATGGTATTTTTCAATGTTATCGTTTGAAAAAATATTGAAATAAAACGAGTCAAGACAGCACCTTTGCTAAAACTTTTCTTGGTGACGAAATGTAAGACCCAAGATGACTTGTTTTCTTTCAGTGCGTGCATTGTTTTCCTTTAATGGCTGGAAACGCAAATATATTTTAATTTGTAAGGTGCGTCGTATCTGCCTGTTTAATTTTTGAAATTTGTTTTGTGAACCTCTTTTTAAATCACCCACGAGCCGCCACTGATTCCATAGCGTCCGGGCATTGGCACCTGGACACAACGAACAGCGTGTCGGATCTGCGAATTTTTTTCTAATCAGATATGATGAAGACAGCAGGTGGCCTCTGCGAATATTACGGACGGATGAGGCACATTTCACCCTGACAGGGAACGTAAACTCCAAAAACTGCGTCCATTGGGCGGAAGAAAATCCTTGCGGTGTCGCACCAGTGCCTTTATACGACAGACACGTGACTGTGTGTGGTGCGGCGTCTCAGGGACATTCACTCTGGGTCCTTAACTTCTTTGAAGAAACCACATCCAGTGGTATACAAACGTGCCCCGCCACAGGTGCTCGGTATAAAGCAATGTTGGAAACTTAAAGTTTCTTACACACTTTCGAGACGAAATCATGTAACATGAACACGTTTCGGCATTAAATTCAAGATGTGTAATTCAAGATGCGTAATTCCAGAATTGCAGCAGCGAAATGTTATTAATGACATTGTATGGATGCAAGATGGTGCTGCTTGCTGCTCTACACACTGCCAGAAGTGTTCGACAAGTGCTGCAACAGCACTTTGGTGATAGAGTCATGGCGCATACCTTTGCAGTTTCGTGGCCACCTCGTTCTTCCGACCTCACTCTGATGGATTTCTGCTTCTGGGTTATCTGAAATCAAAGGTGTACACACGAAATCCCCGGAATTTGTCAGACTTGAAAAATGTCATAAAACGGGAAGTTCTACACATCTACATCTACAAATTCCTCCTGCCATGATACGTTCGTCATTGTTATCGACAATCTCCCGCATGCAATGCGTTATCGTCTGCGAAGGTGGCCACGTTGAAAACTTGTAATTCGAATAAAAGTCTTTCCCCCTCTCCTCTCTTCTGTTCTTTACGATTCTCTGCTTTGCAAATGTTTTACGCCGCCAATTTACGTCATACGTGTCTCGTTCCAACGCCATTTAAGGTTTTTCCATGCTCTGATCAATTTGCGCAAGAAAAAAGCGGGAGTCGCTATTCGAAATTTTCGAAATTTTGTCACTGTAACCGTAACTGTGAGAGGTTTATTGTTTAAAATCATCACAATCTGGACCCCATACATTCAAATAACTATATCTAAACTTTTATTTCGATTGGTTGAACCGTTTGGCCACTAGGGACTCAGATATAAAGGGGAGTTTCTTTTAGACCACCCTGTATATATCTGTGTGTGTTGTTATGTTTAGGCATGTTTAAATAATAAAGTTTCTTACACACTTTCGAGACGAAATCATGTAACATGAACACGTTTCGGCATTAAATTCAAGATGTGTGAGCAGAAATGCCATTGAACATTTAAATGAGGAATACGGAATCAGTCCTGACTCAGAGAAGTTCCCATTTTGAACATTGGCAACCATTTGGAACATTCCGTTTGGCCAAAAAGTATACTTATTTTTTGGACTGTAACCTCACTTTTTCTAGAAATGTAATCTCGTAGGTTTGAAAATAAATTTTTGGTGACGACTCAAAAATTGTATACATTTTTTTTCTGATTCATTCCATATGTATACTAAACAAATTTGTAAAATTATTAATTGTTAAAAATAATTATCGTTGAGTCATCTAAGTCAAAGAAATGTGAAAGCACTTTCACATTTATAAAGTACAAGGAGTATTAAACAGAAATAAACTTTTGTGCTACGACAAAATAAGCATGGAGAGCGATCTGCAAAATATTTAACATATTTAATGGTTATTTCCAAAGTTATAATTCTGATGATGTAATATACACTCATTTGAATCCTTTAACAAGCTATCATTTAACCTTTCATACCCAAGGGGAATGGAATAATTCGATCTAGATGGAACTAAAATTAGCCTATAAATATGCACATGAAATCGCCTAGAGCTTAATTTACTAGAGTTAATATATCATTATCTCATTATTTACTACACTAGTGTCTAAGTTTGTCTTTTCTTTTCCCGACTAAATTGATTGTATATTAATATTATACTTTTGTTATATCTCTACAAAATCCCAGAAAGTGGTTATTATTAAATATCTTTCTGGGTATTAACTCTTTGGTTTGCAAAGTTCTTATTTTTCTGTAATATTATTCAGCTTAATTTATTTTTTTTAGTAGCTATCATAGTCTTTCTTTAATATTCTTATTAGATTTCAATATTTTTCATTATTTTTAGTGATATTAATTTTAGATTGATATGTCATTTAATGAATCTTGCATCCCTCCGCCTTAGCTACCTTTCTTATCAGTAGTAATCTCTAGTACAGGGGTTCCCAACCTTTTAACATCGCCCTCACAATAAAGGATAACTTTGAATGACTCCCTCCTATTCCTCAGCAAAAGTACTTTTTTTGTACTTTAACAATGAGCATTTGTCGCCTTTTCTACAAAATAATGTTATCAATAAAGTTTGAAAAGCGAATGGTCTGAATGAACATTTTAAGTGAAAGTAGATGTTTTGGAGTAAAAAAAAAGAATAAATAAAATGATTTTTTTAAATATGCGTTACCAATTACTCTTTGGCTGTTTTTCTCACGCCACCTTGAAAATGCTGTGCGCTACCCAAAGGAACCGCGCCCCAGTGGTTGGGAAACGATGCTCTAGTAATCTATTAAATTTCTAGTTACGTTTAAATAACGCTTTATAAATATCTATTTTAAGCAGTAAGACTATTTATCGTGCAGAAATGGTTTATTATCGTTCCACAGTTATCTCCTGGAACACACTATAGAAATCCAGCGTACAATTTAATGCAGTGTTATTTTTCCTTAATTTTAATCAACGCGAACTTCAAAATCAGAGTGTTGTACACACTGTTTTGGCTGTAATGTCATATTTGCTGTACACTCGCACAAATGTACAGGGTGCACAAAATAAATCTGGCCCAGAAAATATTTATAAGATTTACGCAGAACTGACCCTAACAGTTACACAGAGCATGCACAGACATGGGACAGCAACCGGTGGCTGCATCGACGTCACCAATGTTCATTTCAGTCATTATCTATACAAGACACTTCTGCTCATGAATAAGGATGCATTCTGTGTCAAGATTCCATTCTTTCTTCCGGTGGAGTTTTAATTTGCCCACCCTGCACAGTACATGTACCCATATAGCGTTGTGACTTTGCAACATATTTGCATACTGGCCACACTGTGACTTTATATGTGGCATGTTCTTCGTAATGTACAGGGTTGTCCAAATTAAACTTCCCCAACTCAGAGGCCTGTGCAGGATGTTGTATGGGTCATAATGTGATGACATTTTGAAAACAGACACTTCAGATCACTCGCTCGTGATTTATTAAAAGAAAATTATTAGTACAAGAAGTTGCCGATAGGTGGCGCTGCAGATCAACGAGACGTTCTACACATGTTCTATATGTGTGCCGTGGTTGAATAGGGCATATCAACAGCGCGAGAAACAGTTGGCACACTGACAACACCATGTGGCGATTGGCTAATGACGTCCACGACCGCCAAAGCAACGTGTTGTATGCGTGCAGAATCCACAATATGTCGTCCTCTACCTGGTGAAATTCCCAGCTGTCCGGTTCTTTCGAACTTCTTCATCATGTCTCGTAAAGTGCGTGGTGTCATTGGTCCTCGGCGTAAATTCTTCAGCCGATGGAATGCTCTGATCGCAGCACAGGAGTTCTCGTCATTCTGGTAGAAAAGTTTCACTAACAGAGCTTTGTCTTTCAAAGTCGCCATTGTGCATCAGCGAGCTGGAAACAACTGCCTCTGCAGCGCTTGTCTTCCACTTTTGTAAGGCTCGCCTTTTGGATACGTGGCGCAGAAGCTTTATTTCTGCAAATCACGTTGGTGCAATATGCAAATTACTAGTGTTACAGCGGCAACTTCTTGTACTAATATTTTTTTTTAATAAATCACGAGCGCGTGATCTGAAGTGTCTGTTTTCAAAATTTCATCACATTATGACCCATACAACATCCTGCAGAGGCCTCTGAGTTGGGGAAGTTTAATTTGGACAACCCTGTATTTGTCCCAAAAAGGTGGTGGTATTAGACAAATGGCCGGCTGGCACAGTTTTTGGGACGTCACATGGTGATCATCAAGGACGTCACAAAGTGAAATGATACTTCGTGGTCAGTCTGCTACATCACATGTTTGACTCAAAGGGACATCACAGAAGGCCTGCATTTATGTGTGACGAACGTGACAAAATGTAAGTCGCCGCAACGCCTCGGACAGTATGATTGTTGTATGGGTAAATATTCTGTATAAACTGTGATTTGTATGAATACTTGCTAAGAAAAAAAAACTTACGCATTAATTGCATGTAAATTTCTCATTATTTATAAAAATATCAGTAATTTTTTCATTAATTTTAAATGTCTCTTTTACAAAATATAAAAATGGTACATTGATTGAACAAGATATGTAGCCATATAATGCCTTAGAATTCTTTTAATAAACAGTTCTAGATTAATTACAAACAATTCTTCTAATTTTCTCCCTTCGAAGTTACAAGAAAATTATTTAATGTACATTTATTCTTTAAAAAATCTGCTAAGTGGGCACTTCTATAATAAATCCTATTTTTTCAAATTTTAAACTACTTTTTGTTAGTTTTTTGAAGTGCAAATAAAAATTTAAAAAGTTATTTCTTCAAATAAATTGTTTTGACGATGTTGTAAACGTGCTTTGCCATGTACTTAGGATTAAATTAAATATTATGCTGTTTTTATTTTGAAACCATAAAGTAGGTTGACACGATGAATATTTGTTCTTACTTAATATTTGTTTAATAAGGAGAAAATTACGGGGATTCGTTGAAAATAAAGAATGAAATGTTTATTTAAATGAATGTACATGTACACATGTACAAGGTGGTAATAAAATAACGCGAAGTATTTAGAGCACTCAAGCGAGTAGTAATGTATTGTTCTAAACATTACCAAATTTGATTTGCGGACATAATGGGCCATGAGATTCCGATTTTTCAAGAAAATAAAAAAATATTATTAAAAGTCGCGACTAGGAGAAATGTTGGCGCTGTTTACAAAAAAAAAAAAAAATCTACTAATTTGCATTATCGTGTTTATTTTGCGATTGGGAGTATAAACGGAAAGGCATGGAGAATTTTCATCATTCTGATGCGAGCTTGCTTTCGGTGGCCTTTACAGGACCATGCTTATTTAATGAATCGCTCTTACCATCAGAACAAGAATGGCTTTATTGCCCTTCGGCAATTTTGGCGGTTGAAAAAGTAAGGAAAAGGACCTATGAGCGTAAGAAACTTACGAAACATGATGCAGTGGTCAGAAGCTACAGAAACACAGTCCGGGAAGCAACGTGGTTAGTCTGCAGAAAGCTGAAGAATTTGCAACTGCTTCTAGCAGGTCGGCCTCAGAGTAAGGAGAATTCTCATAGCCTTTCCTCTTACATTCTCAATTATGATCGTAACAAAGAACGCGATTATGCATATTAATGCATTGTATTCGGTAAGCAGCGTAAATATTTTCCCTGGTGACGAATTTGACACTATTTTTTTTTTCTTTAAAAATCGAAATACCGTGGTCCACTATGTACGCCCATCAAATTTGATCATGTTTCGTCCAATACTTTACTCGCTCTGAACAACTTACGTTATTTTATAACCACGCTGTATATATACATTTGGGGGAAGGTGGTGTTTTATTTGTGTTTTGAATGAAGTGTACAATACATAAAATAATAAACCTCGGTAAGAATTTATAAACGAAGCCACCGGTATTGTAATGCACTCTAGAGACCTCAGGAAAAGTTTACAAATGAAAAGTAAATTAATATAGTAGCAGAAGAATTTCTGAGAACGTTTCGTATATACTTCTCGTAAAATATGCAATACATAAAGATCAGAAAGTATTTTCAAAGATAATTATTGCTGTAAAGATCAGAGAGACCTTGAGATATTATCTATAAAGCATTATCTATACCTAAACTTTACAAATGCATATTATTTCAATACAAAGACGACTGCTTTTTTTTACACTTGTTATCATTGATTAAAGAAAAATCACTAAAATTACGGTTACTCAAAAAGTTACATGTAGAGTTTAAAGAAATTGACTCGCAGTAGTAGGGTATAAAGTAGCATTAAAGGAAATTACCGGAGACGTATGGTGTTAAATAGTAATAATAGTATAAGTTAGCAGATGTGTAAAATCAGCAACTTGAGTGCGACAGTTCGGTATAGGAAAAGAACCTTCAATAGGAAATATGATCCCCCTAGAAGCAATGCAACATGTACAGCGATGTGTGATGTTGCGAATTGTGTAATTTATCAGTCTGTTGGAAGCGAGAGTCATTGCTATTTGCAATGCAGTTTCAAGCGTATCAAGTGTCTGACGAGAAGGACTGTGAGCAGTTATGAGCTTTCCTAAATCATCCCAGACATGCTCGATAGGATTTAAGTCCCATGATTGAGCTGGTCACTTCATGAGCTGAATTGTTTGTTGCTGAAGATAATAACCCACGATATAAGCCCTCTGAGGTTTAGCAGTGTCTTCCTGGAGCATGAAATTATCACCTATTTCCCCGGCATAATGGCTAATATAAGCATCAAGGATATTGGTCTGAGCATTCATAGTTCCATGTGGAAAGACATAAAATCTCTGCCTCCACACTAAGAAATGATGCCCCAAACACACACACACTGCCTCCTGCATATGCATCTCTTTCACGGATATATGATGGATGACGACGGTTTCCAGGCTGTGTCTAAATCAAAAAGCGCCTACTATCGCTTTGTGGGCTAAATCTGGACTCAGCTTTAAGGAGAACAACCCTCCACTGATTAGACGTCTAGCGGACATATTGATGTACCAACCTTAAACGTGCCCTTCTGTAACGAAACGTGAGTGGCACGAAAATGGCTGGTCACGTACAAAACCCCTTCGTGAAGCCCTCTATGCACGGTTGACGTTGACATTAATCTTCCAGTGACTACAGCAAGAGAGTAACTGAGTTGAATCGAATTTGCCGTTCTATTCCTTCGTGCGCATATCAACAATTATAGGTCATCAACGCTGGTCGTAAGAGCTGACCGACCTAGGTTGAACCTACTGGTTGCCGAAACTGTATAGAAATTATTGTCAAAGTCTATAAACTACAGAAGGACTGAAATTTATTTATCTGACCATTTCTGCCTGACTTTATCCTGCCTCTAGTCTCCCAATAACTTTCTATCACAGTTAGGGTTGCCAGGTCGCCAAACCAAATAGCCGGACAGACCAGCCAGTTTGGCCGGACATTTGGGTAAAAAGGCCGGACAGCCTAACAAAAGCCGGACGCCGTTCAGTTTGGCCGAACACGCAAGCAAAAAGACTAACTATGTCCGGCTTTATCCGGACGCCTGGCAACGCTAATCACAGTTCTTCGGGCAAATAATATCTGGAGGTCATTGTTACGAATCTGCCATCCTGATTTTTTGCCTTACAATAATAGCAAAATTTATAGGCGTGATTTAAAGCATGACATTTTATACTTGTAGCACATTATTTATTCGGACTACAAAACCACTAATTTGTGTATCTCAGATTTACTCAGCAACATTTATTTGATAACATATTCTAATTTCATACGGATTTCATTATTTTTGAGTGCGTTATTGATATTTTTGAGTCTTTTCCTTCATTTTTTGGAAAGCACTGTAGAATGTTGTGCATATATTTAGAATATACAATGCATATAAAGATAAATATAGACCTTAAGTGGAATTTAGGAATGAAATCTACTTATTTTACAATGGAAGAGTTTAGTGAACATTCAAGAAATAAATACAAAAATGAGAACTATCACGGTAAGTTTTTTAACATTATAGTTACGTAATTGTAAATTCTACGATTGATAATAAGCCTTTATAATGGCTATAAATAATAATAATAATAAAGTAAATGATATTATAGCTCTCCTTAAGTTTTCATTAAAAAATGATTTTTTTTTGTGTATACTTATTTTATAGTATGTTAACTGTTTTATTTCTTTCCTCCCCCCAATAAAATAAAATTATAATAATTTTTCTGTTATTCTTTACTGAACAATTCCCTTTGATTTACTACTGTTATTGGAGCTAAACTTTTTTGATTCAAACCAAGAATTTTTTTAAATAAGAGGTGAACTAATTCCATAGCTCTGGTAAAGAATAATAAAACCTTCTATACCATTTCTCAAGAGTGGAAAGCATATACATCGTGGTATGCATACTTCTATTAATAATGTCTTGTAAATATATAATCTTGGAAGAAGCGTTTCATCGAAACAAAGAGAGTAAGACATTTTATCAGCTTGAGGCAGCATGGCGGTATTTTGAAGCTCTCACGAAAAGCGACAGATGTCGCTGAGAGGCGACAAAGAGTGGGAAAAAAAAAACACTTCAACTTCTTCCACTTTAGCACTTCAAAAATAAAATGAAATCTTCCTTTATTCTCTGTTCTCATTTTTTAGTCAGGAAAAATATTAAAGGAAAAAATAAAAAGACTTTTAAATTGCTCGAAATTCTAAGAACAAATTGCATTGTTTGGAAGATATGTAATAGCGCTCCGTAGCCCAGTGTTGCTCGGGTATATTAGGTGTTAAGGTATATTTTGCCGTAAGAAAAAATTTGTCAGCCTATGTCAATAACTATAAATTTATCTGTTTTGTTTTTCTTAAGCACACTTATTTTTAATACCGATACGCTTTCGCCATTTCTAACGATATATATTTTTAACAAAAAACATTCAAAAGGAAACTGAGGTTTAAAAAATACATAAAATGTACTTATCTGCCCTTATCACATAAAATGTACTTATAAGACTAATAAGTACATTTTATGTATGTTATTTTACAAAGTTTTAATTATTTCAGATATAGTTTTGTAAAAGGCGATGTTTACCTCGTACTGGAGTATTTTAAGTTAACTTTTAGCTAATTCTTGGCTCCTACATGGTAATATTCGGTTAATCCATGAACGTTCGGTTTATACGTCATGCTTTGGAATGTAGTCAAAGTTTAGAAGTTTAGAAATCTATGAAAGTCACAGGAACAGGGAATTTTTTTTCCCATATAAAGTATCCGATATGTTAATTCAGAGTATAAGCTATCCCCATTCCAAATTTCATTCAAATCCGTACAGCCGTTTCAGCCAGAAAGCGAAACAAACATACAGACACGCAAACTTTCTCATTTATAATATTAGCAGGATATTTTGTATTTTGTACCACTAGTGTCATGATTTGCTGAATAAAGATATGACAAACTATTAGAAACCCCTTTGCGCATTCCTAATAGAATAAAAGGAGTAAATGATAGGGTGCATATTTTTGTATTATTTCTCACTTTGTATAAACAACCGTAACCTTTTAGAGGGAATAACGGAAAAAAAGAAGAATTTTACAAAAAGAGGCTAGATTTTGAAGAACACGAGTCACCGGCTAAGATTTCCTCCGGGGGATTTTACCTCCGCCTTAAACCAAGGTTTAGCCCGTTCACTCTCATCCTCCCAAAGACATAATGCCGGAGATTCCTTCCATCGTATTCATTTATCCCGCATTTGATTCGCATCATTCACCATATGAAATTAAAAATCAGATCTATCTACTTTTAAGTGCTTCTTTATGAGAATATTTTACATAAAAGAACAGATCTAGACCAAGGACCAATTTTAAAACTATTTTTTATAAAATAAAATAAAATATAAATAATATTATTGTTCGAAAAAAAAAGACCACAAACATCTATGGAAATGAACTTTTAAATTGCATTATTGAATTTAAACTTCATTAAGAACTTGTTCAAAGCAGCAAAAAAAAAAAGAAAAAAAAAGAAAAGAAAAGAAAAGAAAACCCCATAGCTCTTTTAACAATATGAATAGATATACAAACAATGTAGCGAATTCGAGAGTTGACCTACTTCTGCAAGCTTTAATTTAGGCTAAATTGAATCTTCTACGTGTCAAGTAGTTAAAGTTTGCGTTTCATTGCATATAAATTAGAGTAACAGTTAAGGCTCTTTAAAGTTCCTATTGGTTAAATTTTAGGGTTACAGAAGACTTTTCTTTCCCAAAAAGTCGCTATTATTTGCATCGAAAATCCTCTTATTCTATACTGAGATATACTTAAAGTAAAGTTTGATATGGTTCAAGATTAATCTTTACTTAAACTTCTTTTTTTCAGGAATTTAACTCCGTTCGTAGTGGGTTTTGCATAACCAGTTCAGAAGGAAACAAAAACAGCGAAATTCAAAGCTTCTTTACGAAAACCGAGAGGGCTTTATCCCCCGAAAAGAGGATGATATTGAGCCCGAAAGCTTGAGTATCGTTCTCTTCTTACGTATTCCGAACTTGAATTTCTTGCATTCATTCCAGTTCAAAAGATTTCTCGTGTATAGAATTTTCGGAAAAAGAAATAAACTAAGGTCCATTTTACTTGTACTGTGATGGTTGACTATACAATCTCGTTTACAATATCTCGTGTTGAAATTCATTCGAAGTATTCCACCAGTGACTCCAGTGAGTTCCGTAGAGTGAACAACAAGGAAAATAAATCATGTGAAACGTATAGATTATGTAACACTTTCCTATATAAATGTCCCTACAAGTATTACTACATGGCAGGCATTTGAAGAAAATTAAGGATTGTTACTGAACGATTTTACTAAATTACTTTTCGTAGAACGCAGTTCTTGTTTTTATTTCATTGAAATTTCAAATTACTTGGAAAATTCCGTTGCAGCAAACACCTGGAATTTGGTGTACAATCTTCTTTTAAAGTTTTCAGATCACCACTGCGCTCGACAGTGCGGATAGGTATCAGCTTCAAAGCAAGGCCTTATTATCGCATGGGCAAATCGGGACTTTGCCCAGGGCCCCCGGCTCGAAAGGGCCCCCAATTTCAAATTTTGTTCTGAAATGTTCTTTTTCATATCAAACTTTTATGAAAAATAAAACAAATTTCATAGATGGGGGGGCCCAAAATCCATCAATGTCCGGGGACTCTATTGGTCATAATCAGGCTCTCTGCTTCAAAGGAGGATTACCGTGCTACCGAAAGACTTTTCTAATATGCCAGTTACGTAAAAAATTGTTATTATAGGCCACCTCAGGCTGCTAGAATTTGAAGCTCAGGGAATATTCCTCACAACTTCTCCACTGCTATTGGTACAAACTGGAATATAACATTGGGGAGGGGAGGGGGGGCAACATGTAACATTAAGGGGGCAAAAATGTTTTCCTATTGTAGAAAACATATTTGCAAACAAGATACATCTGAATTTCTTTAATTTTATGGGGGCAATCGCCCTCTGTTGCGTCATAATAAATTACGCCTATGCACTCTGCGTATGTAACTGACTCGCTCGTGTCTTCATTCTTCAGTTACTGGTAGACAGCGTTTCTTGGAATGATCATCGTACCACTCACCATGCCACTTACGCCCTGTTATACCTCACAGTACGACTATACGTCTAAACGGTGTCGAACTAGAGAAATCAGAATCTGCATTCAAACCACAGTGAAGTTTAACTGATCCGGAATGACCCATTTATAAAACTTGTACAAAAATAAATTTTTCATGAATTAAGTTTTCGAACTACTGTTTCATTTTCTCTCGTGTCTATCGTGGGGAAAAAAAGAAACATGCTTACCAAAAACATAGACATTTTTTCAATAATACTATAAAAAGTATATTATATTCAAAAGTATTATATTCAATAGTATTATATTCAGTATATTCAACAGTATCATATTCAATTAGATTCGATATTATTATATTCAATAATACTATAAAAGTGGATTTTAAAAAGGAAAACTTCAATGACAAAAATATCGATGATTTTTTCTTGCCAATAAGTAGTTCAGAATAAGTTTTTAAGTAATTCAGAATAATTTTCTTTTAAATTACTTTTTATCGTTTTATATACATATATTTTGTTCAGTAATTGGCCCTGGCAAAAAGTGCATACTTTGCAGATCATACCCACAACTATAAATGAACAAATGGGGAATAAGTAAAATTTATCGATATTGAATAATTATCGAAAAGTATTTTCAAACAAATTTTCCTTTAAAAGTAATTAAAATTTATCACCCTGCTTCAAAACTTACACCACTCGGATGTAATATATAATACATAACCTAATGATGCTTGTATTTCTTTTATTAATAACACAGTGGGATATTTAAATAATTTTCGGAAAGCGCTTCAGACGTTATTCATTAAAAGTATTCTTCATTTTCGTGGGGATATGCATTTTCGAAAGTGTTTATTATCGTTCTAAAGAATCCACTCTGACTAATTACACGAGAAATTTTGCAGCTGCATTGCACTCTTTTTTCGTTCCTTTTCTCTTCAGATTTATGTGTATAGGAACGAGAATTTATCATTGTAATCAAAAGTTATAACTTCTGAGAGACTTAAAATAATTTAAGTTCCTGTTTTATTCATTTCATGGCGAAGATTTGGCTGTTCGTAAACATAAATTCTAAGTAATTTGGTAAAGTAATTATCAAATAAAAGAGGCAATTGAGTTTTTCCACGTCCATTGCGGCTGAAATATGTAAAATTTATTATAAAATTTGTGTAATTTAAGATTGGTTGGACATTTTTTTATTGTAATAAAAAATGAAACAAAACGTTATTTCATGTATAAAGTACAATTGAAACGTTTTGATAAGAATTTTCTGATACAAGAAATAATGTAAATACTAGGATTAAGTAACTAGGAAAAAAGAACACCCGAGAAAAAAATAATAATTGGCTAAAAGCAAAGCAATTTCCCACTAAATATCCATTTTATGCAGTTATTGATGTTATAAGATTTCGCTCTCTACAGCTACAAATACTTCTTTTTTAACAATTTTCAATGCAGTTGAAAAGTGCTGATGATTCCGGTTTGCCCATCTGTAAGATTGTCTGTAAGTTCGTACTCTAACTTGTGCAAATATGCATTGATTACTAATAAATTTATATATGTCATTCATATTTACTGAATCATTTACTCTATTAAAAATTATTTATGTAGCATTTATAATTCATTTATAAGAGGACCCAAAATAATTCCGGTATATTATAATCCAGTACAATCATTCTGCATAGCGTATTTTAGAGACATTCGTTAATTACAAACAAAACAGAATTAATAATGCACTAACGGTTACAAAATAATACTCTCCACCGAAAACAGTGTATATAGCATTTATAGTTCTTTTACAGGATCGTTGAAAAGAATCCAATGCCTTTAGTGACATTAATATATTTCAAGAACAATACAATAAGTATATATAGAGTTTTTAAAAACATGCCCACTGTGTTTAAAAGACAGTAATTAACCTTTATAATCCTTTACAGAGTCTGGCTAAATGATATTTATAGCGATTATTTTTTTTAAGTTTAAGTCTGAAATCTCTCCAATTTGTGACAAAATTTGGTGACTTTTAATAACATATCGCCAGATTTTGAGCTGAAAGTGAGTCTCCAAAATTGGTGTTTCAACGCGGTAATGTCATGCGAATTTCATGTGATCCCACCAAATCTCACTGTAATCAGAATTATACATACTGACGAACTAATTAGCTGACTTAAAGCACAATATGAACATTTTAGCTATTTCTTCCATCGATTATGGATTTTAGCCTAAATTGAACCTAAAAATTTCAGATCACCTGGAAAATTCGCAACAACAGATTACGTACGTTCTAATGACAGTGATTTTAAGAAATACCTGAGTGAGATTGTTTTGAATTTTTCTTATTCCGTCATCTGTGTTCAGAAAAGACAATTGTGTTGGAAAGTGTTTTATAATCAGTGCGTTTGACAGGGTTTACCTTTCTTGCTTAAATCCCAATATATTTCACTCATGACTGACTCTTCAATGCAGAAAGATGGCGCTAGCATCGCTTTAAATTTTACATGTGCACATACCATGGATTATGATGCACTTTCCAACATAGTGAAAACAAGAAAATCAAATAGGGCGGACACATGGATTATGATGTACTTCGAAATGTGTAATTGAAGCAAAAAAGACAAGTACAAACCATGCATGAGTTATATCTCTATGGTTGCATGTCGATACTCTGTAATGCTATAAGATGGCGGGCGCTAGCATCACACACATTTTACATGCGCTTATACCTATCAAAATTCTACACACACACTTTCATACTTTTTTAGATACCTTGAAAATGCATTTGAATATTAAAATAAATTGAAGTTTTAGTAATTGTTTCTAGCATATTAAATTAACGCGTTTGTGTTAGATTTATCATTTTTCAACGAGTGATTTAAGCACCTTACAAAAACTTGTTTGCTGCATATTTATAAACTCACATGCAACATGTCATCGAGAAAAGGACTGTAAAAGTACGTACGGACTTTTTTCTCTGTTGTCAATATCACAAGAAGAGGTCATATTAACACATGCATAGTCATCTCTGTCTAGAGACCATTCAATCGATAGTCAATTTCAAATATGTCATTTTCACCGTTGAAAATTTCCTACTAATCAAGTAAGATATGATTTGGTTACGCCAGCCTGTATTTTTTATTATGACTCAAAATCATATTGTTTATATAAAGAACTCATAATTTCTTTTTAAAGAACAACTAACGTAATTTTCCTATCCAAAATAGCTTGTTTTGATTCCGTTACGTCAGCATGTATAGTTTACTACTGCTTAAAATCATATTGTTTAAATAAAGAAATAGTATTTTTTTTAAATCAATTAACGCTATTTTCCTAACTGAAATGGCTTATTGTTGAACTCCTAAGTCGTCTTGGTGCACTCTACCCTTGCTTGATGTTTGTCGACTAAATTTTGTGACACAATTAACAAACTGAAAACGAATCGCTGAACATTTTTACGCCTTCATGCAAAATATCTAAATAGACAGCATAATTAAGCAATTAGTTTAACCATGCAATTACTAATTTTCTAGAAATTATTAATTTTTGTGTTCAAGACAGAGGCCAGGCAGATCTAGTTCAGACTGTCCAATTGTGATTGGATCCGAATCAAGAACACTTATTGAAATTCTGATTGATAGAAGTACAATTTTTTTGCCAATTTTTAAAACAAACAAAAAGCTCATTTGGATGCCACAATGCAAAAATTAAATGCTGTTTTGCATTTTTACAATATTTTTAATTGTAATTTCAGAATATCTTTTGCATTAATATCTTCGGTAAAGTATCACATTTTCGGATTGAAATTAATTAGTTTAAATGGACAATCTAGAACAAATAATTCAACTTTTTGAAGTCTCGCTTATTTATTTATTACTATTCACGAAAGGGCGAAACGAACTCTCTTGGGTTATGAAAAAATCGCCAGACAGTGCTCATTGCCAGTTGTAGTTATTATTTTTGTTTTATTTTACTTTCAATTCATGAGTGGATTAGATTGCATTTTTTTTAATCAATATTTTTGGCAAAGTGCGGCAATTTCAGATTGATATAAATTAGTTTAAATGAATAATTTGACACACAAATAATGTAACTTTTTGAAATATCGCTTATTCATTTATTTATTGTTTTAATGAAAAGACCAAACGAACTCTCTTGGGTTATGAAAAAAAAACATCAAACAACGCCCATTGCAGTTATAGTTTTTATTTTTTCTTTAATTTGCTTTCATATCATGAATGGATCATAATACTTCTTTTCCATCTGTATCTTTGACAACGTATGACAATTTCGATTGAAATAAATTAGTTTAAATAAGTAATATAACTTTTTGGCGTGTCACTTATTTATTTATTTATTTTAGTTTTTTTAATTTTTTATTTTATTCAATTAATTTTTTTTACGAAAAGATGGAACGAACTTTCTTGGGTTATGAAAAAAACGCTAAACAGCTTTCAGTGCCAGTTACAATTATTATTCTGTTTTGAGCCTTTATAACCTCAATAGCGATTCTCACCACAGGCTGTAAAACGGGTGGTTTTAGGGTTTAAATATACTGCATGTCGCGCCATCTTTATTTATTTAATGGAAACAATTATTCAATACAACAATTGGAACAATTATTCTGATATTTACAAGACCTCTGAAAAATTAGAAATAAAATTATCGGGTTGTAACGAAAGTTTTCCGCCAGATTTGCTTGAGTCAGCTCACGCAGTACCCAGCTATTGACCTTATATGTCAAGTTTATGCGATGCTTAGCGCGACTAATGGACATGACACTAAAGTGTAACTCTTTTAGCTAGCTCTCGTGGATGAATATTTTATCTTCTTCCACAAATTCGCATAGGCGGGCCACATCAGCATCAGTAGTCCGGTCAGAGCGCTCTGCTTCTTTAATATCCTAGTCCTCGTTTTTGAACTTTAGGGGCCAAATCTTCACAGTGTCGTATGATACAACAGTAATACCTTAAGCTGTACACATGATAGTGTCATTCTGTAGCTGACCTTTTGCGACAGAACTGAGAGTAAATGATGGATCAATCTGGTAGCGTGGTAGTTCCTTTTCAGAAATCTTATACTTAATCATAACGATATTGTTTTACGGATTTCACAACACAGTGCTCTAAAACAAGTCTTTTCTTTCAAATAACAAAAATCTTTTACAAAATATTGGCAAAGACACCAACGCGAACTGCTTGTGCAGGCAATACTTGGAGTGGCGGAAAACTTACATTACAACCCAATAAAACTCTAAAACTGAAGCGATAAAATGCACCTTTCTTGCTTTAAAATATTTTAATAAGTACTAGAGAGAAGCGCATGTTGATTTTTTGAAATGAAATCAGTTAAAATGGGATAAAACTGCCGAAGTTCTTTGAATTCCAGTCTGAAAATCATCTTTCAGACTATTATTTATTCATTTTTTTAATTAAATTGCTCGTATAAACTCAATGTTTATAAAGCATCGTAAAGTAGTTTTAGAAGAAACATTAAAAACAATGTTTTTCATTTTTTTTTAATGAAAACTGAGTAGTTCTTTAGATTTGAAATTTACAGTAGTCCACAGTATAGTTTACAAGGAAATGTTCTGGAAAATTTTATAGTTCTAGCATTGTAAGCATATTTCTTATCTGGAGTGAAAGTAAAGCAAAAAGCAGACATCTCCGAAAAAGAAAGTTTAATAATTTTTTTTTTAAAATTGAGTAAATTTTCAAATTTGAAATTTTATTCAGTTCACAGTATGGTTTCTGAGGAAACAGTCAATAAATCTCCATAGTTCTAGCATTGTAAGTTTATTTCTGATCTTTAGTGAAGTCCATCCAAAACGGCTTCTTTTGGCAGGGGTTAAGGTTAAAAAAGTTTTTAAAAGTTTAAGTTTAACAATTAAAAAAATTAAATAGTTCTTCAAATTTTATCTCAATGTCAGTTTTCAATCTAGTTTCCGAGGAAAAATTCTGAAAATTCCCATAATTATGGCATCGTAACTGCATTTCTGGGCGTGAGCGAAAGTCAAGAAAATAAAGAATTCTCTAAAAGTGTCCAGTTTAATAACATTTAAAAAAAATTAAATAACTTTTCATATTTTATCTCAATGCCAGTTCTTATTCTAGTTATAGAGAAACCATTCTGAAAATTATCATATGTGATATAGGTTTATAAGTTTATTTCCTATCCTGGGTGAAAGTCAACCGAAATCCTCCGTTTTCAGGTAGAACAGCCTTGACTTGCATTCATTTCATGAGAGGATTAAAAGTCATTTTTTTCATCTATAGCAAAGTAAGATAATTTCAGCTTGAAACAAATTAGTTTAAATGAATAATTTGAAGCAAATAATGTAACTTTTTGAAGTCTCGCTTATTTATTTATTTTTATTTTTTTTAACGAAATAAGACAAAACGAACTCTCTTGGATTATGAAAAAATTGCCAAACAGCGCCTGTCATAATTATTATTTTTGTTTTAATGTGCTTTCATTTCACGAGTAGATTAGAATACATTTTTTTCCCATTGCTTCTGAAAATTATTCATTATTTTATTGTATGATAAATAAATTCCATAATCGTTGTGATATTTTAAATTCTGAAAGAATCCAAACAAAGAATACACAACAACAAAGAAAGATCAATTATCCGAAATGACATTAAATCTTCTAAACCACTGCCTATAAATAGTAATCCAAGTATTATAAGTATTAAGAAGTCCTCTTTATAAGCAGAATCCTTTATATCTAGGCACTTTCAAATCTTACAGCATGTATTAAAAGTGTGGATTTTAATATTAACGATGCACATTACTCAGAAAATATGGATCGTTCAGTTCCAGGATTTCGCAATTTTTCTGAAAACATAATGCGGAGATGCATTATCCTAATAAAAGCTAAAATTATTGGAGGGCTGTAAAAATACCTTAAACCCAGATTAATTGTCCATTAGGAAAATTATTCTTCTCCAGAATTCTACCCGAAGACGAGATTACGTTTTCTCAAAAATAGTCCGAGGCAAGTATGTTCTTTAATATCTTCCGTGGGAATAATTTTAATAATGAAATATATATTTTTTTAACTTAGCATCTACTGAATTGTAAATGCAAAATGCTATTAATATAAAAATAGTTTTGAAATATTTAATGAATGGTGATACATCAAAATAGACGTGAGTCGATAGCAGTTGAAGTTACGTTGAAACAAGCTTGGATACATAATTATTCATACAGTGGTATAGTCGAGACGGGTGCTCAGAATTCTTTTTTGTGCCTTGATATTTTCATTTGGTGATTCTGTGTCACAAAAGAAACCAAAAGTGGCTTGGAGACTTGTTTACCGTTTCTTTGTATAATGTATATATCTTATCAGTAGACATAGAATACGAGTGAAATTTTGATAAATAAGCAAACAAAAGGTTTCTTTCCTAAAGGCTGAAAAAATGGAGAAGTTGGGGTATCGAGAAATCCACCGAAAATACAAATAAAAATCAATGTCACTTTAAAAGTGCATTTTTGACTCAAATTTTACATAGATGAAAAATGTGAGTTTTCTCATATGTCGCCGTTGATCAAAATGGTATGTTTTTACAATCATTTACCCTTCGAATAATAATTAATATTCATTAAGTAATAAATAACTCGGCTGTACGAGCCTCGTCAGGGGGAGACCCCCATGAACCTCCCTAATTTTTTAGTTTCATTATTGCCATATTAAAACGATATTAATTGACTATATCATTTTATCTCTCATCTTTCGTGTATTTCGCCTGGTAACCCTATGTTGAAATTTTTATGATTGTAACCTATTTATAGAAAAATACATGTGATGTATATTTTACAGCTTACGAAATATTGTAAAAATAGCTGTTGTAAACTAATAGTATTTAAATATATGTAAAATTATGTCGCATACTTTTATGTCACATTTTTGGGACACATTTTTCGGACAATTTTCAATAAAGGGGGTGAGAGATAAAATGACATAGTCATCCTAAAATTTTGTCTGTCAAATTGTATGTAATTAATATTCTATCTTTGGGCTGTATATTGTTCAGAAATTGGTTTCAAAGTATAATTGTTTTGGTGTATTTTTTTAACATGCATTTCACGCGCCGATCCACGCGCTCAAGTGGATCGGATATCGGAAAGAATGCTCTACTTTGATTGGTTGATTTCTGTCGATTACGATACTCCCGGAACAGTCGAAAAAATTCTCGCTTCCTTTAGACGTGACCATGGTGGTAGGGCAAAACTGGGGGTCGCGGCTATTTATCCGATGATTTCATTATCCGATAGCGGGAACTATCCGCTACTGATTATTTCCCGAGACTGTCGTGGTAGGGCTCCTGGGCCGTGGTAGGCAGTGGTTAAGGCGTTAGACTCGTAACCGCAATTTTGCGGGTTCGATTCCAACATACCACTAAAGACCATCGTGTACATGCGGTATATGTGGGTGTTGAATCCGTGGCTCCGAAATTCCTGTCGGCGGTCACTAGCAGTTTCCGAGGGATGCCAATATTCAGAAGTCCCCCCCCCCCTTCTGATGAGAATCTAAATTGCGGCAGGAAACTCCGGGAAGGACATAAGTAGCTCTAAATGACACATTCAGTGACGCAAGTTGTCTTCTCTGAGCAAACAAACCCTTTCAGACCTGATCACATAATTTATCTTTGAGTTAAATAATTTTTCCTTCGATAATTGAGAATAAATTTGTGATTAAAAATAAAATAAAGAATCCTTATTATTAAATTTTCAAGAAAAATTGGTTTCTCTTTATGTGAACAAATTAGAACATCCATTCTGTGCGATAATATAGTTAATTTTTTGTGTTAGACACTTCGACGAATTATTAAACATTAAACCGCGCATATAAATTATAAATACATTATGATGCATATGCAAAACACCAATAAAATGAATTTGTACAATATCTTTTGTCTCGTTAGAGGGTAAAACTCCATAATAATCGATTTTAAATGAACGAAAAAACATTATGAGCCTTTTTCTGTTCTTATAATCAAAATATATAATATATATTAGTTTTAAGCTAGTTTACATATATAGTACAACGATCTCACTGTATTGAATAATAAGATATTAAAATTACATAAGATATAAGGTTACAAAATTTATTTTATATCTTAAAAAATAAAGTTATAGTTATCTTAACATTTCAGATAAACCAAGCGCATTAGATATGCACTCATTAGTAGTGCAGACATATCCATTTGTATTAAACAGTGACGTGGCTATTATGCCACGTCAAGGCTCAATTGGAGATAATCTGCAGACATTTCATACTTTGCTGTATGGACACAATTAGCTTCGATTTTATTCTTTAAAGTTATCGTTGAAATCAAAACAATTCGACAATGGTTTAAAACTAAGTGAAATTTTGACCACCCATTATACATCAATATTCAGGCTAAAAAGTTTAAAATATTGGGGTATTAAAATTAATTTTAAATGAATGAGTCATGTTTTCTAGTTGTATTTTAAAACATTTCACATTTTTTTGAAAATCATTTTAAAAGTGAGTAACCCACATACAAAAAAGCTTAAACATGTAATTGGAAGCTATAACGCGTAGAAAGTGAGTAACAGGTTTTCGTATAATCCATTAATAGTTTCTTAAAGCAACAAAAATTTTAATATACAAATGTTACAATATTGATACAAATATTTGAATTTAATATTAAAGTTTAATATAGTCTAAAATTAATAGTCTACGGATCGAAGGTAATTAATAATGTAGAGGTCGAAGTTTGCATTTTGACGCATACGAATGTTTTAATTGGCGCTAGAGTTTTTGCCTTTAAAAATTCCAATGGGCAGCATTGAGGTTTGGACATTTAAATATTCTGTATCAGTGAGGTGGGTTCATTTTTCGAACCAAACTTGATGATATTTTATTAAAGTTGCCGAACTCGGCGATATTTGGATCGACATTCAGATAGCTTTTCAGCATTTCGATGAATTATTGTTTAGGACTTGCGCTGCAAGGATTGTTCAAAGATTTTTTTTAATAACAAAGCTTGTGTTTCATTCTGACGTCTTGATAGTTTCTAGCGAAATTTGTACAAAGACATACCTTTGCAAACCCTTCGTTAGCCCGTAAATTTATGCTCAGTTAAAGCTTGTCATAATAAGCTCCAAAGCGACATTTTAATAAATTGTAATTCGGCAGGTGTTATCTAAAAGTAAAAAACTCTTCAAAATTTATCTTGTTAGTATTTTATTTTACTGTAACTCAAGCAAACTTTCTAGAGTATTAGAATAGGAAATTTAGAATTAATTCTAAATGAATATGCTGTCTTTTCCTCTAGTATGCTAAAATGCTTATGCATTTTCTATATTTTTACGGAAATTATTCCTAAGGGAGGCAGTCCATCCTATCAAGTCTATAAGCGTTCGTAAAATAACAAGTGAAAAAGTCTTGTATACTAGAATAATAAGTAAACAAGGAGTAATAAATTATGGGTAAACTTATCTTATATACTTTAATTGTTCATTTTTAACCCTTTAAGCGTCTACGAATTGCCGAGTGGATAAGACACTGAAGATTGGTAGATGGCTAAAGTATGAAGGTACGGGGTTATGGCCTACCGCGCAGCTGTCGATCTAGTGGTCTTGAGTTTTGGGCGGTTTTCTCCAGCTGCATCAGTGCCCATCAGAACTCCTTAAAAAGTCCAGCGCCAACGGGACCTGTGGTGTAGATAATGAGGATACGTTGAATTTATTTTTTTAAGTTGATTCAAATCGTATAGTGTAACATTGAGATGTTAAAATAACCTGGTTCCGATGAACTTCCTAAATGAATAAAAAAACAACTAAGAATCAAAGAGGTTTATTCAAAACGTATAGTAATTTTGACGGTGTTTAGCAGCACAGCGAAAACAAGCGGGGCTCATTTTGACAAGTACAAAGCGAATAAGTGATTGAAAAAAGAGTGAGAACACACAGAAAGCCAACCTGGCCATAGAGCTGAGAGTTAGAATAAACGGTCACCAAATAAATCGCCAGATTTAAAAAATGAAAAGATCGTTAGGCGTTAAGGCAAGTTTACCAAAATTTCAATGCGGGTTGCCAAGGTGGAATAGTCAAAGATAAGTTGTAACATAAGAAATAATACTGAAACCCCTGGGAACGAGAAGAAAATAGAGGAATCCTCGGACAGAAGGACGCCTGCTAAATGCATTGCAAAAGTTAAAGCCAAAGTTATTTAAGAAACAGAATTAAAATAGGGTAACGGATAGAGATGGGAATTTAAA
Source organism: Cheiracanthium punctorium (assembly GCA_038373885.1). NCBI lineage: Eukaryota > Metazoa > Arthropoda > Arachnida > Araneae > Cheiracanthiidae > Cheiracanthium > Cheiracanthium punctorium. The sequence goes on along the minus strand of JAWZYV010001433.1, from coordinate 73,351 downwards.
AATGGCAAAGAATATTAAATTTAGAATAAGGAAAAGAAAATCAGAACTAATTAAAAAAATGTGTGATGAACTGTATCACAGAACACTCACACTCCTTTCGGAAGATATCCATAACAACAGCAATTAACCTTTAAAGGCCGCCAGGTTGAAAAATCGTGTACTTCATATTCTTTTTTTCACTGCAATATACCGACTTTTGATCTTAACTAAACAAATAGATACAATAAAATATTTTTCAACCCTAAAGCTTTACTAGTACTTACAGCTTATTTTGTTTGATTAGAGTTTTTCTTTTTCAGTGAAAATCACTTAAATGTCTGGATATTTTTCGGCTTTTTTTTAAACACTCAGAGAGTTAGTAACTAAAAGCGACATTTACAATCACCTGACTAAAATGATATTTTTTTTACAAAAGGAACACTAAATTACATAAATAAAAATCGAAATACGAACTAAACTTTTCTTAGAATTCACGATGACCCCCTTTTTTCCGATTTTCTGACTTTTTTTTTCTTTCTATCTTCAGAAATAAATTCCTCCTGTGCTTAAAGTATTGATTTAAGTCCCGCTGACAGAGAGATAGATTAATCACGAAATAATAGCCTCTGTGCCTGCCTACCTTCTTAGTCGATATTTGAAAAGAGCTGAATCAACATTTTGCTGTAAATACTCCCAACACAATGCAGGTTCATTAGTCTTACCTCACATCTTTTCAGAAAACTAGTAACTACTGTTTCAACAGCTCTTCGTAAGCAGTTTTGTGACGATAAATATCACTTTTAAGAGAATGAAAAGAAGATGAAAAAATTTAAGCATATATCTAATGTATCTATCAGGGGAAAAAAGTTATTTATCTCATGCTTCCGTACATTTTTTTTTTAAAAAGGAACGTGTAAAAAGTATTTTCATACTTTTTGGCCGTGTTTTGTTAAAATTTCCAGATAATCAAAGAAAATATTGTAATAAATATGTCGAAGTATGTTTATGTAAGCTATATTTACCTTAAAGCAGTTGTTTGATGATTAAATAAAACCTGTTTCAGTGTCTTTGGCAAAATTTGGAATAAAATAATCAATTTAGGGACTGAAATGTTAGAATGTTTCTTCACAAAATGTACTATATACTGTAACAAATGAACAAATTCTTCGGAAAGAATTCTTCAACATAACATTTTTACAGCCACACGTACTGTAACAACACATTTAGCAATTACATATCTAATTAATATTTTTAGCTGTTTCACAACCGGTAGACATTTATCATTTGTTGCTGCCCATTTACTATCTTCGAACACAGGTCCCAGCTCATGAAAATGCTTCTATGTGTTGCTGAAGGTCATTTGGATATTTGGAAGAAAGAATTTATCGAGATCTATGGCTCTTTTATAGCCTGAATCACAGTTGTTTCTAAGTACAAGTTCATCTTAATTTCAGAGTACAGTTTACATTATCAGCGACGAGTGCACAGTCCCGCGTTGGCCCCGTCGCTGAAGGTGATGTCACCCAATTCGTAGAAAAATAAAGCACAACACAAATGAAGTAAGAAACTTATGCCCAGTTGCAAAGAAAAAAATTGCAAATATTTTCATTATGGTAATAAACTTTAGTCCACTTACGCTAGTTCTTTTGGCGTGGTAAGTAGATGGTTTGGTAATACATAAATTATTTAGCTGTGTTCTATAGATTATTAGTCTGCTACTCAAAAGCCTCGAACTGAGCAGTGAACCTCTAACATAACTTCGCTGCGAAATGTAAAAACATCCTTTTTTGCTTTGATTCATTCAAAATTGAACCATACGTTACGGAGCACCAGACTTTACATCAAATGCATAAATCCATACCAAAATAACTTATTGGCGCTATGGGAGGTCTATCTCTTTGCTCCTAAATCGTGGATGTTTCAATCGTTTTGAAGTACAACTATTCTATCTGTCACATTTTTTATTACATAGTTAACAGTTTAGTTTGGCGGGTATATTAATTATCATATAGTGGAAAACACGCGAGATAATGCGCTGCACAATTTACTATTTTTGGTAACAGTTGTCATATTTTTTTTTCCTTTGAGTGTGCGTTTAAAGTTGCACCTTAGCAATCTCTAGCTAAGAAATAGAGACAGGGATTTAAATATTGCATCTGGCTGCTAGAATAGACAAAATAGCACCTTCAACAAGAACATTGTTAAAGTGAGAGGCCAACGTGTAGTCAATCAGCTTAAAATCAGGCAGTTTTGTATCAAATTTCAGCAAAATTTTAATTGTGTACGAATTGTTTTCAATAAGACAAGAAATTTAGCAAGTTTTTAACAGGTAGGAGTTAAGCGTATCATCTGGCACAGCTTAAAACGGATGGAACAAGTTAGTGTTTTAAAAAAGACTAATTCTCAGTCCAACATTGTAACTTTCTTAAACATTTCAGAAAACTAAGGCGTTCCAATTATGAAATATTAATTTTTCTCTCAAAATTCAGCGAGTGAGTAAATTTAATACGTAAACGAAATTACCTGAGACGTTTCAAAAAACTCTATTTGAAACAAAATTCACCAAAATAAATTGAAACAGACATTTCATAAATCAAACAAAAGTATAATTTTTTTTTTTTTCATCTTCGTCTTAGAACTTTTTTTCCCCTTCAAGCACAGCCTTTGGTATTTACCAAACTGATTAAATGCCCCGAAATATTCCTGGTAGTATTTAACATGCAAATGAACTCCTTATTTAAAATCGGATTCTTTTGTCTCCGCTAAGCCGGACGAAAAGTCCCCCCTTTCCACGGGTTGTTAAGAAAGGTATAGAAGGGGGCTGTACGCCAATCACCCTTTTCGCATCTCAATTCTCTAATCGAAATTGATTTGTCAAGCTCGCCGTGAAGGAAAAGTCGGTTAAAGGCAGGAATGTCGTTCCATACGGTTTGTTTGGGAAAGAGGAATTGGGAAAGAGGGGACTCTGGAACGAGAGGAGGCAATGGAATATCTCATTGTTAGATGTGTGACTATGAGTGAGATAATTTTCGGCAGGGAGAGCTAGTTAATGGTAATGCATGATGAGCTCCATCAGTGAACGCCACTGAATATCTCGATTAGAGCGTCTGTTTGCATAATGGTGAAATATAAGCATTCTCATTTCGAAAAGTTGCTTTATGTTATACGGACAAGAGGTGTTTGCACGAGAGGCCGTCGCCGACTTGAGTTTCCGCTCATTGAATCGGTATCATTGATTAGAAATGCATTCATAAGTACTAAATCACAAGAGATATTAATATCGAAGAGTGGGTTTTCTATAAGGCGCAGCGAAACGAAAACAAGACAGACTATATGCAGAACATGTCACGAAAGATGGTAACACAAATAGGTGTGTGTATAGAAGTTCCCTCAATTCGGAATCAGGGAGAAGCAACGTGAACGTTCACTGCCGTGCCATTTTTCTGTTAGACGTTATCGAAGTGAGGTCAATGAGTCGTGGGTGCGTCAAAACATCACTATCGGCCGTATTCACCAAGTACTTGACACCCGTGTTAACCCCTTTAGATGTTAAATAGACATAAAATATACATCCATTCGGCATCTGACCCTCGTTTAGGTGGGTTAACACGGGTGTCAAATACTTGCTGAATACGGCCGTTAGAAAGACAGAAAAGAGGAACAGATAGATGCAGAGCGTTTTTTGACTGAGCCACATTTAACGGACAGCGTTACGTGGAAACTTTGCAAAAAATGAAGCGCACCGTCAGCTAAACGCTCAAGAATGCTACGACTGCTGGCCATCATTTGGTTTTACAATAATGCCAGCCAACATGTTGTGAAGGTTATCTTGATTATACCCTGCAGGAATTTCAGTGGAAAGCCCTTGCACCTACTTGCATACAGTCCAAATCTCTCCCCACGTGGTTTCCACATTTTTTAGAGATTTCAGGAAAAACAATCATGGCCATCTATTTGCATCGGACGAAGAGGGTGCACGCATGTATAACAATTACGATTCCGAAGGCAACTGCATACACTTCCATGAAAGCATTGACCGTCTTGTCTCGTATTGGGATAAATACACTCTATAACAAATAAATCGACGCACCAAGAAGGAGGTGTCCGATTGAGACGAAAATTGGTGGATAGGAAGACAATGTACAGAATAGTAAATGATTAAAATTTCAGAACAATTGAATAATTTATTTCAGAGTTACAGTAACAAGTTCAATAAGGTGTTGACCCGCCGCTAGCCTGGATACAAGCTGCCACACGGCGTGGCATAGACCCATAAAGCTCCCGGATGGTCTCCTGCGGTATTTCCTGCCAAAATTCGCTCCAATTGTCGAACGAGGTCATCAACAGTCCGTGCCAGATGCAATCGTCTTCCCATCATGTCCCAGACATGCTCGATGGGAGAGAGATCTGGCGATCTGGCAGGCTAAGGAAGAGTTTGACAAGCTTGCAGACAGTTTAGAGCAACACGAGCCGTATGTGGTCTGGCATTGTCCTGCTGAAAAACCAGCCCAGGGCACTGCAAAAGGAACGGTGGCAAAACAGGTCTTAGGATGTCGTCCACGTACCGCTGTGCAGTAAGTGTACCTCTAATGACGACCAAAGGGGTCCGGCTGTCAAAGGAAATGGCACCCCAGACCATAATGCCTTGTTGAGGGCCGGTGTGGCGTGCAATAGTGAAAGGAGGATCCCCCTCTGCCCTGTGCGTCTCCAAACACGTCTTCGATGATCGTCAGGACACAGTTGGAAGCGGGATTCGTCGCTAAAGACTATACGTCCCCAGTCGACATCATTCCAACCTGATCGAGCCCTGCACCACTGTAATCTGGCTCGGCAGTGTGCAGGCGTGAGTGGCAGGTGGGGTAACGGTCGGCGCGAGCGTAGATTTCGCTCTCTCAACCGTCTGTGAATGGTCATGATGGACACTGGTGTTTGGGTTGAACGTCTGATGGTTGATAGAGATGAAGAAGGCGCTGTGACAGCTGATCGGACCATTACTCTGTCCTCACGATCTGTTGTAGCCCTAGGTCGACCGCTACCATCCTGAAGCTGCACTCTGCCATTTTCCACCCATCCTTGCCAGCATCTTCGAATCGTCGCATCGCTTCGACTCAAATGACGAGCGATTCTCCGATTAGTCCAACCGGCCTCTTTCAATCCAATGATACGACCTCTGTCAAACTCCGACAGTTGCTCGTAATGAGCACGAATCCTGCAGCGAGGCATTTTTTAAGTTGTTGAAAGGTCATCTGAATCGCAATCGAACCGAAAGTTTTAACAACCGTTGAAGAACTGCTCCTTATATACGTCTGCTGGATGCGCAGTTCCAATGCGCTAGAGATCAAACTATTCATTCATTGGACATCAAATTTGAATCATTTGCATTTCTGTTCAAAATATTCATGCATACGAAATTTCAAAGCAATCGGATGATTGTTTCTTGGTACGTCGATTTTTTTGTTATAGAGTGTATATTACATGACCCTTACGTTTTAAATGACTAGCAATTTGCTTACTCTTTTGCCATGTCGTTAACATTTGACTGCCCCTTATATTCTAAAATTACTTAAATACGTGCAAAATCTATATTGGACAATTTTACTGAAAGCATTCGGCTTTGTAAAAAAAAACATTTTCCGTTCATAAAAGTAGTTTCGTCACATTTCCGCAACTGTACAAATGACAGACTAAATCTATGTATAATAATACATTTACTCCAAAAGAAAACTTATAGGCAATGGGAATAGAAAAAGGGTTAGTAAAGCCAGAAACAGGGAATAGCTTGGTGTCCGTAATTGGCTGTAAATAGCACCGTTTGGGAAAAAGGATCTGTAGGGAGAGCGTGCGGAGGGAGCCGGTTTAGAACCCGAGAAATGTGGGTGGTAGAATCATGCGCAATCCAGCTCGGCCAAAAGGAAGGTATCCATTTGACCGACCTTCAATTTCCGGGTGTTGTGCGTGCGCAGGTATGTGATCTCGTGCCGGCACACTACTCCTCCCCCCTCCCTAGAGAGTCAGTCTGAGGCTGACGAGCGATGTTCCAAGCGCTGTGGAATGTTGCCACTCGTCGTGGACTTTGTGGGGTTGCTGCCGCGCGTCGCGGACTTTGGTGAAGTCGCTGCTGGTCGTTGCGGTCTTTGAATGAGCCCAGCGAGAGATGGAAGAGGTCGGTGCTGGTGCCATCTGATGCTGTAGGCGAAAAGAAGAATGCGTGCCCGTAGTCTGGGCCATCAGTGTAGGGAAGCGTGAGGCAGGAGCTGGCTTAGAACCCGAAGGTAAGCCAGGAGCTGACTTAGAACCCGAAAAATCTGGGTGGTAGAATGAGGTGCAATCCAGCTCGGCCAAAAGGTACCCATTTGTCGGGTGTTGTGTGTGCGCGCGTATGTCATCTCATGCCGCCAGGATCTTTGGTAAGAATGGGTTTACATGTTAATACGAAATAGTGCTATGTGATACAGAAATAGAACTAAAAAAATAGAATTGGAAATGTGCAGTAGATTTCCATTTTTGGCGGAAATCGCAGTGTTTGGAAAAAAGTTATTTTCAAGAGCGGTCTAAAACTCAATACGAAAATTAAAAATAGTATGTACTAACTCCATGCAATTACTTAAAAATAAAATAAAATAGCCTGTTTGCATGGTAGCGCCATCTACGTTCACAATTCGTAACTAATTGTAGTAGCACGCAGATGTTCTGAGAGAAATAGGATACTATTACTACTTTTGAAGAAGTAAAATCCAGCATTTCGAAATTGTATTGTTAAGTACCAACTGTTTAGATAATGTGTGTAATTAGCCTGCCACAAATTGTATATCAGTGTTTCATGCCACCTCAAATTTTACCAAAGTGAACAGTCTAAAAAACGCAAAATATTTCCTTACTTTGACGCTGAGTGCTTAATGGTTTCTTTGCAACCCTACTGACATTTCACAAAATTCGCTATGAAATATTTTAATGGAAATATTAATGAGAGATGAAGCGTTTTATAATTACTGCAGATATAAAAATCTATCATTTTGAACACATTTTAAATCTTTGTGTACACTATTCTCAATCTATTTCTTGTTCCAAGTCATACATAATTCAAAAAAAAAAACCGACAAAGTTTTAAACTTTAGCTGATATCAGAAAGTAAAGATTAAAGAAGACTTTGCTTCTGGTTCTACTGACATTGCAGAAGAGAGTTTAAAGAGTCTTAGTGAAATTGATGTCCCAGGGTTTAAGATGAAGATCTAATTTGCATGCTAAATAGTTCTATCCTCATTTAAATGCAATCAGCCATCTATTCGTTCCAAACGGTCCAATTTTTCAGATTACCTTAAAAGGATTAAAATGTTTATTTAAGGACAGTAAGTAAGGACATTCAAACTTTTTTTTTCCATTTCAGTCACTTTAAATATTTAGATATTACATACAGCATATGAAATTGAATCTTTGACACTGAAAGCGATTACTTAAATAAATGTATTTCTATCATTAAATTTCATAAGTAAATTACGGTATTGTTTATGTTTCATGGATGAAACCTGTTTTCTATATACATCTGATGGTGTTATTTATAAATCTAGATATTCTTTTTAAAAACTAAGTTCAATACAGGCATGTTTATAGTTAGCATATTTCATATTTTGTATTAAATGATGATAGTTTTCTCAAAAATCATTAAAAAATGTTTTGTGATAAATCTCTTACTTATTTTAGTTATCATGAGTATAAAAATATTTTGTCCTTTAATCTAATTAATACTTCTGGATACAGATTTTTAAGTTTCAATATCTAAACGATAAAAAAGTTTGTATCTAATTCACACAAAAATTTAATCTAACAGAAAAAGTATTTCATGAAAATCCACAATAAGCAAATTTAATTTTCAAACTATCATTTTTTTCAATCGATTAGGATATTCTGGCATATATATATATATATATATTGATTATAAAGTTGAATATGTATTAAAACACTATGTTATGATGACAAATGAAATTTTAATTAATGCTTTAAGATATCGCATCAGGCTGCAAGACATATTTTCTATATTTTGCTTTCTTTTCTTCCTGCTGACATTGTAAAAACATAGTTACTCTTTCACCTTCTATAATCTATAGAAGTGAAACATGCATTATTTAAGCTTCATCAAATATTATCTATTCTTGTTAAATAATTCTTTTGTTTTCCCTTTTAATTAAGCTATGCAAACATTGAATTGATTAGTTTAATCACTAAAATGTATGCTACTTTAGATGAATGTAAAAAAATTTTAACTCATAAATAACAATACCAGTCATTCTGTTAATGTAGCAAATACATTTCCATTTCTCTTAATAAAGAATTATAAAAGTATATAATATTTAACATTAAAATTAAAGTCAAATATTTGAAATTTTCGAACACTGTAGTCATACAGCATTGTCTAATTTGCATTAAAAGAGAATTTTATAGTATTAACGAAGAGACTTTCAAATACTGTCACCATATAAAAATACATTTAAGGAAACACTTTGAGAAACTATTTCCATTAACTACATTCCAAAAAGAATAACTAGAATTCTTTGAATCTGATGTTTATTTTTCAAGTAAAGATTATGAATTTTAATTATCATGTACAAACACTCAGGCTGCTGAAAACGCGAGCTTGCCTTTGTCTTTCAAATTTAAATAAAATATTCTCGGTGATTTTCTTTTACTTTTGTCTTTCACTGATATTTTAAATAAATGTAATGTAAATCTTGGCAATTTCTTTTTACTACAAGTTTGTTTTATTTTTGGAGTACTTTTTAACATAGGTAACTTTAACTAACAGCGTCCTTTAAAGAGATTGCTCTCTAAATATTAATATGTATTTACATATATAATAAACTGATATTATTATTAAATTACATATATTTTTATTAAATTACATTAAATCAAGATCATGGCTATGTTTTCCAACTTTAGCACGCGACACATCTGGCTGTGTCAAGAAGTTCTTTAGCAATATGGCAAGCGATTGGCTATTCAATCGACGCCCATGTTGCTGGTAGTTAAACGGAGCGATGACAACGGCTGCACTTTTTCAGCATTGCGTAGTATAGCCAGTTATTTTTTGTATTGATGTAAAAAGAGTTGCACTGTTACAGCTAGCTGCAGACACTAAAGATAAAAGGTTTAAGTGTGATTTGGTTTTGAAAATTTCGCGAAATATGCATTCACGTTGATTAATTTCCCTCATTAATAACTGAATGATTGTGTGCGAATCTAATCCCGCGGACCATCTAAGTCAAGAGTGGCCAAATCGTGGTGCATCATCCAAGATTGACGAATACAATAATTTCATGTGGCGCATCCTCATCTTTGTGCTTACATATTGTTTTGGGACGGGCAGATTGAAGACTTTCGAAGATCGCCTACTGAATATCGGAAAAGTTAATTCTACATTTCTCTTCCCCAGAACAATAATTTCAGCCACGCAGGTGGTATAGTGGCTAAGGAACCGTTCTATCACACCATGGGTACGGGCTCAATACCTGGCTAAGGGTTTAGGTTTTAAATTGTCTGTCCATGTATAAGGGGTAACGTTCGGTGCCCCTAAAATAAAATGGCCAATAATTCTGGCGTGTGGCGAATACTTGACGAACAAGTACCCACCTTTGTAGGGGGAAAAACAGCAATTTCAATCTCTATAAGTTTTTACTTTTCCACCTAGGGAATGCAATCCCGATCCCGCGGGAACGGGATCCTGCGGGATCCCGCACGAATATTTGCGGGACTAGTCCCGCGGGATTAAGGCAGTAATCCCGTGGGATTGAAACTGAAAAATGAATAATTTTATTACAGTTTCACGCCTCTTTCCCGATCATCAATCGGCCAAAACGTTTTGCATAAGATGAACAATAAGAACCAGTGATCTTGGGCGCTCATACCTATTGGCAGGTAGGCACCTTAGTCCCCCCCCCCCCAGCTCCCATATTGTTATGATTTAAGTACTGGTATAACGCAGAAGTGCTTCAACACTAAATATTGTATCTTTCTGGGATAGAACCCTTGACTTGTCCTCCCCCCTTCATTAACAAAGAAGGCAGCAACCATATGGCCGCCCATGTTAATGATATCTTTAAAAGGTGAACTTCAGTTAACCACCAAAAAATAAATGGCTCCTTCAGAGTTCCATAGAAAGAAAAAAAAAATCTTTTGTTAAGCGCTTTTGTAATCTCATATTCAGTATTGTAATTATTCGTCAAAATTTGATGAAGATTAGCGTGAAACTGTAATAAAATTATTTATTTTTCAGTTTCAATCCCGCGGGATTACTGCCTCTTTACGTTGAAGACGAGTGCCTCTTTACGTTGTCTTTTTTACATTCTTCTTTAGCGACTAAAAAGTAATAGTATATTATAATGAATATCACGACTATAATTTTTATATTTATGTAAGGTATTGTATTAATTATCAAATAGTATTATTATTAAACTTCATAAAGCTTATAATCTTACTATTTCCTACTTTCCTTTATTGAAATCAGTTTTTAGTTTAATGAAATATTAATACCGCGGGACCAACAAATCTCAATCCCGCAATCCCCCGAAGCTAAAAACATTCCGGGATTGCATTTCCTATTTCCACCCCTATATTAAGGCCTTTCCGAATTCATATTTTCCGACTCTACCCGTGTACGTAAAGATACAACAAGGTGCTTGAGTTGTATACGACGCGTCTAAACTTCTCTCTGAAAAGATACTTTACATCACCGATCCAAGTCCAATATGCAACAGGCCGAGTACGTTCGCAGTGATCCTGGCTCTGCAGATTCTCTTGGGATTACCATTAACATTTTCTGAGGGGAAGGCCATAATCTTCAGAAAATTCCTTCCCTCATCTTTAAATGGTGAGGAGAAGCTATGCAAAATACTCCCAAGTGCACATTTAGGAAGGTGAACCGGTTTTTCCAAGATGAGAATCCAAAAAATAATTAAAACTCTGAACACTTGCGAATTTGAATTTGGATCCTCTCAGAAATCTCTACTGCACAGAAGTGTCTGCTTTTCATTCTCGAAGAGCCAACCACTAGGGATGCTGTGGATGAAGGCCGCCAGACCCAGGCTTCAGTGGGGTCAGCAAACCAAAGTATCTGTGTGTTCTAATTATATCTTTCAAACCAGGAGCGTAGCCAGAAATTTTTCATGGGGGGGGATTTACGACTACTACAACTCATATATATGTATACGTGTGTGTGATAATGTAGTGAAGAATATACATTTTGTATGGCAAAAAATTTCTCATGGGGGGTTATGACCCCCCTAACACCCCCCTTGGCTACGCCCCTGTTTCAAATAAATGTGAAAATTTTCAAAGAATTTCTATAAATTCTATCCGGAAAAATTAAGCTAGCAGTTTCCGGGAGGCGTAAATATTCAAAAGTCCCCCCCACCCCCTTTCTCTTCAGATCTAAATTGTGGCGAAAAACTCCAAGAAGGACGTATGTAAATTTAAACGGCACATTTAGAGACATGATCTGACCTGCAAAACACAAAACTTCTTCACCACGATATTGAGTCAGCGCGGCGTTTGGTGAACCGTGTTAAATGGTTATTGGCAAAATACGACATTACTCAGCTTCCCAAACAGTCCCAACGACTTGCCCCTTGCGACTTTTGGATGTTTCCAAGCTATAAAACCTTGCTCAAAACACACCGGCAGTTCAATGAGATAGAGGCGATTCAAACAATGCGACGAAGCAACTTAAATTCATCCCGAAAACTGACAATCAGGACTTCAGCATTTGGTCTGCAGCAGCGCTAGCGTCTAGTTCAGTCGAATGGAGGTAATTTCGAAGGATGCTACCGGCCAGTTGATAAAAAAATAATATGAGGATGTACTAGTCGGATAGTTTTGATACACACCTCGTATATGTGACTCATTTAACACCATGACATGTATAAAAAAGGAATAACAAGGCTGATACTAATAAGAATTGAATATTTCTAGAAAATTTGTGAGAGAGTGGATTTGAAAATTGCCATTACTGTCTGTAGGCCTGTGAAAACACTTATAATCATCTACAAAAAATAAATCTGATCCTTGATTGCTATATCAATCATTGCAAAATAATTAAAAATTGTTTTTTATGGCATAATACAAGACACTAACTATTGGCAGTACTAATCATGTTTTTAAGTAAGTTATCTTTTGCTTAGTATAATCAGCTCTATTAAAACCTTTTAAAACACTCTGCAGTGGATGTAAATCCAACGGAACTGTCAGCTGAGATGCATTATTTCCTACTTAGCCACGGAAAGATGACATTACATTTTGATTTATTTCAGAACATGGATTTCATAAACATATATTTGTGCTCACCAGTTGAATCTGGAGTCATAAATACACACCAGCACGTGAATAAATCAATATGGATTTAAACACAAACTGTGGGGTTTCCTCTGGGAATCATTGGTACTTAAACTCAAGGTTCATTTGGTAGCTTGTTTCGCCCATGATTTAGTACTTCGAATTCCGAGCGCTCGGCGCTGTTCCCGCGGAGTTATGATAATTAGCTTAGAGCACTTCTGTGTAGTAGCATCGAACATGAATAATGCTGTACATCATGATGGTGTTCTTGAATAAACATGCACATTTGTGTGCAGACGATAATTAGGTTGGATGAGAATTCTATTGAAATGACATTTAATAAATATAAAATAATATGATGTGTCTTTCTATTGTAATTACGTAACAAATTCATATGGGTCATCTCAGAACTTCTGAATGACATGAAAATACAAATTTTTTTATATCATTATGCAATGTCTATTTCTACAAACGTACACATCGTATTATTATTATCATTAATTCAGTTTGATTTTAAATTCTGGCAGTAAAAACTGTTTCTCTCTATTCTAAAAAAAAAAGTAACGTACGCTGCCGCCACTGTCAAGAGCTTGTTCGGCTATCTCCTCCTAAACCGTAGGGATTTGAGTTTCGACTAAGGTGTCACGGATTTGGAAAATTCCGAGGAATCCGATAAACTGACTTAAATTTCGACATTCGAATTACTTTAGAAGATATTCATAAAAAGCTTACAAAATAAGCTTAATGGTTGCCAGATTTGACAATTTTCGCCAGCATAAAATCATTCATGCTTTGCAAGAAAGCAATTCCAAGTATTAGAATCGCGTTAAAGTGACAAATATGAAGTAGAAATACACCAGTTTAACGCCAAATTTAAATGTACGTGAAAAAATAAATAAGTCAAAGTGTGTTACACAAAGTTGACGATTTTCAAATAAGTTCTCTTAGGTAACAGGAGTTCAGAATTACCGATTATTCGTTTTTCTAAAACAGAATAACTTATTGCTATTGTTAACTATTTATAATAATATAATGCATAACCTGTTAATATTACTAATATTTTATCTTATGAAATTTAAGAAAAGCGTTATGAAAGATTATTAAAATTTGGGATGCAATAATGGTTGTCTCATAAAAATATTTAAATATTATATTTCCACCACATCCCCCTACATTGTTAAAAAACTACAAACTTTAAAACATATTTGTACTCTTTATTACTTCTTGCCGCTTTCAAAATTACTTAAACAAAATATGAATGCATTTAACCATTTAACATTTTACATCTTATGTTTCTACCATAGCTTTCTTCAACAAGACGTGCCAATATTTGCCAAACGTGAATTTTAAAGATTTTTTCCAGTTTATATAAATTAAGATCTTTGGATAAACACTATTATGTCTTTCAGTGGGGAAAAAGTTTAAATTTCATCTAGCAAAAAGTTAGCACATTAATTTCGACAGAATTTTACAGCTTTAGAAATCGTAAGCCTTTAATGTCCATGATCATTCCAAACATCCAAAAGAAGATCACGTCAAAGAAAAAAAAATATTTTTCATCAAAAAGTTTAAAGGAATATGAAGAGCTGTTAGAAAATAAATATCCAAACTAAATACAAAATTTATAATTGGTTATGCATTGTATAAATAGCAAAGTTAAAATTGTTTATTTGTTCATTTTCTATACTTAAGTGTGGTTATACGTACCTTTTAATGTAAGTTTTACAGGCGTGGTTTTACATACCTTATTTGGCGCATATGTGATGTATTGATGCATAAACATGTTTCATACTCAAGGGATAAAGGACTTCTGAATGTAATTTGACTGACAGTTTTGTACATTTTATTTTATTCTTTTTTTTTTAATAAACCAATATCGTTAGGCGATTTCAATGAATTACCACATGTATTTGCGTCTGTGTTCACATCTTGTACTAAAATAAAATATCTATAAATTTTTTAAGTGTATTCCTCTTTTTTCCATGTCTTGTTACTCCTGAATCGGGACAACTACAACCATCTGACTTCCGTTTAAAGAAAATTTAGAACTTAAAAAAGCTTTTTCTGTTTAGATTTAAACTACTCGCATTTTCTCTAAGTACTCCATTGAACCAAAAGAAAGAAAAGAAAAGGAAAGAAAAGAAATTGATATTATCTAACGAAAAATATGTTAAAAACTTTTTTTACGCAAAGCTTAGTTGCAGTCACCACAACTTTACTATTGTGGCGTTTCTGTTAATTATTTTTAACATTCGCCTAAATATGTGCTCACAAATATGCCTTTGAAATTATGTTATGATAAGCATAAATAAATTGAATACAATGATATTTAATTCTATCTTAAATTTAAAACACATAAAATTATTCAAATTATTACTTTTGTGGCGCTGTTTTGTAATCTAACTTAACACTTTTAAAAATATCTTTATTTCATTGTTTTAAATTATTCTTGAAATACACGTAATGAAAAATATAAATACAGTATTTTCCTTATTTAGAAAATTTGTAAAATATAACCTAATAATCTTGAAGCACTCGTAATGTATAATGAAAGATCACTTAGGAACATTCTTCGTGTAATTAATCTCAATTGACTTGGATTTAAAAATTTTCGTGTTTCTAAGAAAGGCAAACCCCTTTCAAAAGAAGTACACAACTTCTTTTTTTTCACACTATTCACTTTTATATTTTCTTAAGCCAAATAAATGGCAGTAACACATATTTGAATATTCTTCTTCTCTCCTACAAGTGTGTTTTTCTTTTTCAACGAAACTTTTGGATGCGTTCGAACATCAGTCATGAATCGGCTATAATTCAGAAACGTGAATAGCAAGCTAGATTACCCAAGAGAGAATTTTTTTTTTTCTACATCCTGGGTTATATTTTATAAAGCACTTTTTCGACCTGCAATGAAGACATCCTTTTAAAAATTCACAGATTCTTTAAAGTTCTGAGTTTTATAAGCACATTTGTTTTTTCATTTTCAAACAACCGAATACATGGATGTATTAATTAAGAACCTGCGTTTTTTAGTTTTCAAGCTGGAAATGGCTTAGTCATCGCTAATTTCTGCACCCATTCTTTACCAAAAATTTCTTTCAAGTTCGGCTGAAAACATTTCTTCTTTTTAACCCTTTGAAGCGCGGTGGTTGCGCGGTGAAACCGCCTAATTCCAGCGCTTTCACTGCTAGTCGCAAGAAAATAGGGTTGAATGATCCCGATGCTGAAAAAGTAACAACACGATGGACGATCGAATCTCCCATCTGGCACCACAGAGCTAAAGAAGTATTCTGATACAGCTGACTGTCGGTAAACTTCTTTAGTTCTGGGGCGCCAAGTAGGCTATTCGATCGACATCCATGATGTTTCTAGTTAAATGGATCGATGGCAACGGCTGTCCTTTTTCAGCGTTGGGCAGTCTGTCTAGTTGGACTTCTATATTGATGTGAAAATGTTTGCACTTCAAAGAGTTAAAGTGGTGCATGGATTTAGAAATGAGATTAGAATTCTTTGAGATCATATGCACAATATGGTAATAATTCTTATTGACAATTATGCTGTTACTTGCATATTGCAACTAGTATTGCCTGGTTTCGTAAAATTTGCTTAATTAATAACAAAAAGTCAGAAGTCATAATTAACTGGACTTGTGCATTTTGACTTTGTCGTTTTCATCCAAATATGTATTCTAGTATTTTTGCAATGCTTCGTGTCTCAACTCGGCTTGTTGCGGAATAGTAAAACTTTCTAATCTTTTTTACTTGTCCTTCAATTTAACTCAGCACGTCATTTAACGAATTTGTAACTACACAGAAAGTCGTTCGCACTTTATGGAAAAGATTTTGTAATTTATTTTATCATTTGCATTTTGAGATAAAACTTTGGCACCTTCAGAATAATCGTCTGCTAATGTTTTCTTTTGATTGGAATGTAAAATAAAAGATTTATTTTTAAAATGTCTCCTAAAATTGATAGATGGCTCGAAGGTTAAGTAACTGCTCTTTCCGAGGAGAAATATTCGTATCAGCAAATTATAAAGCGATGCAAAAATCTCGGTTACAGCATTTAAAAAAAAAAAGTTTTTATAATGTATTCAATTTGAAAGGAAAAAATAAAACATCCAGCTGAAAGTAAAAATGAAAAAATACCGCGAAACTTCATCCCAAGACAGTTCGAACGCAGACAGCTACCAAGAAAGTGAAGTCTCCGATCCTAAAACTGAATCTGTCGACTCAAAGATTCATTTCATCGAAGCTAGGAATGCCTTCCGGCACTATAAATCAAATCATTCAAAAAGATTTAAAGTTCAAAAAGGTGTGTAAACCTACTAAAGTTCATCGGCTTTTGCCAAAACATATTGCTGGAAGCAAAACAAATTGTAGAAGATTATATGAAAAACACCTAGCTGTTGAAAAATGGAAATTTGTGGTAACATTCGATGAAGCATGGGCATATTTAAATGACTTTAATAAAAGAAAATCAATTTTCTATTGCTCAACTGACGGGAATGACCATTCTAAATGGCTTCATCCGTGTACAGAAAAGTTCCCATAGAGATTCATGATAGCTGCAGGATTTTGTTACAACGGCAAATTAAAAATAAAAAAGTCTCAAGAACAGAAAAAATTAATTCACTCTACTATCAGCAGAATATTTAAGAACCAATTTTTGAAGAAGAAATTCCAGTCATACATGGAAAGGACATTGATAAAGTTGAGCTTCATATGGACAGAGCCTCTAGTTACACGTCATCTGCCGCTTATTTAGTAAATAAAGAATCAGAAACAAGAATAAAGTGTTTCCCATTAGATGAAATACCTGTAAAATCACCTGACGCTTCTCCAATCAACTTTTGTGCTTGTGGTTTGTTAAAACGATTCTTAGGAAAATGGCATTTAAGAAAAATGAACAGATTTTGGAAAAAAGTTCAAAAGCAATGGAGCAAAACTGACATGAGATTAGAAAAAGTTTACTTTCATGCAAAATTCGAGCTAGAGCTTTTGTGAAGAATCATAGCTATCAGATAGAAGAAAATCGCCACAAAAATGCCGCATTTATAGATGAAACTTAACTATCAAAATAGTTTCCATAAAGTGCGCACGACCTTCTGTACTACATGCAAATGCATTTGTATTTTCTTTATACTTATGCATTGCTACATATCAGATTTGAATAAGTGCAAGTTGCCCACATTCGCGCTTGTGTAAATCTAGATCCCAGTGGAGCATACAAACGCCAAGCTAGGAAGCAAAGATTGTAAAAGAATATATTTTACCCCCATTATGTCTTTGTAATAACGAAGCAACAATGAACACAGACAGTTGTAGGTTGGGTTTAACTTTAAAAATGAAAAAAATAAAATAAAACACGCTTAAAGGTAAAGCTCTACGCCAGCTACGAAAGGCAATTTAAAAAAATAATAAAAAGAAATTTGGATAACGGCAAATATGTTAAGAAGAAAATCGGTTATTTCTTAACACTTCTTTTGAATTTTAAAGTTGAAAAATAATTTTTAACAAAAGCATTTTAGCTACCAAACGATGTAGAGCCATTGAAGTATTAGCTTTAATTCAGTGAACGGATGCTTATATCTACTAGAATTGAAATAAGTCTTGAAAGCAGATCTCCGAAAATACTTTGAAATATTAAGTAGTAGGAAGACTTTTTAGCATTTGATAATAGCACACTGTCTGTGGTCGATGTATTTTTATCTTACTAATACAAAATCTCTTTGTTTTACTATTATTGCAAGTTTTAAATGCCTAATTTCTAGAGCAAGTTATTTTACTTTTATAGTTTGTTAAAACGGAATTTTTACCTGGAGTTCTTTCATTAAATTTCGATGGTAACTAAATTTCCAGTTTGAATGAACAAAAACCACTTTTTTTTTATGGAAAAACAGAAAACAATGGCAAATATTTTGATGAAGCAATCGGTATTTCTCAAAAGTTATATTACAATGACGGATTTCTTTTTTTCTTTTTTTTTTTTTTACAAAAATTATTAAACACATTTAATAATTTTGTCTCGTGCTGTGAAAAATAATTCAATAATTTATTTTTATTTAATCTCCAAAGCTGATTTTTATTTTTGAAAACAGTGATCTCTCATTTACATGACTCTCACAGTTACACGATTTCTTCTACACTTCCCTAAAAGTCGGATAAGTGAGAGGTCACCAGTTAATACGTCATAAAAAATATAAAACTTCCTGAAGCGCTTTCATTGAACTGGAGTAACTTAATAATAAACGTAAGATTTAAAATTCCAATAAATTATTTTGATGATTATATTCCGTACACAAAAAATTGAGCTCTGTTTTTGATGTCACTTCAGCGAAACCAGTTGCCTTGAGGTTATAAAATTTAGTTCCGCTTCAATCGAAGAGTAAAAATTAACTTAATAAATTTTCTACTGACTGAAAGACTCTAAAACAATCTTTAAGCAAATATTTTAATCGGCGAAACAAAAGATAAGAGTTAGGGGCAGTGTAATATTTTTTAAGAGGTCTTTAATTCTTTAAAAGTGATGAAAATCGAAAAATGTGTTGCTTTCATGTATATGATCCCATATTTACAAAAATAATTTATTTACACGAAACTGTGCATATCAATACAATTTCTTTTTTTGTTTGCCTTAACTTTTCAAATGATTTCCAAGTTTATTAGGAAATTTAAATTAATTAACACATTAAAAACAAATATTTTCTATATGTGGCTCGCTGCGCCTAATGCACTTTGCAACAATACGCTAATAAGTACAATGTACATTAAAAATTTAATTTTTAAGTACAATGTACTTGGAACAATGTAATTTTTAGGTACAATGCACTTAAATGTTTAAAAAATCAACATTTAAGTGAAATGTACTTAAAACAATCGAATTTTTAAGTCCAATGCATTTTTCAACAATGCGATAGTAACTGCAAAGTACACTTAATTTTTAAGTATACAATGTATTAGGAACAATCTAATTTTTGATAGAAAGCACTTTGTAACAATGCACTGTTAATTTTTGAAAGTACATTGCACTTAACTTTTAAGTACAATGTACTTGGAACAATATGATTTTTGGGTACAATGTATTGTGCAACAATGCGATAGTAAGTGCAAAGTACTCTTAAAAATTAATTTTTAAGTATACAATGAATTAGGAACAATTGAATTTTTGGTAGAAAGCACTTTGTAACAATGCGCTATTAAGTGCAATGTACTTTTAAAAATTAACTTTTGAGCACATTGCGCTTACTAGCACATTGTACCTAAAAATTAGATTGATCCAGGTACATTGTAATTAAAATTTAATTTTTGAAAGTACATTTCACTTTCTTGCGCATAGTTACAAAATGCTTTGTACCTAGGCAAGATTGTTCCAAAAACTAGATTGTTCCAAAATACATTGTATTGTTAGAAATTAATTTTTAAAATTATATTGCTTAAAAAAGTACATTGTTACAAAATCATAATACTTTCAAAGTGCACTTTACTTATAAGCGCAATATTACATAATCATAATACTTTCAAAGTACATTTTACTTATAAGCCCAATATTACATTGTAAATGGCAATACCTTAAAACAGTACACTGTATATATTTAAAATTTCATTTAAGTTAAAAACTGAGTTGTCAAAAAATGCATTATGAAGTATATTGTTTTTATTTGGTAAGTTTTAACTATGAGGTGCAATTAAAATAACCATAATATTGTTGCAAAATTTCTGCTGAGTTGACATTTATGAGTATAGTTTTTAATGACTCATCTTATGATTGTTGTACTCAAGAAGCAGCTTTTTCAGGTTCTTTAGCTTAAAAGTTGAGTGTGTATGGAAAATTCCACTAATCCGTCCAATTAACAGAACGAAACACAAAGTTTATTGGTGCTACAAATTCTTAACAAGCGATAACACGTTTTATAACAGTCAGCTGATCACAGAGGTTTCTTCGAATACTGCATTTTGCATAAAATGAAATCCTTCAACAGCACGGGACGAAATAAGGATTAGCTTGCATCAAAAAATGCTTCAAGCTTAGCACGCCTTATAAACTTATTTAGCTCACTGCAAAATCTTACATTTTTGTAATAACAGTAAACTGCAGTCAGTAGCGGATTCAGGGGAGGGGCTACGGCGCTTCACCCCCCCCCCAAAGAGATTGCTAAAGGGTAACATTCTGCTTCATTATGCACTTTGAGTATGTAAAGTGATCTTTTTTAATCCCTTAGCCCCTCCCAAAAGTTTTTACATTGGTTTAGACTAAAATTTTGCTTTATTGTATATTTTGTTTGGGTGAAATAAGCTTTTTTCAAAATTTAGTTGCTCCCAAAACAGACTTTCTGGATCCGCCACTGACTGCAGTTACAGTTTTTTCTCATAACTTAAAAAAATTGAGTTAATAATTCAATAATATAAGAACAAAAGTTTTTTGCTTATAGACTCATTTCTCAGCACCGGTAGTGAAGTCGTAATTGAGTGCATTCCAAGCCGTTGCGGCGTTCATGACAACAAGCAGGCAGACTTCTTGGCCAAAGAGGGGACTCGATACTACATCCTCTTATTCTCACGACCCCCCTGCGAAATGCTAAGCGATTTCTCAGGAACAATATCCGGCAAAGAAGAATTTCCTCTCTTCCAGACATGGCCAATGAAAAAACATGTGATTGTCTCCTTGATGACCAGACTCGAAAACAGCTTTCCCTCCTCACTAGAGTCGAAGTGGTGAAGTGTTTCAGTCATCACTGGAGATGATTTTCTATAGGCTCTAGGATTGGACTTGCCGATTATCCACTCTGTCCCCCCTGCAATCTGAGCTTATAACTGGGAACATATTTTTAGCTAGCCCTCCCTTCTTGATGTTCGTTATTATGAAAGTTTTGGAGTCTTTTCCCGTTCTGGTGATGTCTGTCTATTGTACTGGATTGCAAGATGCCTTATGTCGGAGATCGCGTTAGCCCGCGTAATTTAAATTAATTAATTAATTAATTTTTCTTGTCAATGATGCTCATATATATTATTGTTGATGACTTAGGGAATGAAATTCATTTAACCCTTTGAGGCGCAACCCTTTTTCAATGCTGAAAAATGGGCAGCCGTTGCCATCGCTCGACTTAAATACCAGCAAGATGGCGGATGATCGAAACGTTCATCGCGTGCCACAGATCTAGAGACCCTTTTTTGACGACAGCTGGCTGTGCGCACAGCCAGCTGTCGTCAAAAAAGGGTCTCTAGATCTGTGGCACGCGATGAACGTTTCGATCATCCGCCATCTTGCTGGTATTTAAGTCGAGCGATGGCAACGGCTGCCCTTTTTTCAGCATTGGGCAATCTACCCAGCTGTTCTCGCGTTCTTCCATTTTTCAGCAGATGTCAGTGCTGTTAAAAATAATCGTGACCATTTTTTTACGAGAAATGACGTGCTAAAAAGTAAAGGATTCTCGTGGAGCTACGTCACCCGCATTTATTTTTATAGAAATCAAATCTGTTCTTCGTACATACACTGAAATTAAGAATGTAATAAAATATTAAAAATTTAATATAAAGTGAATCAGTTTTCCGTATAAGGTGATGTATTCATTGTCAGTTTAAAAAATATCCAACTATGCATAAGAAAGCTGCTTTTAAACGCAAAAAAGGCTGAAAATAAATACTCGTGGGATATAAAATTCATTCTACGTTTCTTTATGTACTCATTAAGAACTTAGTTTGAACTTAAATTCTAGATTGCGTTTTTTTATGATAACGTATTATACTGAACAGGCATTTTTTTCTACTGAGAGTTAAAATTCATGCATTTCATAGACTGCATAATGACCCCCAAGCCTTTTTAATGAAGACAGAGCCAGAATTTGCATATTAAATATTTTGCAATCTCTCAGGAGTACTTTGAATAATAAAAGAGGCTATTTGGGGCTTTGTCAAATGAATAAAATTTTATGCGCCTCATTTTTCTTTTGAAATTCCGAAACATTTTTGAAAATTGATCATAATTTATACGGATTAAAAAGCCTTCTGCAGTAAAGTATTTTTCGTGCATCATACTTACGAAAAAAGTCCATCAATCCAAAATGTCAAAAGGGTTTGAAAAATGAAGGTGGATTCTGCTATCTACATATAAAACATGTGTTTAAAAACAGCTAACACGTTATGACATAGATCTATTATATAAATTAGTATGAGATTTCATCCACCATGAGCATAACAGTTGTTTACAAACTTGTTACAGTTAAGCCGAAATATACCAATTTAAATATTTTTTAACAACACCAAAAATAAATAAATAAATATCAAGAATTATTTAGAATACTATACACAATTAAGGTCAAATAAACTAAGCAAAGAAATTTAAATAAACAGTCGACGTTAAGTAAACAAAAGAATATTGCGGTATGACTCGAAATGATCATACTTACCCGTTTACAAGATATTCACAGAGTTAAATTTTATTTTTGAAGGAAGGTATAAGTGAAATGTCTTATTAATGACTTAAATGCAATGACATTAAAGAACGACTTCTACAATTGTTGGGAAATCAATCTATCAGGTAATGGGTGATTAACAGCGGTATTTACTGAGCGACATAACTCCTCGAGTGAAATTACCTGAAAGGCCGGTTTGATTCTCGGAGACAATTCGGAAATTTTAGGTCGTGGTAACTGTTGTATTTGGCTTGGTGAACTCGCTGTGATGAATTAACTCGCAAGTTTAAATTTTTGTGAGTACGATCATTAATGTAACTTCTTAACGCTACCGCACAACCAGCTGTATCAGAAAACTGCTTGAGCTCTGTGGTGTCAGATGGACAATTCGATCGACCGAGATTTTGTTGGTAGTTAAATAGATCGATGACTGCGACTGCACTTTTCAGCGTTGGGATCATGTTTCCATATTTTTTTCGACTATCACTGAAAGCAAATAAATGGGTTGTTTTCACGTTGCAACTGTCAAATGGTTAACTTTAGAATAAGAAGTCTTTAAAACCACTTTTTGGTTGCTTGAAAAAAATCATCAAACAGTGCTGAATTGTCAAGGATGTGCCAGCTGCTCCAGTTGCTCCTAATTGCGCCAAATCAATCATGGTGTGCCAATCTGGTATAAAAAGATCGTTTTCGGACATTTTTGTTACAAATTCAGCAAAACTGCTACATTATTAATTTTTCCATTAAGCTGAAAACGTTTGCTAATCTCCCAAATTTTTTTACAAAAATCATCGCACATTTTAAGCATTCTAATTGCGATCTTAAAAATGAACTTTTTCATTGACATTTCTTTCTTTAAACCTCCAATGCCTTAAGAGTAAAAACTGATCCCTATTTTAAATTTAATTATATGTACGTTGGTAATGTCTTTTTGTTACCAAACTTTTATAAGCTATTGACGGTAGTTATTAGCAAATATTGGATTTTTGATTAAAAATAGACATTTTATTTATTGATGTTTAAAATAACTGAATTGTTTGAATAACTATTATTTCATAAGCTTTTGACACGACCCACCCACACACACACAAAAAAAAGCTGTTTTATGTTGTTAGCAAACAGGTTTTTTTTAGGTACCTCCTTATTTTAATTTTTTAGACTGGCATTCTTTAAAGGCATTTCCCTCTCCCCCAAATAATAAATTTTGTATTTCAAAAGTGACATTCTTGTGCTCCAAAAGTGATTTTTTGGGCTCCAAATTGCTCCTGAAAACTTTTTCTCTTGCTCCATATTGCTCCAAAAATGTCTTTTTTCTTGCACCACAAATTGCTCCAAAATTTAATTTCAGCCTACAGATCCCTGAATTATCAATGATTGGAAATTTCGTATAGGTTGGTAATTAAATGACTTCTGAAAAAGACATGCACCACCGAGTATCATTTTACCCTTAAAAGAATTCTATATATTAAATTTAAAAGAGTCACGCAATATTTCTTTAGTGTTTCTGCGTGGTGTTTGAAAATAGGGTAAAAAATAATAAAAGTTTGACAAACTTACACATATAGAATGTCCTTCGACAGCATTTTGAAGCATATGAGTGTTGAATTCTGTGAAACGTGATTTACACTGTTCTTGAATATTTCTTCATATTGCAGATTTTTGATACATCAGACTTTCAAATATTGAAGCAGGTATTCAGAACATCTGTGTGAAACACACTTGAGGTATCTCTTTGTGTGACATTTTCCCTTTGAAGTATACATTGAAAAGCACCTCCTCCTTGAAGAATTTTTCCGATTTGGCAAGAGATGAGAGCAAACTTTCAAAAAGAAAACTGAAAAAAATAATATTTCTTGGACACATTAGATTTTAAAGAGTATTGCTTCTACATTAAAATCTTGTAAATTCTGTTTTAAAATGTAATCAAATACTAAAGGGGATGTTAACTCTGTACTAAATATCTAGAACTATAAATAAATATGGAAAAGTACACTGCTGGCCACCCAAATTGCAACACCAAGAAAAACAAGAGATATCACAACAAAATTTATTGTGTAGATAACATGTTGACCACTTTGTCAACATGTTATCTACACAATAAATTAACTTTAAATAAACAATAAATTAACTTGTTACTTAACAAATGATTAAATTTACAGCATTCTATGAAGCGTGGTTCCTGCCAAAATCAGTACCCAGAGTAGCCGCCGTTGTTGGAGATCACAGCTGCCACACGCCTCGGCATTGATTCAAAGAGACTTTGAATGTGTTCTTGGGGTACAGCAGACCAAGCAGCTTCCACACGTTGCCAAAGTTGATCTGGTGTGACAGCTGGGGATGAACTCTGGGTCAGTCGTTGAGCAACCATGGACCACATGTTTTCTATCGGCGAAAGATCCGGAGAGCGCGCCGGCCAGGGAAGCAATTCAATCTGGTGATTGACGAAGAACCCTTGGACAATGCGTGCCACGTGTGGCCGTGCATTATCCTGCTGAAATATGGCTGTTGGCAAGCCCTAAAGGTAAGAAAGGACAACTGGCTCCAACACCTCGGAGATGTAGCGCTGGCTGGTTAAAGTACCGGCAATGCGTACTAGAGGAGTGCGAGAGAGATATCCGATACCGCCCCATACCATAATACCCGGTGCAGGACCAGTGTGACGGTGCATAATGCAGCTGTTCAGCATCCTCTCTCCACGGTGTCTCCAGACTCGAATCCGACCGTCGTGGTGTTGCATACAGAAGCGTGACTCGTCAGTAAAGAGAATTTCATTCCATTCTGTCGTCCACATCCTTCTTTCATCGCACCATTGGCGGCGGAGACGTCTGTGGTTCCGCGTCAGAGGTAGACAAAGCAACGGACGTCTTGCGGACAGACCATTCTGCTGTAAACGACGTCGAATGGTACGCGCAGACACTGGATGATGCGTTACAGACTGAATCTGCTGTGATATGGTTCGTGATGTGACTGAGCGGTCCGTCACTGCCATGCGTACAATCTGCCTGTCATCACGTGACGTGGTGCACTGAGGTCGATGCGGTCGATCACGTCTGTCCGTCGTACCCTCCTGCACCCAACGATCACATATCCGCATCACAGTTGTTTGGTTTCGTCCAATACGACGACCGATTTCCCTGAAAGATAACCCACAATCTCGGTATGCCACTATCCTTCCTCTGTCAAACTCGGATACTTGATCAAAAGATGATCGTTGTTTCCTACGAGGCATAATTTATCGTTTTTTTGAAAAAAAAGCAAGAAAAACACAATTGCTGTACTTGAAACCGTCGAAATCTCCAAGCCTTAAATAGCGCTTTGAGGTGGCGCCACAGGCGCGCTTGATGTGCGTCTGCGCTGAAATTCTAATCATTTGCATATCTCACCTCAGCTAATGCATGTTGTAAATTTCATATTATTTGCATGCTTCCTTCAGGGTGTTGCATTTACGATGGCCAGCAGTGTATATGTGTGGTTTCTGCCGCTAAAACACAGTAACTAGACATATGGGATTTATTTGTTATGGTAGCCAGGGACTCGAACCGGAACTGAACCGAAAACCGGGAAAAAACCGTTATTTTGGTCGGAACGAAGACAGGAACTGTACCGGAAGAAAATATCGGTTCATTTTGGTTCGGTATATCTTCACTAATTTTGTTACTCTAACCAACTTATCAATATTTCCCAATTTAATGACAATCATATAATTATCATCATTGCATGAACAGTCTGTTTTCGTTTCTCAGAGCCTTTCTCCCATTTACGCATGCGTCAGGCCTGATTCAATTTCATCAAAACGAATCAGACAGGGCGTACGGAAGTTTAACAACGCTTTTTATGTTTAAAATTCTGTTTAGACTTGAAGTAGCAATAAGTAAAATAGTTTCTGCAATTCCGAACTGAAATAAAACAAAATGGTAAACATCATAAACATCATTCGTAAAGACAGCGAGCCGAAATAGGGCTTCAAAAAGTACCCATCTGAACCTATCATCACTTTCCTGTGTAGAATCATCTTGTTTGCAGTCGCTCTGCTTTAACAATACGGACGGTACATTGCTTCTCGATTTTCTGTTTTGATGTTCATTACTACTTTTCTGTTTCAGTTTCGCATGAAACTACTTCTAGTAGGCAGATGATGATAGAAATATATTTTTAATACAAATAAGAATATACATAAAATAAAATGATTCACTCGAAACTGAACCAAAAACCGTTACTTTTTGGCGGAACGAAAACTGGAACTGAACCGATATACTTTCTTTTAGTTGAATCGGAGCGAAAACCGGAAAAAATAAAATTACGGTTCAAAGCCTGATGGTAGCTCTACACCCACTATTCATGAAGAAGGTTTTCACTTGGAAAGTGAAACAGATAAGACCCGAGTGTCCATGTGGCCGAAACTGGCCAGAATGTTCTAGAATATTCCAGACTGCACTTTCAAAAATGTTCCAGAATGTTCTAGAATATTCGGGTATGTTGTAAAATGTTCCAATAAGGGAAAATTGGTGAAGCAGCTTAGAATAGAGTTTAAGCAATTTGAAGAATGCTCGAGAGTGATCTAGAACGTTCTAAGATCGATTTAGCTTGCAGAATGCTTGAACTGCACTATATTTCTCATCATTTCAAAGGATATACTTCATGATCAATCGAGTATTCATCCTAGGTTAGTGAGTGCCCTTTTGCTCTCTGCGACATACACTATATATGCATATATTAAATGAATCATATATGAAAATGCATGCATTATAAACGGTAGACCTATGAGTGTTATGAAACATTTCTTCAATCAAAAAATTCTAAAGCATATAATACTCTGTCAAATGGATCCAGCGTCAGCAAAATTTTCATATGATGTGATTTTGAGCTAGGAGGTTGTTTTTAGTCTTTTATTGTTGAGTAGAGTACATAATACAGTTTATGATAAAACTGTGCTAAATTTTTATGCAATTTATTTACATTCAAGTGTCAGGAACATTTTTTCTGCCAAAAATCAGTCTTAAGACAGCCGAAGAAAAACAAGAAAATCATACACTTACCACTTAATGCAATACGGTTGGCTACCGCACAAGCACCGAATCGCCAAATGTTGCGGATAAAATTTCCCTAAAGTTTTTCAGCTAAAAATCTTTTAGCTTGAAAACGGAAGTCATCAATCAGCTTTGAAGTGGACAGAACACAATCCTGAAAGAACAAACGCAGGTGACGTTCCATTTATTTATTTTTTTCTTTCCGTTCTTTGGATAGCGTCCTGCTTTCAGTTTTTCACCGTCTATTTTTATGCCGCAGCAAGGGAATTCAATTTATAGTCCGTGTTACTGGATGGAGCTTTCAAACCCGGTGTTCGTATAAAGTTGTGAGCTAAAATTTAAGCTTTATGATAAAAGAAAGTCTGAAGCTTTCGAGTAGATATTCAAACCTACGAAATGGAATCAAGTTGATATAACTAAAGAAATAGTTGTAAGAAAAAGTACAATAACTTTCAACTTTTAAAATAATGTATTCTAATATTATTAAATTTGTTAGTCTGTATGTAAGGGGTAATCTCTGTAGCTACTAAACCGATTCTAATATTTTTTTTTTTTTTTTTTTTTGTGATTGAAAGCTGCACTATCAGCATAGCTACCAACAATTCCGGAATATAATGAACCACTTTATGTAAGCAGCAATTTTTGTTAAAAGTTGTTTTGAAAACATGCTTTAAAAATATACTACGCACAAAAAGTGGTTATGATATTCCGAAATTATGGGCAGCTATGTATCAGCAACATATAACAGGACAATATAACATACAAGCCCGAGTAACACATATACTGAAAAACATCTCAATACGATGATAACATGCACGTGTACCGAAGAAGACAAATATTTTCGCCTTCACAACAATGTAACGCCATATTAGATGAGTTTAATTTTAGCTTAAAGCACGTGAGTACGAAATAATTATAAGTCATTTCATTTTATGTTATGGAACCTTAGTAATTTGATGAATCACATGACAAACCATCTACATACTCGTACTCGTACAATGGAGCTTGGCGAATAACTCAAAAACCAGTTTCAAAATCACCTTAAATGTCTGTTACCACAAGAGCAACGAGTCCGATTTTCAAAACTGTTTTTGTGTTAAATAACCCGATCATTGAGAAAAGGTCACTGTATACTATAATCAGTGCTTCATTTTATTAGGAAAAGACTCAATAATCTCACTAAGATGTTTGGTCACAAACTCTCAGATGGAATTTAACACACATGCACACATCTTACTGATGTATTTATTGATATTTTCTTAATACACATTTCACTAAGCTATGTCCATCCGTACGAAGTCGCAGCAGGCCAGCTAGTTTAGTCGTAAATTCGAGATTATTATACGATTTTCAACGTTAAACTCTATGGTAATACATGTTGGGAAATATAAAACTATGAAACTTTCGAACTCTTTCCCTGACCCAGTTTCTCCTGCACGCGTCGATGTCCGCATATGTAGATGTATGGATCTGCATGTGATAATTACCCAAACGAGGGCCCCTTACTTAACACGTGCTATGGGGCCCCTGGCAACTGTGGGGGCAAGAACGCATGCATGCTGTACTTTCAAGTCACTCTCTTCCATGCGCTGCTGCTAAGCGGTCGACATCCCGACCAGCCAAAATTCAATCTTTGTAAACATGATATTCCTCTTAAAATGTATATTGTATAACCTAGACGGAAAATAAATATATTGTACTCATTCAAGAGCACGAAACTAAAATATATACAATTAATAATGTCGTGTATTCCAGTTCTCGTTCCAGCTAATTTAGCGGGATGACGGAGGAGTTAAACGGACTTACGCCTTTGAAGGAGGTAAGTGATACCTCTTTTACCTCCTCGCTTATTTAATAGATTATGAGACTGAATAGTCTCAGTACCTTGAAAGAATATTAAAATTTCTGAGGACATTGTGAAACAAAAAAATTAATATGGCTTCATTTAAAGAAAGCCAAGTGGTTGAGAAATTAAACCAACATAATTATTCAAACTGGAAATTCAAATTGGAGATGCTGTTGATAAAAGAAGATCTTAATGATCTCTTAACAGATGATCCGCCAACGCCAATAACCGATACATGGCGAAAGAAAGATAACAAGGCTAGAGCCTTAATCAATTTATTCATTGAAGATTCCCAAATAGTACATGTGAAAAATCTCACAACCGCAAAGGCTACATGGGAAGCTCTGAGGACCATGCACGAAAGGTGTAACCTCTCTAGCAAGCTGTATCTATTGAGAAAATTATATAGCACAAAACTTAACGAGAGAGGAAATATGCTAGAGCATACGACTAAAATACTCGAACTGGTTGAGAGGTTAAAGGCCATAGGGGAAAAGATCAGTGACTCTCACATATCGGCGTTGTTTTTGTGTTCCCTGCCGGAGAGCTATGACACGCTGATAACGGCACTAGAAGCGAGACCTGAAGAGGAATTAAATCCGGAGTTTATTAGAAGCAAGCTAATAGATGAATACAACAGACGTATTGAGAATAGCCGACCGTCTGAAAATTTTACTAAAGCATTTCAAACAAACAAAAAACATAACAACAATTATAGACGAGAAACTAAATATTGTTCACACTGTAAAATGAAAAATCACACAAAATTAGAATGCTGGCACCTTAAGAAATTACAGAACAATAACACAAGATACAAAAATCAAAATTTCACATCCAAACAAGCTAATTCATCACTATGCTTTGAATCAAACGATAGACACAGATTTGAGGAAGAGTCGAACCGAAATTATACAGATAGAGCTAGTGACACCGCATCTAAATTTAAAAATTTAGCACTATTAGCTGGAAGTCCAGGTAAAAAGTGGATAATAGACTCTGGCAGTTCATCACACATTTCAAATAATAAAAATTTATTCACTAGAATAAATGACACCAATATAAGCGATGTTGTAATTGCTAACGGAAAATCGTTGACCTCCTACGGGTCAGGAGACATAGAATTCAAGGCAAAAACATCGGGAGGAGAGATTAATAAAATTACACTGCGTAATGTTCTATTTGTACCCGAAATCGAAGCAAATTTACTGTCTGTAAAAAGGGCAACTGAGAACGGTTGTACGGTGGTATTTGACAAAACAAGTGTTAAATTATACATGGGGATAAAACTTATATTGAAGGTTATGTAAATAATAATTTGTATGAGTGTAATATAAACAATGCCGCATACCACACCGCAAACTTAGTTAACGTATGTGAAAATAAAAATTGTATATATAAATGGCATAAAAGATTGGGTCATAGAAATGTCAATCATATAAAAGAATTAGTGAATAAAGATTTGGCTATAGGGATTGAAATAGATGACTGTAAACATGATAATGTATGTGAAACCTGTATTATGTCGAAACTTTCTGATAGTCCATATCCAAAAATTGCGAGTTTCAGAGCCACAAAGGCGATAGAATTGGTACACACTGACCTCTGTGGACCAATGCAAACCCCAACAATTGGTGGAAAATACTATTTTTTGACCTTCATAGATGACTTTAGCCGGTTTACTGTAATATATCTATTAAAAAATAAACATGAAGTTTTCTCTAAATTTAAGGAGTATGTGGCAATGACCGCAAATAAGTTTGGAAGAAAAGTGCAGGCAATCCGTTCCGATAACGGAGGGGAGTACATAGGGAAAGAATTTGATGAATATATGAAGAGAGAGGGAATAGATCACCAACTGACAGTTCCGTACTCTGCACCTCAGAACGGGGTTGCGGAACGCAAAAATCGCACCTTGATGGAGATGTGTCGGTGTCTCCTTAAGGAGGGTGATTTACCTAACTCCTTTTGGGGGGAAGCCATTAACACTGCGACGTATTTGCAAAATAGGCTCCCTACACAATCCTGTGATTCCACTCCCTATGAGAAATGGACTGGTCGTAAACCAGATCTATCGAATATTAAAACGTTCGGTTGTCGCGCATTTGCATATATTCAAAAATTACATAGAGGAAAACTTGACAACACCGCTACAGAAGGGATATTCGTAGGTTATGATAATAGGAGTAAGGGATATAGAATTTGTACCAACGGTAGAAATGTAATTATAAGTAGAACAGTCAAATTCCTAGAAGACAGAAATCAGGAAATAATTAAAAATGATGAATCACATAACGGGGAAGGAAAATCAAACAGCGGTAATCCTCAACCTATACAGCAATTGATCGGTGTTGAATTAGATAGCGCCGGCGACAATGTACAAAATCCAAATAATATTCCTGCTAACTCAAATGGTACACAAAATTATCCTCGCAGATCAGAGAGGAGTAATAAAGGCGTTCCTCCTGATAGATTTGCATATGTAATAAATAATACCAGGATAGTAGAACCTAAAAGTTGGGATGAAATTCAAAAAATGGAAAACCCCGTGGAGAAGGAAAAATGGGTAAACGCAACACTAGACGAAATAAATTCACTTCATGATAATAACACATGGGATTTAGTTGTAGCCCCCCCTGGAACAAAAGTTATTGGATGCAAATGGGCTTTTAAATTAAAATATAATAGTCAAGGCTCAGTAGAAAAATACAAAGCAAGACTTGTTGCCAAAGGTTTCTCCCAAAAATACGGAGTAGACTATGACGAGACCTTTGCACCTGTTGCGTCTCATACAACGATAAGGAGTTTTTTGGCAATGGCTGTATATAAAAATTTAAATCTTAGACATATCGATATAAAAACTGCATTTTTACACGGAGAATTAGAGGAAGAAGTGTATATGCATCAGCCCGAAGGGCATGTAATCCCCGGAGAGGAACACAAAGTTTGTAAACTTAAAAAGGCAATATATGGGCTGAAACAAGCTGCTAGAGCTTGGAACTTAAAAATCCACCAATCTCTAACCAAATTCGGCTTTCAACAGAGCTCGGTTGACAAATGCATGTATAAACAAACAGTAAATAACAAAACGACATATGTTATTGTTTATGTAGATGATCTACTAATCGCAGGAGAAGATCAAAACATTGACAAACTCATAAATAAATTAAAGAGCGAATACCCTGTAACTGATTTAGGCGAAGCCAAATACTACTTAGGCATAAACATAAATCGACCAAATAAAAACACAATGACACTTGATCAAACTAACAAAATTGAAGAACTAATAACTAAATTCAGTTTAGAAAACTCAAAACCAACAGAAACACCCATGGAGCCAGGCTACATTAAAACACTAGATGACGAAAATCTCTTGCCAAACAACACTAAATACAGACAGGCTGTAGGTGCACTACTATATATTTCCACCATATCTAGACCAGATATAAGTGCCGCTGTGAACATCTTAAGCCGAAGAAATCAAAATCCCAGAGCGAAAGATTGGGAAGCCGTCAAAAGAACCATCAGATACCTCAAGACAACAATTGACCTTAAACTGACTTTTACAAATCTTGAGGAACCTGTCCTAAAAGTTTACGCAGATGCAGATTGGGCCAACGATCCAGCAGATCGAAAATCCATCTCTGGAAATCTATTTATGCTAGGAAATAATCCTATTTACTGGGTTTCCAAGAAACAGCTGTGCGTGACATTGTCATCTGCTGAGGCGGAATACGTCTCTGCTGCCAGTGCTGCACAAGAAATTGCGTGGCTAATAAATCTACTAAAGGAACTGGACATGCCGCAAGACTATCCAGTGACCGTGTTTGAAGACAACCAATCGTGCATTAAATTGGCCAAATCAGACAGACATCATCACAAAACAAAACATATAGACCTGAGATACCATCTTCTCAAGCATTTGGTAGAAGACAAGGTGATAACTTTTCAATACGTCCCCACTGACTCAATGACTGCAGACATCCTGACAAAAGCTCTTCCACGAAGGAGCTTTATAGGACATAGAACTGTCATTTTGAACGATTATTGAACGTTTCAAGTTTTAGGCAGGAGTGTTGGGAAATATAAAGCTATGAAACTTTCGAACTCTTTCCCTGACCCAGTTTCTCCTGCACGCGTCGATGTCCGCATATGTAGATGTATGGATCTGCATGTGATAATTACCCAAACGAGGGCCCCTTACTTAACACGTGCTATGGGGCCCCTGGCAACCGTGGGGGCAAGAACGCATGCATGCTGTACTTTCAAGTCACTCTCTTCCATGCGCTGCTGCTAAGCGGTCGACATCCCGACCAGCCAAAATTCAATCTTTGTAAACATGATATTCCTCTTAAAATGTATATTGTATAACCTAGACGGAAAATAAATATATTGTACTCATTCAAGAGCACGAAACTAAAATATATACAATTAATAATGTCGTGTATTCCAGTTCTCGTTCCAGCTAATTTAGCGGGATGACGGAGGAGTTAAACGGACTTACGCCTTTGAAGGAGGTAAGTGATACCTCTTTTACCTCCTCGCTTATTTAATAATACAGTTTCTGAAGATTTATATATACAGTAGAACCTGTCCAATATGAGTATTGTCTTGAAGAATAAAACTGGACACCTTATAAAGGTAGTCATTTTACAAAGACGACAAATTTATTTTTCTTCCTCAATTTAAGATTGTGAGAAACTTTTATCAATGTGTATGTCTTCTATGTTCTAAAAGATACCTCTAGAATACCGATCCTGATTCGAGGTCTCTCAACAAGGTTCAAAATAAGGAGACTACTCTTAAGGACTACAATAATCTTCCTGTTACAAGCCTTCATCATAAAACGACGAACATTGTCTCTCTCTCAGCAGGGCTGTGATAGGGGGTAGCAGGGCTGTCCCCCGCTAGGGGCGCAAAATCAGCTGGATCACAAGAGCTTTAAATAAAGTTCTACTATTTTATGTTTGGTTTTTCAAAATATCACATATATAAGGAAAGATAAGATAGGATTTTATTAAGTAAAATGACTGCGGGGGTGTAATTATTAAGTTGTTGTGTTCAAGTTGTAGAGGGGGGCGCATTCTGCCAGAGACGCTAAATCACCTAGCTAAGCTGAGCTACTGTCTCTCAGCGGTCAAGCCTACAGTTGGCAACTGACCTAGAAATTGGGGGGGGGGATGTATTAACTGACGTTGAATTTGTTACGTAAAGTGGTACACTGAATATACCGCTCTATTTCGAGCTCCGTGTTTCATGCGGTGGGGAAAAACCCGTAAATTTAGTAGTAATACTTTTCTGTTGCCATTTTATTTATGTTAATTTAGTATGCACTACATTAAATTTTCTATAAAGATTTGTGTGGGTGGGTGTTTTCAATTAAAAATTTATTTCTAAATTTACTAACTGAACCAGATAAATTTCAGAAATATTTAAATTACTTATTTTTGATTTATCTTCAAAAAAATTAAATTTCTACGGTTATATATAATCAATAATAAGAAAAGGAAAGGAAAAAAAAGACAGTAACACGAAACACTCCAGAAAGATCTATACAATATGCAAATATTCTTCGCTACAAATCCCTTGAATACTGGTTGTAGGCGATGAATTTTTATATCGTATATATGATTATGCAAAATCAATACCCTTTTCATAGAATGTATAAAACGTACACGGAATCTACAAGCTATTAAGTTTTTTCTGCATAGCCTGCAGCTCTAAGTCTTTTACAAAGTAAGGGAGGTATTGACACAAAGTAAACACTTTCACTATGGCGTAGGCAGAGTGCAAATTCCGAAGAATGCATATTAAGGCACACTGGGTGCGTTTCTAATCAAAAAAGGAAGGAAAACTCCCCCTCAAAAAGTTTTGTATTTTTATAATTGAAATATGGAGCAACTAAAAAAAAAAACAAATCAATATGCTAACATGCTGATTTAATTTATTCAGTGGATCATGAAAAATTGTTTGGTACAATACGGTCTCGTCAATAAGGAAGAAGGTCGGGAGCTCTTATTGGTAAAATAGAAAGTTTCAATAAACGAGATATCAAATAAAATTTTAATCTGCGAAGTGAGATGAAAGGCAAGATATTATTGTGTACGTAAATGTGTGTGTGTGTGTGTGTGTGTGTCATCTTATGTTATAGTTCAATCTCAATGTTTCAAGAAATTCAATATAAACAGAAGTAGATCGAAAAGGAGATATTTTAGATTAAATATTTATTTAAGGAAGCACTTGAACGTTTCTCTTTGTTTGCTATGAAAATTGAGGTGAAATTTCATTTACTTTGAGTTCAACTAATGTTTTCACAAAGAATATCGTTAAGTTAAAAATTCCTTTACAGTAATCTTAATCATTACATTGATGCCAGTATTTATGAGGATAATACTTTCTATGGTAATTCCAAGCTACACTCATGTCCATAAATTAAGGATAATGAAGTTCAGGCAAAGAAAGAGAAAGAAGCAAAACAAATTTGACTTATTTGTAAAGTCTATTTATTAAACAAAAAGTAAAGAGCAAAAAAGATGCTATATATTTGACATAATTAATAAAAATTGCAAGTTTTACTCCCTTGACCAAATTTCAAAAAAGAACCTATTTACAAAAAACAGTATAACATGGTTAGTAGGATGGTTAATACGGAGTATGTCTCCCGGACGATGCAATACAGGCCTGACAACGCCTAGGCATGCTGAGTATCAAATGATCAATCTGATCTTGGGGAATATTACACCACTCATCAAGCAATGCACTCCGAAGTTCCGGTAGACAGGTGGGAGGGGGTTGACGGGCTGCAATTCGTCGGCCAAGCATATCCCACACATGCTCTATTGGATTCAAGTCCGGTGAGTATGCTGGCCAATGCATACGGGTGATATCCTCCGATTGAAGGCATTCGTCTAAAATGTTTGCACGGTGAGGACGGGCGTTGTCATCCATAAACACAAATTCAGCACCCATGGCGCCCCGAAACAAACGTACATGTTGTTCCAGAATGACATCCCGATAGATGTGGCCTGTCATCGTTACACTCTCAACATGCAGGTCAGTTCTAGAACCAAGAATAATTCCTCCCCAAACGAGAATCAGACTCCAAACTAAACCTGGACTCGTCGGAAAACATCACACAAGACCACTGTTGCGGTGTCCACAATGCATGCTCTCTACTCCAGGTTAATCGCAGGCGACAGTGAGTTGCGGTAAGTGGAACACATCTGACAGGCCTACGAGCATATAGACCAATGTGCCCTAAGCGTCTGTACACGGTCTGCCTTGAAACTGTCGTACCGGTAGCTGAAGAGAGCTGACGAGACAGGTCTGATGCTGTACTCCGTCTGTTTCTTTTGGCAGTAACTGCCAAATAGCGGTCCTCATTCGGCGTTGTAACTCGGGGGCGACCTGTGCTGTAACGTCTACTCACATTACCATCATCTTGGAATCGTTGCCAAAGCCTGGAGATGACACTTGGGCGATTCCAGGTTCCTCGGATACTTCCAGCTGGGTACATCCACATTCCAGTCGTCCGATAATTCTGCCACGTAAAACATCATCCAAATGCCTCCTTTGTGCCATAACTATGCGGTTTTTGCACTGAAAGGCTTTCACAGCGCTTGTGAACAATTTTACTTCTTTGCCACCATTCCTTATATACCCCTCTCTTACACTCTCGTCATTGTGACGTACCATCCACGCCATCTGGTGGTTTCCTGTAATTTGCATATTCTTCTTCAAGATGTGTGTGATCATTCCATAGGTGAAATTTTTATTTTAGAGATCAATTTCTGTGTGATTCTGAATTATCCTTAATTTATGGACATGAGTGTATTTAGCAATTTCAAGGAATTTGTATCTATTTTAATTTGTAATTTGCAGTGTTTTAATAACTATGCACTATGAAAAACAAAACAGTTAGGAGTTTTACTTGTAAGGATTGAAAAGATAGTGTCAAACCATTCAACCTCTACACCAGTTAACATACTGTGTCTCTGAGAGTATAAAAAAGTCCCTTTTTATACTGGGTATTTTGGCAAAAATGAATAATCAAGATATCAAGTTGTCTTTAATTCACAAATTCTTGCTTACTTTTTCTGATTACTCTTACTGAATTCGTACTGACACAGAAATTGCATGCTTTGGCTGCCATTTCACCTAGACGTGACTATTCACTTTTTTCCACGTTAGAGTGCAAGCATCAGTTTCAAAATCTTAATTTAATCACATTGAATTACATGTAATAAGTACTTTTTTTTCATTTAATGGCCGCATCTGCTTGCGATCATACATTTGACAGCTACGAGGACCAGAAATGTTGGTCATTTCATTATGGCAGCGCTTAGTTGGCAGGCCATCTAAAAGTAGTCCATGAAATAATTCCAAATGAAAGTCCTCAAAGGATTGACAAGAAGATATGGTTTGAACATGGAGGATATTGGTTCTACGATAGATTTTATGTGCACTTGCTCCCATTCCACAGAAGTCCACCCTCCCAAACACTGACCAAAGCCGATGCTGCTTCCTTTTTGGTGTTCTGATGGAAACCTAGCTTAATCAATTGAGTCACTGCTGGATCGAAATGTGTATGCTTTATCGAGGATATTCTATATTGAAAAATGTACACTCAAAATTCCGTATTAAAAAAGGACAATAAATTTTATCGGATGCATCGGTTATTGAACACTTCAAAAACAATTTTATCAACGCATGTACTACTGCGTATCGCAAAATTTAAACGTGAATTCTCATCGTTGCAAATGCCCTGACGGCAGGGATTTCTTTTCTGCATCATCGTTGCTTTCCTGCGTCAGAGCCTTTCAGTTCTCCCGCAGGTACTCGTGTGCTTTGCTCAGTGGCGGATCCACGGGGGAGGGGGGCTCTGGGGGCTCGAGCCCCCCCCCAGAGCTAGAATACACTATGGATTAAAGAAGTTTTTAAAAAAAAATTGTAAATTTTCACATGAACTGAAATTTAAAATAGTAGCACTGTATGCAGTGGCAGATCCAGGGGGGCTCGAGCCCCCCCCAGAGCTAGAAATACACTATGGATTAAGGAAGTTTTTTAAAAAATTGTAAATTTTCACATGAACTGAAATTTTAAAAAGTAGCACTGTATATACAGTTGACTCTCTGTTTAACGACGATCTCTTTCTAAAGACGATATTTCAAAGTCCCAGCAACTCCAACGTAAAAAATTTCTATTCAAAGACGACGTCGTTCCTGTTTAACAACGATTTTTTTTTTCATCTTACGCTACAGGAACAAGGGAAAATTTTTTTAAGAGTGGGGAAAAAAGTGTCGGGGAATGTCAAAAGTGCAATTCGCAAGACAATCTTAACTACCTGAGTGTATTCTCAAAGCTATTTTAGAAGCAAAGATAAAATTCTTGAACCAGCGCAAAAATTTAGTTCGGGATCCAAACGGCCGAAAAGTCAATGTGACCGATTGGAAGAGTTTACTAAGGCACTTCTGCATGCAAATGGTAGCAAGAAGCAACAGCATCCAACATTCTAATTTCTGGGCCCCACCATGGCCGAGTTGATAAGACACTCGACATGATAGATGGTTGAAGCGTGAAGGTCCCGCGTTTGGGCCTACCGCGCGGATCTCGATCTAACTATCTGGAGTTTTTCCAGATGGTTTTCTCCAGATTTAACGTGAATACGCGTCAAAACCTCTGAAAAAATCCTCCGACCAAGGCAACCGCCCCAGAATGCAGATGCCTCTAGTATAGGCTTGCCACATAACATCACATATCACATAACTCCAATTTCTGGAGGCCCAATGAGTGGCTGAGCGCATAGCGCTCGCAACTGGGAGAAAAGTGTCTGGTTCAAACTCAGGGCACGTCCGTCAATCTAGCTGTTCGGAGTCTTGTGCAGTTTTCTCCGAAACTTCTCATAAATACGGATTAAGACCCCTTAGAAACCCCTCCCCCCACGTAGGGCACCCCGTACTCGGCCTAGATCCCTCGTGTAGATAATTGTTCGTATTAACAAAATAAAATAAAATCAAGCAATTACTGCAGTGCTGTTATTCTGGCAGAAAAATTTGGAATGCAAAATTTTCCGGCTTCAGCTGGTTAGCTAGAAAAATTCATAAAATGGAAGCTGACGCATTTCACATTTGAGAAAATCTGGAAGAAAGAATAACGGGAAGGCGAAAAATGAAACAACTGACTCATTTTGATTTTCATGAAACCTAATTTTATTGTATTGCTTGTTTTTACTAGCTTTTTTAAAGGTAACTTAAAATAATTTTTTGTGGATAATAAAATAATATAATGATAATAGAAGTAACACCTTTAAACACGCCAATATTTCAAGAAATATATTCACAGTTCTAAGAATGTAAAGTGTAAAGGGTTGGTTTTCGTGCTGTAGGATTACGGCCAATTATCTGCACATAGAATCTAAGCCGATGGGTGGGGTGCACTCCGTGGGGGTATTTCTAAGGGGCCTAACCCTATTTACTCTAAGTTATTCTTGTGTGTAGCATTAAACGGCTACGGGAAGGTGTAGTCGTGTGCCGGAGGACGCGAGGCTGTTTGAGACCCATTCTCGGGGTTGGGCATTAGGCGAGGCGGCTCGGGACTCTGGCTTAGGGCCGTTATTGTGGGATCCTGGCCGGTCTTCGCTAGCCGTCAAAGCCCTGCAGCGAGCTGTGAAAATCCTTGGGCCGCTATGACTGTCAGTGGAAGAATCGGTCGAACTGCGGTTACATTATTTTATTGGGTGATTCGATACATCTTTCCTTGGCAGTTGCTGTCACGCGAAAAAATCGCTGCTGGGCTGCATCAGCCCCTTCTATTAACTTTTGAGGTCGTGTCACATGATCCATGCAAGTTGCAATTATTGGCAGATCCCAAAATCTGGGCAGCGGTTTTTCAAGGTTTGTTATGGCTTTTAAGACGCCAGATTGACTGGACGCGGGGACCGTCTACAAAATTACAAAGGAATTGCAAGGGACCATATAGTAATTGCAGCTTTTGAAAGCAGATTCCTTTGTTCCAACTGAATTAAAACTGCGTAGTTCTAGAAATGTGGGATTTTAGCGGGCTTCTGATTTGTAATGCTATATATATATATATATATATATATATATACATATACCAAGAATATTTACACCAATACTTATTGAATACTTGTGGACTAAACGTACGAGTAGTTTCTCTATTTACAAAAATGATATAGAGCTTTTATTTTTAAACAGAAGGAGAGGCACATTTTATTGACTCGCTATCACCACAGTGGCTGGAGCAGTGTTCCCAGTTTTATTTGTACAGTGGAACCTGTGTAATGGGACTACCCTTGGGAAGAACAAAACTGGTCACCTTACAAAGGTGGTAAAGTGTGATGGTAGTAAAGCGAAATTGCATTAAAGTTGTTACTATAGACAGACGATCTCTTTATCAAAGTGGTCATTTTAGTAGGTTCCACCATATTTGAATGGACGACGGCACACTGATACGGGAAAAAATCTTCCATTGCGCTCTCCATTTTATAGGGGACGGAGTTTGCGGTTTAGTGCGGAAATCTTTCATCGGTAAACCCCGAATTGCTATTAAAAAGCCGTAAAATTTTCGACGAGAATGCCCTCTTACCCACTGCAGTCACGTTAGACGCAGCAGCAATCAGCATCGGCCTTAAGTGATGCTGAAGCATAGATGAACAATCCAACCCTCCGCAATTTGTACAGCTTTCATTCTTTCAACTGCTCTCATAAGTTGTCCACACCACCCAGACGTATGGGTACAAATCCTTATTATAAAAGTAAAACATATTCTAAGATATCAGACAAAACGAGTACCTGGCAATGTGTAGCTGGTCTGGTTTTAAAAAAGAAAGCTCAAATTGTAAATAGCAGGTAATAGTGATAACAGTTGTAAATAGCAATTGAGGTTGGTTTACTACAGTCCTCACTGAAAAGGATGGGAATTACTTAAACTGGAAAATGTAATGTCATCCTAAAATGCGAAAATGTATACTGCGAACACTGTATATTGCACGGTGGCTATGAAATGGGTTCAATATTGCATTCAGCAGTTGTACTCTGTACACACTAAAATGTTAATGGGTAGGGCCCGCGAACAACAAAATGAATAATTGCCGTTGCTGATTAGCCACGTCTTGTCGTCACTACAGGGGTTAAGGCGACATTTTTCTGGCGAAATTTACGACTTTTAATGGCCAGTCGGGATCTATCAACAAAACATTAATGTGTTAAACTTAAAACACTGTCCCCCAACACAATGGAGAGAGCAACGGAACATTTTTTTCCCGTATCAGTCCCGTCGTCCATTGAAACGCATAAAACACGTAGCTTATAAGCATCGGCCGTAACTTGATCGGTATACGGCGCACGATAGCTCTGCCCCCCCTCCCCTTTCAGAGTTTTCTTCGACGGTTCTTGCAGCAGACAACATACTTATTTAGTTGTGATATACCATGTCTAATTACACATTGGGAGAAAAAGTATTGGGAAATCAATGTATCATCCTAATGAAAAACGGAGCCCCCCCTAGATGATTTCTCTGGATCCGCCCCTTGCTTTGCTGGACCACAGCAGGAGTAATCAAAAGCCCATGCCGGCAAACAAATTATCGATACACAAGGGGAATCTCTGCTACTGAATGTTTTCAACGGTGGGAGAATCACGTCAAAAAAATTAAATGTCTGTTTTTTTAAAGAAAGGGAATTCGATTTATAGATCATGATGTTAAACAAACCTCTCAAACTTAGCAGTAATCTAATGGACATGTAAAATTGTTTCCTCTATCATCATGTTTTATATATACAAAAGTGAGGTTAAAAATTTTTTCTCTTTATTAACTTCGTTAAAATTTTACTTTATTTTTAATATATAATCAATTTGAAACTTTTGAAATTTCAAAACTTGTGCAAGCTAAAGTAATATTTCAAACATAATAAGGCACATAATAATAATTTCGTTTATTATCCCACAACGGCAATTATATTTTTAATTCATTTTAAGATGGAGGGGAAAATATTTAATCCATCTTATGTAAGCGATCTCGCATAAAAATGTTTTCAGACTGGATGGATTTAATTATGAAAATATTTTTTTAATGGTGTAATAACAGAAACAGTTGCAATTAGCAGGATTTTTTGGAGCGGAAGGAAAACACTGAAACAAGATGTAGATTTTCGTAAAGCAATTCAAGTGAGGTGTTTATTAACTGCAAGAATATGTAAATAGTCACTTCTTTTAAAATCTTAATTTTGAAAAAAAGGAAAGAATACTTTTTTATTACAGTATTTGCGTACATTCTACAATTGTTTTTTGTTTTTAGTTTTTCAGGATCAGAGTATTATTTCTGCATGAGAAAAAAGCTCAACAATTTCTTCGATGTTTTATTCAAAGTTAAAACTATACAAACTTTTGTTTTAAAAAACATTTTGACAAGCAAAATTAAAATGTAAGATGCTGTACAGCTGCGGAAAACAAAAAAGTCCCACTTGTTCTTTATTTCGCCGTCGTTCGTCGTACAACAAAGTTATATATACCATTCGTTTGCAAATAACGCATACATTAATTTACTATTAATTTATAAGGGGCCGTCTTCATATTTAATTCTGCATCAACTTCGTTTTTCTCAATGGCAACACCGTATTTTGATTTTATTAAACGAAAGAAAACCTTCAAATTACCCTAAATATAAATTTTCATCAATTTTCTACGATAATTTTCGGAGATATTGCGAATTAATTTTTGCGCGTTTTTAAGGGACTTTCTGCAAATTGAAAAACGCTATTTGTAGGTTCCGAGCTTTTCGCATTTCATTAATTTCGCTCGCGAGAGTTAAAAGAAATAAATATTATTTTCAAGGAAAATATTGTTTCCATCTGTCAAAGTTTTTTTGTACTGAGAATATCAAGGGTAGAAATTAGAATGTTTAGTCTGTGGTCCAAATGATTCGTGATTTCATAACTTTCTTGGCCGGTACACATGATTTAAGGGGAAAATGCAAAACGACTGCTCACGATATTGAAAATCTTTCTAATTTTGAAATTGTTATTCAGTATTTCCCTTGATGTTTCCCTTAAACAGCTGAAATGTTCGCAGGAGTTAGAGGCTGCTCTCTGCTCTTCTGACTACAAGCATGGATATTACTCAGCTATGGTCGAACCTGAAGAATGGTTTCATGATTGAAAATTTATTTGTTTGAATTTCCTGTAAAAAACGCAATTACTTTTTTGCCAACCCAATATTATCACTGTGTTTGTTATTTCACTTTCTTCATTTAATTCTATCGTCTGCAATGTGCAATATTCTTAAGACTTTTGGCGGTATTTTAATTTATAGTCAGACGAAAATTTAGACAGAAAAACGTGATTTTTAATGTTTTTTTGAATGTTTGATAAAGTATGGGGAAGTCCAAAGACTTAATGTTTCCGATATTAAAAAAGGCCATATTCATGCCTGGAAAGTTGAGGATGTTAGTTTTTCAGAAATGGGATGCTGTATTGGAAGACATATATCTACTGAATCTAATTCTATAGCTGGAAAATATTTTATTTGTGGGAATATGGTATAGGACGCAACAATAGACGCTTTATTGAATCACCATCAAACTGTAAAATCCTCTAATTTAGTTGCTTCAAAATTTGATATTTTTTAATACTGGTATCTTTTAGTGTGTTT
The DNA here is from genome assembly GCA_038373885.1 of Cheiracanthium punctorium. NCBI lineage: Eukaryota > Metazoa > Arthropoda > Arachnida > Araneae > Cheiracanthiidae > Cheiracanthium > Cheiracanthium punctorium. The sequence continues at coordinate 29,107 of JAWZYV010001433.1, read as the reverse complement.
TTGCACAAAATAAATCTAATTTACGTTTATTTTATGCAATTTTCAATGGTCCCTTAACTCGTGAAAATAACATATTTTATTTAATATAAATGAAACTACTGAACCTAAAAATTTGAAATTTTGCACAGCCATGTAATTTTACTTACGTACAAAATTTCACTAGGTCGCTATTCATAATTTTTTTTAAATATTAGTTTAATAAATTCATAATTAATATTAATATTTTATTAAAAATCATAATAACATTAAATTATGTTTGGGTCGTTTAGTTCTAATAGTACGAATAAAAATCAGCTTCTTATTATCAATATTATATGAGATATGAATTGAAGTATGAAAAAATATTTTAACATATGGGGAGGGGGATTTTGGAAGCTCATAACTCACCCAATTTCAGTTTAAATATCTTGAAAATGGGTATCCGGGGTTAAGATGAGCTAAATTTTTGAAATATGAAGTGAAATCTAGGGGTTGCTATTGAGAAAAAAAAAGTTGGTGCAAATTTTAATATGTAGATGGCCCCTTATGCAATTTTTATGCATAGCAAATTAAAGTGTACGTCAATCGTAAACGATTGGTATCTGTAACTTTGCTGTACGAAAAACGACGGCCGAAAAAAGTACAAGTGGGACTTTTTTTTTTCGCAGCTGTACATGAAATAATCATGAAAAATTTACTTTATATATTACTAGCTGAAGTACCCGTTCTTCTCACGGGAATGAATGGACTTTTTGATATTACGATTTGTGGTGATTACTATTCATTGTAATAAACAGATATAGCAAAGTGGATATCGCGTTATATTGTGTCCAATAATCATGCATACCGAATTGCAAGGCAATCGTTTGTACGGTGCAGAAGGCCATGCGGCGTAGCGCAATCTAGTGGCGAGTTTTAGCAAAACGGATACGGCGAAAATATTTTTCGCATTCAGTATCGATGTATACGAATTTTCATGACTATCGGCTGGACAGTCCTGAAGTTCATGTGTTGACGCGAAATCTAGTGGCAAGTTATAGGAAAATGGATAGCGCCAAACTCTTCCCCGTGTTCAAATATCTATGTATACCTATTTTCATAGCGATTATTTGCACAGTCAAGAAGTGATACACTGCAGGGCCATCTAGTGGTTCAATAAAGTAATGATTTGCTACAGCGCCGTCAAGTGGCGAGTTATAGCAAAATGGATAATGCCAAAATATTCTCATTGTTCAAATAGCTATGTATACTGATTTTCATAGCGACCGTTTGAATGGTCAAGAATTTGGCCTGCTGCAGCGTCATCTAGTGGCGAGTTAAAATAATAATGCATTGCAGTGTCATCTAGTGGTGAGTAACATCAAAAGGAACGCAGTTAGAATATATTCTTCGTGCTCAAATGTGTAAGTATAAAAAATTTTATGCCGATCGTTCGAACGGTATAGAAGTTGATGCTTTGCAGCGCCATTTAGCGGCAAGTTACAGCAAAATGGATAGTGAAAAATATTCTCCGTGTTCTAATATTCGCGTGTACCAAATTTCATCGAAATCGGTTGGACGATATTCGCATAGCAAACGGCTAAACTGAATAGAATTCAACGTTGTGCTGCGGCACCAAGTGGCAAGTTAAGGAAAACGGATAGCATAAAAACCTTCTCCGTCATAAAAGACTTAGGTGAACCAAATTTCATCGTGCAACGGTGCTCAACGGTGCTGGAGTTTTTCAACCTCATAAACACATACCAACATTCATTTTTATCTATAACCAGTGTTATTATATATACCAGTCTCAAATAAAATCCAGTTTCAAATCTAAGCCTCGCCAAAGTGCCAACATACGCCATTTTGCAAGAGTTTTTTCAGGGAATCATTCGATGCATTGCTTAGCAGCAATCAATATGGGAAATGGTTCGACCGCCAAAGAGTAGCACGCATTTATTTGAAAATTGGAATCCCTTAATACAGCCGATTTTTTTTTTAAATTATCAACTATAATGTGTTTTATTCATCGTTACTCCGATGTACTAAATGAGAAGATTTCAATTTTCTGAAATTTGGCGGAATTCCCCCAACTTAAATCAATGTACTCAATTGGCGAGAATTCTGAAGTTAGATCGCTTGAAATCCCTTAATAACTGCATTATTTCTTCACGGATCATTAAAATTTAACGCTGTATTCTAATAAAACCTTTGCACTTGTTTTCAAAAATCTATTTCCTTAAGCTCTCAATAAATTGCGCAAAGCCGAAAACTGTGCAAACCGCTAGAACTCACTTACTCAAAATCCATATTTCAGCCATTTTATTTTTTCGCCAAACTAAAAGAATTTACACATTAGCCTCGGAAATCTTCAATTCTTATTGTTTTGCGTGTAAAGCATTACATTCCTGCTCTGATTTCCCATGCACACGATATTATAATTTAAAAAAAATAACCTTACGAATATAAACTAACAAAAAAAAATCATTATTATTCTTTTATTTTTACTTTGAGAATTTAAAACATTTTATTCTGCAAAATCGCCACACATGGCAACCACGATCCTTATTTCACACTTTTTTCACTACAGGGGTTACAATTACGGAAAGCTTTTTGCGTGAAGAGCATAAAAAATCTCTTAAATTCCGGGAACGGGTGGACTTTCAAAGTTTTAAAGTGGACTACGATTTATTCTATATTACACTGCTGGCCATCGTAAATGCAACACCCTGAAGGAAGCATGCAAATAATATGAAATTTACAACATGCATTAGCTGAGGTGAGATATGCAAATGATTAGAATTTCAGCGCAGACGCACATCAAGCGCGCCTGTGGCGCCACCTCAAAGCGCTATTTAAGGCTTGGAGATTTCGACGGTTTCAAGTACAGCAATTGTGTTTTTCTTGCTTTTTTTTCAAAAAAACGATAAATTATGCCTCGTAGGAAACAACGATCATCTTTTGATCAAGTATCCGAGTTTGACAGAGGAAGGATAGTGGCATACCGAGATTGTGGGTTATCTTTCAGGGAAATCGGTCGTCGTATTGGACGAAACCAAACAACTGTGATGCGGATATGTGATCGTTGGGTGCAGGAGGGTACGACGGACAGACGTGATCGACCGCATCGACCTCAGTGCACCACGTCACGTGATGACAGGCAGATTGTACGCATGGCAGTGACGGACCGCTCAGTCACATCACGAACCATATCACAGCAGATTCAGTCTGTAACGCATCATCCAGTGTCTGCGCGTACCATTCGACGTCGTTTACAGCAGAATGGTCTGTCCGCAAGACGTCCGTTGCTTTGTCTACCTCTGACGCGGAACCACAGACGTCTCCGCCGCCAATGGTGCGATGAAAGAAGGATGTGGACGACAGAATGGAATGAAATTCTCTTTACTGACGAGTCACGCTTCTGTATGCAACACCACGACGGTCGGATTCGAGTCTGGAGACACCGTGGAGAGAGGATGCTGAACAGCTGCATTATGCACCGTCACACTGGTCCTGCACCGGGTATTATGGTATGGGGCGGTATCGGATATCTCTCTCGCACTCCTCTAGTACGCATTGCCGGTACTTTAACCAGCCAGCGCTACATCTCCGAGGTGTTGGAGCCAGTTGTCCTTTCTTACCTTCAGGGCTTGCCAACAGCCATATTTCAGCAGGATAATGCACGGCCACACGTGGCACGCATTGTCCAAGGGTTCTTCGTCAATCACCAGATTGAATTGCTTCCCTGGCCGGCGCGCTCTCCGGATCTTTCGCCGATAGAAAACATGTGGTCCATGGTTGCTCAACGACTGACCCAGAGTTCATCCCCAGCTGTCACACCAGATCAACTTTGGCAACGTGTGGAAGCTGCTTGGTCTGCTGTACCCCAAGAACACATTCAAAGTCTCTTTGAATCAATGCCGAGGCGTGTGGCAGCTGTGATCTCCAACAACGGCGGCTACTCTGGGTACTGATTTTGGCAGGAACCACGCTTCATAGAATGCTGTAAATTTAATCATTTGTTACTTGGTCAACATGTTATCTACACAATAAATTTTGTTGTGATATCTCTTGTTTTTCTTGGTGTTGCAATTTGGGTGGCCAGCAGTGTATTTTACATATCTGTGCTAAATTTCAGGACGATAGGTCCATTTTTGTGGATTTGTATACGAACGACATTTTATTCGGCAAAATCGCCACACATGGCAACCACGATCCTTATTTCACACTTTTTTCACTACAGGGGTTACAATTACGGAAAGATTTTTGCGTGAAGAGCATAAAAAATCTCTTAAATTCCGGGAACGGGTGGACTTTCAAAGTTTTAAAGTGGACTGTGATTTATTCTATATTATTTTACATATCTGTGCTAAATTTCAGGCCGATAGGTCCATTTTTGTGGATTTGTATACGAATCAAATCCACAAACAAACAAACAAACAAACGAACAAACAGAATTTCATTTTTATTTATAAGATTATATATGATCATAAAAGAAACTTCATCATAATTTTTCTTATACAAGCATACACCCACAAAGCAGTTTTGCAATGTAAGCAAAATGAAAACATTTTCTCGATAGAACCTCTATTAATCTGTATATTAAAAAATTCCTACTCAGTGATTTGTTACAGTTCATGGGACTGTTAAAATGTTATGTAATCATTTTTATTTTTTTTTACAAATGCTTTTAATTTAAATAAGGTTAAAGCTGACTGTTAAAGAATTTTTAATGTAATTCGAGGAAAATTCTTCATAGAAGTTTTGGTATTTGTTCCTTTTTTATGAAAATTTGTTTGGGGCAACAAATACATGAAATATGTGCATTATTAGACGTTTTATAATTGTTAATAGTTTTCAAGAAAGTTCAGGGGGTAAACTCAAGAGTGTGCTTACTTGACCATTCTAATTTTCATAATTTATTATTTAAGCATGTAGATGATAGATGATTCCGGAAATGATGAAAAATAAGCTTAGATTACAGATGTAGCTTTGTAACACTCACTTACAGAAGTCATACATACACACCAGAAAAAAGAGTTTGATTTCATATAAATTCACTCATTTAATTAATAACAAATGTGGTAATAACATATCTTTTTCTTCCAATGAATTGTGTATGAAGCATTTACCTCATTCAAAATCACATCTTGTGATTCATCAGAGATGAAACAAAAAGTGGAATTTTATAAATTTACTAGAGAAATTTAAAATGATAAGTTATTTTTTTATTACTTTTCATTTATCCTTCGTGTTGTCCCTGTAAATTTAAAAGTAAAGCTATCCGTCTATGATATATTTCGGTTGCAAACTACTGTGTAAAATCTGAAAAGAAAAAAGATATGAGATTTGATTTGAACTTTTGATCAATTTCGAGCTCTTAACCCATTGAAACCCCAGTGAAATCATCTTATTCAGATCTGCTACTTAAATTGTCCCAACGCTAAAAAATGCAGCCGTTGAAATCAATCTATTTAACTACCAATAACAGGTGTGGCTAAGCAGCCAACTGTGTCAGAAAACTTCTTTAGCTCTGTGGCGCCAGTTGCGCGATTCGATCGACAGCCATGTCATTGGTAGTTAAATGGATCGGTGGTAACGTCTGCACTTTTTCAGCGTTGGGCAAGTCTATTCAGTTGGTCTTCTATATTGATGTGAAAATGTCTGCTCTTCAAAGGGTTAAATTTCAGTTTCAAATTTTATGCACAAAAAAAAAGTGAAACCACATGTTGTCTGCATAATTAACATTTATCCCTTTTGAATATTTTACTAAATAAATGCCCTAAACATCTGGAAGTTCTGCACTTAATAGCTCTTCCCATTTTCCTCACCCGCTGACACGATACCGGCAGCTTATTTTCTCCTGATCCCCATCCATGAATGTCACTCATAACCAGATGTTACCAGATTATCCTAAATCACTTATGACGAAAGTAGCAGATGTTATTCTTCAGCCTATGGACTGATATTGCTTTTTCACGGATTCTTGGCATAAAAAAAAAAATGTTGAGATTAAATTTGTTTTCTTTGGGCCGCAAAATAAAACGTGAGAGGGTTTGAAAAATGTAATGTCGCTTTGAATGGCGTGTAATACAGATATTTTGGTTTACGTGACATCATTCATTCTAATGAATCTACTTTAAACAAAATTCTGTAAAAGCTACTTTAATCGACTAATTTTGGTGCAAATATTTGCTTATCCAGCAAAATTATGCTAAATGCTTGTAAAGAGCCAACGAAATTTTTGTTGAATCAACAAATTTTCTTGAATTCAACCAATTTTATTAGTCTAATTCTCCGAATAATATTTTACCAACAATATAAACAAAAAAGTAATGCTTATTTTAAATTATTATATTATGTACTTTTCAAAAATAAACATTGTTTAACAAAAGCAAAAAAGAAAATTTATATGCATATATAACAAATAGGGTAGGTGCACCAGTAATTGACACTGTGCCCGATAATTTATTATAATAAGCTTTTATTTCAGAACTGTTATCAAATGGTGCTATCTAGTACCAGTTTAGACATTTGTCTTCAATTTTAGTTTTTTTTCCTCCAGGGAGCTCTAGGTGTCAGAAATTGAGATTTGAAACTTAGTACTCAAAAAGTCTGCTTCTCAGTAACTGGCTTAATGTTAAAATTAAGATAACTACATATTCAACCTGTTTCTTCCTGAATCATACTTCTTTTTAGAAATTAATGTAAACTGAATTGTATCCGATAATAGTACATAAAATAAGTCTGTGGTTATTTTAATAAATTTATTTATTTATATATTTATTTAACATCAATTACTGGGTAAAAAAGAAATGGATTTCACCAATAAGTGACACATCTTAGTTAATGGTGTTTCAGCCAAGTTCATGATAATTGCATAAAACTTATTATAATATAGATGAAATGCAGCAAATAGCCTTTCAGATAGTTCTCTGCATATAATTTTTGAATATACAGGGTGTCTTCTTTATTTATTAGAATTGGGCAAATTGAAATAAAGTTGGCAAATTTAAATAAATAAGGTAGGAAAAAAGACTAGGGTAGGTGCACCTGTAACTGACAGTTTATATATAATTTATTATAGCAAGCTTTTATTTCTGAACTTTTATCAAATGGCCCGTGCTACCCGTGTGTGATTTTAAAGATTTTCACGTCAAAATATAAGTAATAAAACACGTTTATTGAAATTTTAAAATCATATAAGAAGAGTATATCATAATAATAAGATCATAGTATTACAAATTAATCTTTAATTTACAAATGAATCTTAAAACAGTAGATTTTAAAACATAGCTTCAAGCACAAAAAAAAATCTTAAGGAAAAAGCAAATCCAGTCACATAGAGAATGAAATTGTCACAGGGGATTAAGAGCTTTACCTACTTCAGTCAATTTAAGAGGTTCAACCCTTTTGATTTATTCCAGGAAAGTAAGGCCGTCATTTTGGAACGATTTCAATAGGGGCGTGAAAGTGGTTTTTTTTTTTCCTGAATTCTTAGAAGATGAGAATAAAAATCATCTGTGATAGAAGTGATGACAAGGCACAATTTTAAAGATTTAATCCAATGATGTATTGTAAAGTCATCTTGCAAAGAAGTCTCCCCACAGCGAATTTCTCTGGAAAGTTTCCATTGGAAAGTGAACTAAGGCGGTAATAACATAGGATATAACGATGTGGAGCTTCCTTTAACGAATTTTAATTTATGTACAGCCATAACGATCCTATAAAATAGATAAAATTAAACTAAAAAGCTCGTCGTAAGTTATAGGGTTACTTCAAAACTTGCTTTCATAGACTTAAGAACCAGAAAGGGTTTACTTTATCAGGAACCAGACAGCAGCTGAGCATGTGACAAGTGTAAAAGTTCAGGATAAATTCAGGAATGCCAGTCAGCTGATTTCCATTTCGATATTCAAATTATTTTTGAAGATATTAACAAAAACTTTAAAAATGTATCATGATTGTCATGCTTGGCAATTTTCAGCCACATAAAATGATTTAGGTTATTGAATCTAAGCAACGGACTGAAATTCCGTTCGTAAAAATAATTAAATAATCTTGAATTGCCAAGTTTAATCAAAATATCGTCTGTATGCGAAAACAGAACGGAAATTAATTACTTTAAGCAAAAACATACATAATACGATTTATTAAAACAAACTACACCCAATTTAGAATTTTTCAAAACATTAAAGTAGCTGGTTTACCAAGTTTAGCACTTTTGAGTAGGTAGACTGCAAGGTAGTTTGCCGTTTTTTTTTTTTTTTTTTTTTTTTTTTTTTTTTTTTTTTTTTAAGGAAAAGAGCGAGAGAGAAGCAACGATAAGTATTCCTACATTAATAAATCACGCGGTAGTCTTAACAGAAGAGACTACCTGAACTTTTTTTTTCACGAGTTTCTTGTTTCCATTTCAGTATTAAAAAATATTTATAACTAAAGAGCAAAATCAATTTATTACAAAAGTGCTTTTATGGATTTACGGAATTAGGACCTAAAAAAACTTTAAAATTGTGCAATTTTTCAAATTTCAGTTTGCTTTTAGAAAGTGTGATATAGCTTTAAGTTTTCAAACTGTTACCTTCTTGAAAGTGTGGTAATTTAAAATAACACATTCATCCAAGTGAAATATCAAGTGTTCGTCCAAACATGGTGACAGAAGACTAGTATATTGCCTAATAGGCGATACTGGATGAACTATAGCGTTTTTACATTAGCTAAAAGATGTTCTTTAATAGCAGTGATCTATTTGCACGTTTTTTTGGGGGGGATCTGCCAAGTACATAGGAACTGGATAGATCACTAATGAGGTAGAGTACTCTTAATGGAAGAAAGCAGATTCGGTCCGGCAAGCTATTCTGGAGGGTGGGAAACATGCATCAAACTTCCAGCATCATCCAAACAGATGCACGTGGTGGAGTTCTCATTTGGAAGGTAATGTTTGCTACCCGTACTAAACAATGGATCCTTCAAGATGGTTCAAGAATGCATATTCCAACAGGGTCAAGATGGCATCTTACAAGATAATATACCCTATTCTCCCGAGAGTTTTGTAGTGGTTAAAGAGGAAGCAGTGACGAAACAAAATGGAGAGAGTAGTTCTATGACACATCTTGGACAAAACATGTAGGTAAGAGGTAGATAGGAATTTTTGTTGTTGTTGTTGTTCAAAACAAAACCTTTTAATTTGCATTATTATTTCATCAGGACTCTGGATTATTGCTCAGTGCTTTGAACCTTACTACTGCATTTTACGGTTACGTAGTTATAAAGCTATAGATAATTTTAATATTTATTATACATTGTCTACGGTCAACACTTTATAGCCCATTGTTGCAAAGTGAATTTAACTAAATATTAGATTAGAATGCCTTGCATTTAGTAACCCATTGTTGCAAAGTACATTAAACCTAAAAATTACATTGTTTCAAGTACAATAGTTCTTCACATACAAGTACATTGTCCTTAAATTTTAATTTTAAATACTATTGCACTTACTAGCGTATCGTCGTAAAGTGCATTTCAGCTAAAAATTAAATTGTGTGTTCCAGATACATTCTACTTCAATGTGAATTTTCAAAAGTAGAAATGCTTATACCGAAAAAATTAGATTGTTCCATGCACATTGTACGTAAAAGTTAATCTTAAGAGTACAATGTTCTAGGAACAATCAAATTTTTAGGTGTAAAGCACTTTCCAACAATGCGCTTCTAAGTGCAATGTATTTTTAACGATTAAACTTCTCACTAAAATAAACTGCACTTTGCAACAATGGGTTCCTAAGGGCCGTATTCACCAAACTTTAAACCCTGGAGTTAACCCAGCAAAGCGAGCTACTTCAAGGGTTAGTGAGAAAATGGTATTCACAACTCCAAAAGCAGGGGTTACCCAAAGAATTGACCCTGACTCCAGGTGCAGATTCTAACCCCGCAATATCGGAGAGTGGACTCCGGTTTATAAGTGGCGGATACGAGGGTTGTTTTATAGGTTTGGAAAATCCCAAATTTTGTTAATACTTGAATATTCTGTGCTTTAACAGACGGAAAGTACTGTGAAAACCACCCATCAAGCTATAAAAGTAGCCAAAAATGATAAAAAATCATCGTACAATGTTTTCAAAAACTCTGGAGAATGACTGTGCTTTTTTTTTGCCGTAGAGACTGCAGGCGCCATCTGTCGGACTTATCTTGGTTTGCTTTTCCATTCCCTCTTTTTTTCTGATTTGAACGCTTTTTTTTACTTAATTATTTTTTATGTTGAAAATAAGTAAATAAATTCTGATATTTACTATTTATCTTCTTGTCTCTATTATTCCACAGATGAGGGTCGATTTGGCCAGAGCACTGTGGATCTACTTTGCCCTCACTTTTTTTTTTTTTTGTAACAAGAGGCGGGATAAAAATATTTACATTGAAGAGATTAATCATTTAGGTGTAAAGGATGGAAAAAAAAGTGTTGTTGAGGAGTTAAACAGTTTGGTACTTTTCCGTTATCTCGACACCACCCAAATTTGGCGACTTTTGTTTTGTCGCCAAGTAGCTCCGATGTTTTTTGGCAACTTTTTTTGTCGCCAAGTAGCTACGATGTTTTTAGGCGATTTTTCCTGTCCGCAATTACCTACCGGATATTTATTTCGCCTTAAACATTCTCAATGCCTACAAAACAAACATTTTAACAGAAAATACAAAGTTAAAAATGTAAACATACAAAATAGACTCACCATTACATACGAAAAATTTCAATGAATGTTAAATCATAATATGAACAATTCATAAAACGTATTACTGTCATAAAACTAAAACGATAATTTTCAAACCAATGAATATTTTAAATATCGACACAATACGACAACGAAATTACCTACGGGATTCTCTTTTTAACAAGTTAATTGACACACCGAGCATGTGCAAGGCGGTTTGACAGCTATACTAATTGCATTCACCAATTTCTATATCCTGAAGATTCTACACAAATCGAAATATCGGCAATTCTACACAAATCGAAATATTTTAAAACATACTCACATTTTCAGCTTCTTCTTACAAATTCCAAACGTTTCAATTTGAAGCTCAAACTATGAAGACACACAATTTCAAAATATACATGGCGGCATTCACACATCACAAAACAATTCCTTTAACAACTCTGCCAAAAACTTATTTTATCATCTACATTCGTCGCCACATTTCCTATTAATTCATATTTATACAAATATATATGTAAAAGCAACACTCACCTAAACTGAAGTAAATATGGCTACGCACGCTTATACATACTACGCACATTTATACATCAATACAACAACAGGATCGCAGAAGGATACAAAACAGACCCAATCGGCGTTTTTCTGCATGCAAACACATGCACTCGGTCTACGCAAGATTAATAAATCAAATAGGTTGACGAATACAAAACAGAAAAATACGTTATCCTTTACTATTCAAACACAAGCTAACATACTACGGACACAGAAGCAACGTTAGTAAAAAAAAAAAAACAAGCTCGCCGCACGATTCAGGATACACGTTTGCGTATGAATAAACAACACACTCGGAGATTAGTATAATCAGTACGTCACATTATTTGTTTTGCTTTCCTTTTGAAACAGAAGCGCTTGTACTACGCATTAAGAATCCGGGTTACCAAAAAAAAATGAAGATTGCCGCGCAAACGAGGATGGGTTACCAGAAAATATTGTCGCCAAGCATCGCCCTCTACTGCCGGGAAAAAATCGCCAAATTTGGCTGGTGGTGAGATAACGGAAAAGAACCAACATTTTTGTCTGATTGTAGTGTACTGTACTTGGGAATAGCGAATTAACAATTTTTCAGACAAATGTGAGAAAAAGACAATATGCTTCAGCATCATTGAATTTTTTTAAGACATACATATTCTATGTATAATATATAAAGTACCTCAAAAAGAAAAACATCAAAACTGCATAAATTAATTTTTGTGTGTTAAAAAATATGGAAATTCCTAAATTTGAAAAAAGTATAACAGACATGAAATATTTTTTATAAAAAATATTGGATGTAATTTTGTATTAAATGTTTAATCAGTATTTTTTTGATAATAAAGTTAAATTAATTTTCAAATTTTAATGAGCAGTTTGCATAAAAAAAAATTAAATATCATGAAGGAAGTGTGTGTGGTGGGAGCTGGGTTCGAACTCGGGAACATTAAATCTAGTTCATTCCGACATGGAATCATTACTCTGACCAGTCACAGGCGAGCTTTCAAAGCTGGGTGAGACAACTCCAGAGTTAGGTAACCCTGGGTTGAAATAAGTTGGTGAATACAGTTTCCGAGTTGACTCCGAGACAAACCGCCAATGCAGGTTTCCCAACTCTCGGATCATGGCGGGCTACTCACAGTTTGGTGAATACGGCCCTAAGTGCAACATACTGTTATCTAATTTTTAAGTACAATGCACTTTGAAACAAACTGCTACTAAGAGCAATGTACTCTTAAATATTAAATTCTAAGTACAATGTACTCGAACAGTCAAATTTTCAGGTGCAATAAACTTTGAAACAATGATCTAATAAGTACGATGTACTCTTAAAATTTTTCATTTAAGTACAATGTACTCAGAACAATCTGACTTTTAGGAACAATTAGTAACCGCAATGTACTTTTAAAAATTAACTTTTAAGTACAAGGTACCTAAAAATCAAATTTGTATCTGCAATGCCATTTGCAACAATGTGCTAGTTAGTGCATTGTCTTCTTCAAAATTACATTTTAAGTAAAGTGTACATGAAAAAGCTATTTTACTTTTTCATCAGGACTCTGGATTATTGCTCAGTGCTTTGAACCTTACTACTGCATTTTACGGTCACGTAGTTTAAAAGCTGTAGATAATTTTAATAGTTATTATACATTGTCTACGGTCAACACTTTATAGCCCATTGTTGCAAAGTGAATTTATCTAAATATTAGATTAGAATGCCTTGCATTTAGTAACCCATTGTTTCAAAGTACATTTAACCTAAAAATTACATTGTTTCAAGTACAATAGTTCTTCACATTTGCAGTAATGGGTTACAAAGTGCAACGTACCCTTGAAAATCAGCTTTTAAGTAGAATCTAACTTTTAAGAACAATGCACTGGGAAGTGAAACGTTCTCTTAAAAATTAAATTTTAAGTACAATCCACTTGAAAAAGTTGAATTTCTTCGAACAATGCACTTAGCAACAATGGGTTACTAAATGCAACTCCTCTCAAAGATCAACATTCGAGTAAAATGTTCCTGGAAAATTAGAATTTTTAGTTAAATTTTACTTTACAGCAATGCGACAGTAACTAAATGGAAGGTACTCTTAAATGTTTTTTTAAGTAATATGTATTCGAACAGTTGAATTTTCAGGTTGCATGCGCTCTGAAGCAATGCCATATTAAATTCAATGCAACGTACTCTTAAAATTTAACATATAAGCTCAATTTACACGAAACAATTGAAGTTTTAGATAGAATAGTTTTCAACAATGTGTAACAAACTGCAACTTACTCTAATAAAATTATTACAATGCACTGTGCAACAATGCACTAGTAAGTGCAATGTACCCTTAAACATTAAGATTTAAGTACCAGGTACTTGAAACAATGTAATTTTAGGTTTCATGGATTTTGCAACAATGGGCTAGAAAGTGCAACGAACTCTTCAAGATTATATTTTAAGTACAATGTACTTTGAACAATCTAATTCTTAGGAACAATGCACTTTGTAACAACGTGCTAATAAGGACATTGAACTTTAAGGATTAACTTTTAAGTACAATGTGCTTGGAACAATCTAGTTTTTAGGTAAAATGCATTAGTGAGCACTTTGTACTTAAAAGTTAATTTATAAAAAAACATTGCACTTACTAAAAAATCGTTCAAAGAGCATTCCAGAAAAAAATTACATTATTCCTTGTACATTGTATTTAAAAGTTAATTTATGAAAGAACAAAGTACTTTCTAGTGCATTGTTACAAAGTGGCTTCTTCCTAAATATTAGACTTTCATGAATGTTGTACATAAAATTTTATTTTTAAATTGACAATGATTTTTCTATTGTTTCAAAGCGCATTGAAGCTAAAAATTAGATTGTTCCAAACACATCGTACTTCTGTGGGAATTTTCAAAAGTACAAGCGCATTGTACCTAAAAAATTAGATTGTTCCATGCATATTGCATATTGAACATTAAACTCCGAATAATGGAGTTCTTAAGAAGTATGCATTTTGGGACAATGGATTACTAAGTGAAAAGTACTCTAACCTGATTTTTAGGTGCCTAATCTTTAGTCCTTGTACTAAAAAGACAATTTATAAAAGTACATTCCATTTACTAACACATTGTTCATAGCGCATTTTACCGAAAAATTGCATTATTCTTAGAACATTACCTAAAATTTAATCTTCAAAAGTACATTGCACCTTATAGCCCATTGTTGAAAATTTCATTGTGCCTATAATAAAATTAGAGTACCATGCATTTAATAACCCATTGTTGAAAATCCATTAAACCTATATTGTTTCAAGTACAAGATTTCTTTCCATTCAAGTATATTTTCCCTAAATTTAGTTTTAAATAATACTTGCAATTACTAGCGCATTGTTTCAAAGTAATTGGCAGATAAAAATTATATTGTTTCAAACACATCGTACTTTTATGGGAATATTCAAAATCACAAGTGCATTGAACCTAAAAAATGAGATGGTTCCAAGCATACTGAAAGTAAAAGTTAATCTTAAGAGTAAAATGTTCTAAGAAAAATCGAATTTTTAGGTACAAAGTTTTAAATGCAAGATACCCGAATCTGTCTTTTAAGTACAATGCACTTTTCAACAATGGGCTAGAAAGTGCAACGTACTTTTCAAGATTATGATCTAAGTACAATGCACTTGGAATAATCGAATTTTTAGGTACAAAGCACTTTGCCACAATGCAACAGCAAATGCAGTACAATTTAAAAATTAACCTTAAGGAACAATTTACTACGAAAAATGCAATTTTTCAATGCGCTTTGAACAATGAGTTAGTATGTACAATGTATTTTTATAAATTAATTTTTTAGAAAAAGGAGCTTACTTATGCATTTACCTGAAAATTAGGTTGCTCCAAGAACATCGTACCTGTGCTTACTAGTACATTTTTACAAAGTGCTTTTAAGCACAAAGTACAACGTTACGCACACGCAACGTTAAGCACAAAGTTACAAAGTACAACGTAAAATTTATTCTTCAAGAGTACGTCGCCCTAAGTAGCTCACTGTTGCATAAAAACATTGTACCTAAAACTTCCATTGTTCCAAGTACATTGTACTTAACTTATAACCTTTAAAAGTACGTATCGCTATCTAACGCATTGTTGCAAAGTACATTGTACCTAAAAATTACATTTTTTTCAAGTATAATTGTTCTTCATATACAAGCGCGTTGTTCTTAAATTTTAATTTTAAACAGTACATTGCGAATACTAGCCAATAGTTGCAAAGTGCATGTCAGCTGAAAAGAAGATTTTTAAATACATTGTACGTAAACATTAATCTTAAGAGTACAATGTTCTAGGAAAGTTGAAAAGAACTTTGTAAAGTGACTAAGCACATGTGAAAAGCACTTTGTAACAATGCGCTTATAAGTGCAATGTATTTCTATATTAAACGTCTGACTAAAGTAAACTCGGAACAATCGAATTTTTAGGCATTATGCTCTTTACAACATTACGTTTCTTAGTGCAACACAGTGTAATCTCAATTTCAGTCCCAATGCACTTTGCAACAATGCGCAAGTAAGTCCAAAAAACACTTTAAAATTATATTTTGGGTACAATCTACATGTAACAATCGACTTTTTCGGTACAATACACTTTGAAAACACATGCTACTAAGTGCATTATTGTCTAAGTACATTACAACATACTCAAGTACAACATACTCGGAACAGTCTAATTTTTAGGGACAACGAGCCTTGCAACGAAACGACAGTAAGCGCAATGTACTTTGATAAACTATCTTTTAAGTACAGGGTACCTGAAACAATCTAATTTTCCTGTGCAATGCAATTCTCAATCACGTGCTACTTTGTGCAATATCCTCTTCGACGTTAACTTTTAGGTACTGTGTACATGAAAAAGTCTGTTTTTAGTTACAATGCACTTTGCAATAATGGGTTACTCAGTGCAAACTACTTTTAAAAATAAACGTTTAAGTACAATGTACTCGGTACAATTTAATTTTTAGATACAATACACTTTGCAACAATGCGCTAGGAAGTGCAGTGTACTTAGATTAACATATAAGTACAATGTACTTGGAATAATCCAATTTTTAGGTACAAAACGCTTTGTAAAAATGTGCTAGCAAGCGCACGTACTTGGAGCAACTTAATTTTCAGGTAAATAATTAAGAATTTAAGTCAGGTCAGGGGCGTAGCCAGAAATTTTTCATGGGGGGGGGGGGAGGTTATGACCCCCCTAACCCCCCCGCCCTTGACTACGCCCCTGAGTCAGGTAAACAATTAAGTAAGCTCCTTGTTCTTAAAAATTAATTTATAAAAGTATATTGTACATACTAACTCATTGTTCAAAGCGCATTGTACCGGAAAATTACATTTTTCATTGTAAATTGTACTTAAAAGTTTGCTCTGCATTTGCTGGTGTATTTTGCCAAAGTCCTTTGTACCTAAACATTTGATTGTTCCTAGTACATTGTACGTAAAAATTTAATCTTCAAAAGTACGTCGCACTTTATAACCCATTGTTGCAAAGTGCATTGTACCTAAAAATAACATTGTTTCAAGTGCAGTTGTTCTTAATATACAAGTGCGTTGTTTTTAAATTTTAATTTTAAACAGTACATTGAAATACCAGCCAATAGTTTCAAAGTGCATATCAGCTGAAAAGTGGATTTTTTCAAATACATTGTACGTAAAAGTTAATGTTAAGAGTACAGTGAAATCCCTCTATAACGATATTTTGGGGGTCAAAATAATATATCGTTGTAAAGAGAATTATCGTTATAGAGAGAATCGATATTGGAACGAAAAGAATTTTGTTCTTCATATATCCCATACCCTGCGGTGTCAAAAGAAAGTGTTCTGTTTTCATTCAGCACACCCTAGCAAGTAATATATAATAAATGAAAGGAGAAAAACATGTTTAAAGTTTTCAGTAATATTCACAACACTCACAAATTTTAGTTCAATACCCTTGCCACCTCGCCAGGGATGCTATCGGCGATATAGCTTATAAATATTTAGCATATTTGAATAACAAATATATAATGTCTAAATAAATAATACCTGAATGCCGCAAAATCGTTTTTTTAAATGTATTAGATTGAAAATACATACCCATTCATTTATCCTTATTTATTTTGAATTCTGTGTAAAGAAATCAGAAATTGGCAACAGTCGACTGTGAAATTCCATATTTTCTGCAAACCTCAGCTTGCTTCATGCATTTATCAAAATCTTTATCAAAATTTTCTTATGATGTTGAATTTCACTTCGATAGATATTTGTTTTCTTTTACCCATTTGCTTTCGATTTTCACTAAACAAACTTCAAAATAAAAAAAACTCATAAATAATTTAAAATATCCTTGTATAATAATCGAGCTCTATAGGATTTATCGGAGGTTAAAATTCTTACTCAAAAAGTTCAGACAAAATAACGTATCGTTTTCTATATCAGTTCCGGTGAAAGGAATCCTTGACCATTTTTTAAAGAGTTGGTATAGGAATCAAAGATGTGTCATCCACGATATTCCAACTGTCCTTCTACCTTACGATAAATGCACTTTCTAATTACCATAGTGTACATCAGCAAAACGAAACTTAGAAGACGTTCTTTGGCAGATGCGTGGTCCAACCACATTTTACCTCGACTTTCTTTGTGTAGCTTTCAATGTGTGTGCATGAGTTGGGCTTCTGATGCATCGTAGAAAAAAAAATATATCGTAGTAGAGAGAATTATCGTTTTAAAGGATATCGTAATACAGAGAACTGTTTCACATTAATCTAATGGGAATTCAGCCAGGACTATGAAAAAATATCGCAATAGAGAGAATTATCGTTATAGAGGATATCGTTGTAACGAGATTCTACTGTACAATGTTCAATGTTCTAGGAACAATGGAAGTTTTAGGTAAAAAGCACTTTGTAACAATGCGCTTCCAAGTGCAATGTATTTCTAAATTAAATTTCTGACTAAAATAAACTCATGAACAATCGAATTTTTAGGCATTATGCACTGAAGAAATCCATTCGAATTCTAAAATAACTCGGCTTTGAAAATAATCAGGTCTTTCTTTTCTTATTTTATTAACCACACGACAAATATACTATTTACAACACCTATACAGATCCATAAAACAAATCGAAGGAACATTTTAAACTCTGCGGTTTCATCTAGAATATGGCAGTTTTAACTGCGTAGTAGCAGGGTCTGGAAAAAAATCACAACAAAAAATATTTCCCCATCGACGCCCCTCGTGCAGGGAAATGGACGCGACTCTTCGGAGTCGCGACATCCTCCCGCCCCGATGAAGATATTCATCCACATTTTCACTTGAATACAATTTAGAAAATATAAAATACCAATACAACAACACAATATAAAAACTCAATGTCCAAATGAATACAATGAAATATAGCAAGAAATAATTTGACACACAAACCTTTAAACATACTTTTCTAATACAAAAAATTCTAATCTCTTCTTTTTTATGTTTTTTTTTTAATAAAAAAAAGTTATACCTGAGTTCAAGGTGGTAGAGAAGTTGAATTGGTCGTTTGATATGACCTGAAGCAGTCTGCAGAGTGACACTTCTTACCTTTTGATCTCGTCCTCTATGAACGTTAATGACCTTACCAATTTTCCACATCTGGCGTGGTGCTTTATCCTCACCTACAAGTACTACGTCATTTATATTAAATTCAACATTTGGAATCATAGGATTTATGAAATTACAACTTTTAAGTTGGAGAAGATATTCTCCCTTCCATCGTTTCCAAAAGGCATTTAACAGTTTTTCTCGGTACAAGAATCTTCTCACAAGATTGTTTTTGTCAATGTTCTGTGGATTGATAGAGCCAGCCCAATGAGGTAAGGTGGTAGACCTCCTACCCGTCAAAAAATTGGAAGGAGAGAGAGGGAATGGTTCTTCAGGCTCGTTGTACACGTACGTTATAGGCCTAGAACCCAAGATTGACTCTGTTTCTGCCAAAATGGTTAATAATTCCTCAAAATTTAAGTGAGCCCTCCCCAAAATTTTCCTCAAAATGGCCTTTGTCATTTTCACCATTCTCTCCCAGTAACTCCCCCACCAGGCTGCTCGTTCAACAATATATTTCCATTTAATACCCTTTTTACCAAAGAATTGTTGAACTGATTCTTTTTGAAGGTTACCGTATAAAGTTTTCAGTTCGAGTTCAGTTCTTTTAAAGTCTTTGCGTTATCGGATTGAACAATTCTGCATATACCTCTTCTTGATATAAAACGTCTAAACGCTAAAAGGAAGTCCTCAGTTCTCAGGCCGGATATGGCTTCTAGATGGAGTGCGCGCATAACCGCGCAGGTAAACAGAGCAATGTACACTTTGTCCTTGTCCTTTGTATACAGAGGTCCTGCAAAATCCACTCAGGTGATCTCAAATGGATTTGATTCATTAATTCTGTCGACTGGAAGCGGTGCAGTTACTTGACTGCCCCTTTTGGCCTTGTATCGTCTGCACACGAAGCATTTGTAGAGGCAAGTCTTTACGGCTTGTCTGCCGCGGATGATCCAGTATTTTTCTCTTACTTGCGTAAGAGTGTCAGAAACACCAGAATGGAACACATTTTCGTGTTCATTCATAATTACGAGGTCGGTGAATCTTGATTTAAAAGGTAGAATCATTGGATGTTTTTCGTAAAACTTAAAGTCAGAGTTCTGCAATCTGCCTCCAAGGCAAATAAGTTTATGAGTATTTAGACTTGGGTTTAAGCTGAAAAGTTTTGATTCTGGACTAATGGGTGTCTGTTCTTTTAACTGATCATATTCCCTTGGGAATTCTACTCGTTGTGTCATACGCACCCAATATTTTTCAGCTTCTTCCAATTCTTCGGTACTTGGGGTACCTGATCTCTTTTGTAAATTAAATTTATTTGATTTGCAATTGTTAATGAATCGATGAATGTACACTGTGATTCTCAAGATTTTGTTTAGATTGTTAAATTTGTTTAAATCAATAAGAGGTTCCTTAGACTCCTGGCACAGCTGCAGAAGGACTGGTAATTTTCTTTTTTCTTTTTGAACTTCCCAAGTCAATTTCTTCCATCATATTGTTTACTGGAACATCATCGTTGAATAACCACGATGGCCCCGTGAGCCAATCTTTATCATTGATTAGTGCATTGATACTTATCCCTCTAGTCTGTCTGCTGGGTTCGTTTTTCCGCTACAATGGTGCCAGTTCATTGGATTCGTCTTCTCTTTAATTTCGTACACCCTATTTTTCACAAAGGGTTTCCAGTCTTTCGCAAACCCTCGAATTCAATGCAGACAAATGCTTGAGTCTGTCCACAAGAAGGTGTTGTTTTCCTTTATCATCGGAAAAGTTTTTGTCAAGTACGAACACAGTCTTGCCCCGATTAATGTTCCAAGCAGCTCTAATCTTGGCAAGCTAATTTCTTTCAGAGGTGCCAAACGTGATTTAGCTATCACAAAACTAGTTTTGACTGTACCTGCACTTTTCATTCTGAAATAAGCCACACAGCCGTATACCTTAGGACTCGAATCTGAAAACACGTGGAGTTCCAACTCTGTGATCCTTCCCTCAAAATATTTCCTTGGAATCACCATACTCTGGATGTATGTAACTTCTGAGATCCAATTCCTAAATCTTTCACTTAAGTCTGGGGGAAGAGGTTCGTCCCATGGAATTCCCCTCTCCCACAGTTCCTGCATCATTATTCTGATTCTGATCGTGAAGGGAGTCAAAAGACCCAGTGGGTCGAATACCATACCACTAACACTTAGAACCAATCTTTTGGTAAGAATAGTTTTTATGGTTATTTCAGGAATGTTCAATGCGACCTTTAGGATGTCGTGATCATTGTCCCATACCAGACCAAGAACCTTTAGAGGAACATCTTCATTTGGCGTTTTACGGCATTCAAGATTTTGAGAGTTCCAAATTTCGCGTAGTTCTGGCGAATTCGTAACCCACTGTCTCAAGTTCATACTAGCTTCTTTCATTATTTCAGTGGCGTCCCAAGAAATTTGTGCTGCCTCTTTCACAGTTTCTGCACCGTCGATTAAATCGTCAACGTAAAGATTTCGTAGAATTTCACAAGCATCTTTATGCTCCTTGAAATACTTCTGTATGTGATGTTTTATAGTTGCCGCTAACAGGAATGGGCTGCACTTAACCCCGAAGGGAACGCGTTTCATTCTCAAGACCCTGATGCGACAATCACTCAAATCGAGGTTTGTCCCACACTCTTTTCCCCATAAAAATTGCAAAAATTCACAATCTTCTTCTGCTATACTAATCTCCAAAAATGCTCTCTGAATATCAGCACAAAATGCTATGGGGCGATATCGAAACCTCAAAATAATTTTAAGTAAATCCGGGTTGAGATTCGGACCACTGTCTAAACATTCATTAAGAGAAAGCTCATTTTTGGCCTTAGCGGAGGCATCGTAGCAAATCCTGACTTTAGTCGTTTCCTTTAATTCTCTTACTACGCCATGGTGTGGCATAAAATACCCTACGCTGTTATTGCCAAAATTTGAAGTAACCTCTTCGATAATATCATCATTTAATTGCTCCTTTAGAATATCTTTATACCTTAAATATAATCTCCCACTTCGCCTAAATGTATTATTCAAGCTAAACAAACGTCTTTTCGCTACATCATAGTTATTATTTAATTCTCCATGATCCTGTCTCCATAATAATCGAGTCTCGTACCTGCAATTTTTATATTTAAGATTTTGTTCAAACATTTCTAATATTTCCGTGTCTGATTGTGATACCTTCGGTTCTGATATTCCAATTGCTTCCAAATCCCATAAACATTTTACCCTATCATTTACATCGTCATTAGAAACACTTAAATGAGAAACATGCACTTTCCAACTCTCAGATTCACCCTCTTTACCTTGTATAACAAATCCAAATATGCTATCTGTAGCCACTAATCGTTTACTATTCTAACATTTTTTTCTAGTAATATATCCCAAATGTAATCCGATCCGATCAGCAAGTGTATTTGTGAAAAATTTCCGAGATCAGCTAATTTTATTTGTTTCTGAAATGCTAACTCTCTAACCCATGTCGATGGCACTTCAATTTGCCCTTTCGTAATATAACCAATTACGATCGCTTTTATTTTTATCCTATTCTGGGCTTCGAGAATGCTTTCCAGCTCAATTTCTACCACATCATAAGTCTCTTTTTCTGATGTTTTATTACCAAAAGTATAAATTAGAAGCGTTTCCGTTTGAAGCACGGGAAGGTTCAATGATTGGACAACCTCACGCGTTATAAAACTACGCGTCGCTCCCCCATCTAATAAGCAGTGAACTTGCAGCCTTTTCTGCCCAGACTGAGCGACTGCAGTGAATGTTTGAAGATAAACTGACTGGTAGTTATTTTCTTTAATTTTATTTTCTTCGCAAAATAGGGATAGGGAACTCTCTGAGAGAGTTTCGGTTTCAGGGGGATTCTGCTGGGGAGTAAAATTTTGTTTAGGTTTCTCATTTCCACAAATTAATGAGCTATGTAAATATTGTTGGTTGCAAATTTTGCACTGCTGATTATTCTTTTTGAAACAATATTTTGCTGTATGCTTTCTGCCCAAGCAACAGAAGCATCGCCCTCGGCTTAACAACGATTTCTTTCTATCACTGACATTTAAATTACAATTCTCACTCTTATGGGATTTTGAACAAAAAACGCAATTACGGTTATCAACAGTCGAGATAAGTGTCGAAGCAGTAGGAACATTTCGTTTAGGGGAATATGGGTATTTAGATTTTGAATAATTATAATTAATTGCTGATTTATGGCTTACATTTTCAGTTACGCTGCTTCTCTGATTTCCTAACAAAAGTGATGCTTCCCGGCACTCTATCTCCTTTCGCAAAAATTCTATTAAATCCTTTATATCAAATAACTCTTTCGATTTACGTTGCCTATTATATAATAAATTTAATTCTTCGGGAAATTTCTGTAAAATTATTGGCGAAAGGAGACTGCTATACGTGCCAGCAGCCACTCCCAAGGAATCTAGGGACCTAACTTGAATTTCGATATCGTCATACATTTTTCTTAAAGCCACAACATTATGGACATTTTTAACAGAATCTATTGATAGCAATTTATTCATATGGCAATAAATAATTAAATCTGTTCTCCCAAACCGTTCTTTTAACAATGAAATAGAAGAGTCATAATTCTCATCGGTTATAGCAAACCCTGACACAGCGGATAAAGCAGTTCCCTTTAAATAAGTTTTCAAATACGCGAATTTTTCAATATTGCTAAGCGAGTCATTATTGTGTATTGCTACTTCATAGGAATTCCAGAAGTCAAGCCAGTCGGTACTATTGCCGTTGAACGTAGAAATATTTAACCGGGGAAGTTTCACAAGCGAGTTATCGTTTTTAATGCTATTTCTACTAGTATTATTCGACTCGACATTATGGAGAAGTTCATTTTGCTTTATTGGATTAGATTGTTTTTCTAATGAAACAATGCATCTGTCAATTTTCGTTTTCAAAATAATACCTGTTTCTTTATATTTTTCATTAGCGAGCAGTTCCTTTTCTATTTCTTTAATTTCAATAATATTCTCAATTTCCTCATCCAATCTACCCAATTCCTTTATTTTTTCAAGGAGTTGATTTTTGAATCCGTGCAATTCATCAATTTTATTTTCTGTCGTGAACTCTGGAGTTAATTGACACTCGATTGCACTTTCGATTTTACTCGCGAGTTTCGTAAACAATGATCGAACACTTGTTCTTTTAGCCTTTAATCTTTCAATATCCATTTTATATTAATTCAAAATTCAACAGCCTATCCAAAATTTAAAATAAAATCAATTAGATAAATTAAATGAGGGACATACCTCAATCTAAGAATGTCGCATCAGAATCTAACATCACGTACGATGGTCACCATGAAGAAATCCATACGAATTCTAAAATAACTAATTCTTTTGAAAATAATCAGGTCTTTCTTTTCTTATTTTATTAACCACACGACAAATATACTATTTACAACACATATACAGATCGATAAAACAAATCGGAGGAACATTTTAAACTCTACGGTTTCATCTAGAATATGGCATTTTTAACTGCGTAGTAGCAGGGTCTGGAAAAAAATCACAACAAAAAATATTTGCCCATCGGCGCCCCTCGTGCAGGGAAATGGACGCGACTCTTCGGAGTCGCGACATGCACTTTGCAACATTGAGTTTCTTAGTACAATATACTGTAGTCTCAATTTCAGTATCAAAGTGTAACAAAAACTTTAAAATTATATTTTTGGTACAATCTACATGTTACAATTGAATTTTTCGGTACAATGCACTTTAAAACAACATGCTACTAATTGCAATCTACTCCTAATTTCTATGTCCAACGTACTCGGAACAGTCTAATTTTAAAGGATATAATGAACCTTACAACAAAACGATAGTAAGCGCAATGCACTTTCATAAATTAACTTTCAAGTACAGGGTACCTGAAATATTCTAATCTTCATGCGCAATGCCATTTTCAAGAATGTGTTACTTAGTGCAATGTCCTCTTCAACATTAACTTTTAAATTCTGCATGAAAAAGTGTATTGTTAGTGACAATGCAATTTGCAATAATGGGTTGCTACGGGCAAAGTACTTTTAAAAATAAACTTTTAAGTACAATGTACTCGGAACAATTTCATTTTCAGGTATAATACGCTTTGCAACAATGCGCTAGGAAGTGCGACATTCTCTTAAAAATTAAATCTTAAGTACAATGTACTTGAAAGAGTCGAATTTCCACGTACAATGCACTTTTCAAAAATGGGCTACTAATTGCAACTCCTCTCAAATGTCAACATTTAATTACGATATTCCTGGGAAAATGAAATTTTTAGTTAGACTGTACTTTGCAACAATACGACAGCTACTATGTGCGACGTAGTCTTAAATGTTTTTAAGTAAAATTTATTCGAAAAGTCGAAATTTATAGTTGAATGCACTTTGCAACAATGCGATAAAAAGTCAACGAACTCTTACAATTTAACATTAAAGTACAGCTTTATCCGAACAGTCGTATTTTTATGTACAATACACTTTTAAAAAGTGCAGCAAACTCTCTTAAAATTTTAGGAACAATGAACTTTGCAACAATGCTCTAATAAGTGCATTGTACTTTTAAAAATCGAGATTTGTTTACTA
The DNA here is from genome assembly GCA_038373885.1 of Cheiracanthium punctorium. Lineage (NCBI taxonomy): Eukaryota > Metazoa > Arthropoda > Arachnida > Araneae > Cheiracanthiidae > Cheiracanthium > Cheiracanthium punctorium. The sequence goes on along the minus strand of JAWZYV010001433.1, from coordinate 3,717 downwards.
TGTTCTTCAAACAATTTAAATTTTAGGTTTAATGCACTCTGCAATGATTGTTTACTAGATGCTAGATACTCGAATCTATCTTTTAAGTGCAATGCACTTTACAACAATGGCCTAGAAAGTGCAACGTACTTTTCAAGATTATCATCTAAGTACAATGTACGTGGAATAATCGAATTTTTAGGTACAAAGCACTTTGTAAAAATGTGCTAGTAAGCGCAAGTACGATGTACTTCCAGCAACCTAATTTTGAGGTAAATGCTTAGGTAAGCTCCTTGTTCTTAAAAAATAATTTATAAAAGTACATTCTACATACTAATTCATTGTTCAAAGCGCATTGTACCGGAAAATTACATTTTTCATTGTAAATTGTACTTAAAGGTTTGCTCTGCATGTGCTGGTGTATTTTGCCAAAGTCCTTTGTACCTAAAAATTTGATTGTTCCTAGTACATTGTACGTAAAAATTTAATCTTCAAGAGTACGTCGCCCTCAGTAGTTCATTGTTGCATAAAAGCATTGTACCTAAAAATTCCATTGTTCAAGTACACTGTACTTAATTTATAATCTTTTAAAGTACGTTGCACTTTATAACCCATTGTTGCAAAGTGCATTGTACCTAAAAATAGCATTGTTTCAAGTGCAGTTGTTCTTAATATACAAGTGCGTTGTTCTTAAATTTTAATTTTAAACAGTACATTGAAATACCAGCCAATAGTTTCAAAGTGCATATCAGATGAAAAGTGGATTTTTTCAAATACATTGTACGTAAAATTAATGTTAAGAGTACAGTGAAATCCCTCTATAACGATATTTTGGGGGTCAAAATAATATATCGTTGTAAAGAGAATTATCGTTATAGAGAGAATCGATATTGGAACGAAAAGAATTTTGTTCTTCATATATCCCATACCCTGCGGTGTCAAAAGAAAGTGTTCTGTTTTCATTCACCACACCCTAGCAAGTAATATATAATAAATGAAAGGAGAAAAACATGTTTATAGTTTTCAGTAATATTCACAACACTCACAAATTTTAGTTCAATCCCCTTTCCACCTCGCCAGGGATTCTAGCGGCGATATAGCTTATAAATATTTAGCATATTTGAATAAAAAATATATAATGTCTAAATAAATAATACCTGAATGCCGCAAAATCGTTTTATTAAATGTATTAGATATGAATTGAAAATACATACCATTAATTTATCCTTATTTATTTTGAATTCTGTGTAAAGAAATCAGATATTGGCAACAGTCGACTGTGAAAGTCCATATTTTCTGCAAACCTCAGCTTGCTTCATGCCTTTATCAAAATCTTTTATGATGTTGAATTTGACTTCGATAGATATTTGTTTTCTTTTACCCATTTGCTTTCGATTTTCACTAAACAAACTTCAAAATAAACAAAACTCATAAATAATTTAAAATATCCTTGTGTAATAATCGAGCTCGATAGGATTTATCGGAGGTTAAAATTCTTACACAAAAAAGTTCAGACAAAAGAACGTATCGTTTTTTATATCAGTTCCGGTGAAAGGAATCCTTGACCATTTTTTAAAGAGTTGGGATAGGAATCAAAGATGTGTCATGCATTAAATTCCATCTGTCCTTCTACCTTACGATAAATGCACTTTCTCATTACCATAGTGTACATCAGCAAAACGAAACTTAGAAGACGTTCTTTGGCAGAAGCGTGGTCCAACCACATTTTACCTCGACTTTCTTTGTGTAGCTTTCAATGTGTGTGCATGAGTTGGGCTTCGGATGCATCGTAGAAAAAAAAATAGTAGAGAGAACTATTGTGATGTAAGGGATAATTATTACCATCGTTGTAGAGAGAATTATCGTTTTAAAGAATATCGTAATACAGAGAACTGTTTCACATTAATCTAATGGGAATTCAGTCAGGACTATGAAAAAATATCGTAATAGAGAGAATTATCGTTATAGAGGATATCGTTGTAGCGAGATTCTACTGTACAATGTTCTAGGATCAATCGAAGTTTTAGGTAAAAAGCACTTTGTAACAATGCGCTTCTAAGTGCAATGTATTTCTAAATTAAATTTCTGACTAAAATAAACTCATGAACAATCGAATTTTTAGGCATTATGCACTTTGCAACATTGGGTTTCTTAGTACAATATACTGTAGTCTCAATTTCAGTATCAAAGTGTAACAAAAACTTTAAAATTATATTTTTGGTACAATCTACATGTTACAATTGAATTTTTCGGTACAATGCACTTTAAAACAACATGCTACTAATTGCAATCTACTCCTAATTTCTATGTCCAACGTACTCGGAACAGTCTAATTTTAAAGGATATAATGAACCTTACAACAAAACGATAGTAAGCGCAATGCACTTTCATAAATTAACTTTCAAGTACAGGGTACCTGAAATATTCTAATCTTCATGCGCAATGCCATTTTCAAGAATGTGTTACTTAGTGCAATGTCCTCTTCAACATTAACTTTTAAATTCTGCATGAAAAAGTGTATTTTTCGTGACAATGCAATTTGCAATAATGGGTTGCTACGGGCAAAGTACTTTTAAAAATAAACTTTTAAGTACAATGTACTCGGAACAATTTCATTTTCAGGTATAATACACTTTGCAACAATGCGCTAGGAAGTGCGACATTCTCTTAAAAATTAAATCTTAAGTACAATGTACTTGAAAGAGTCGAATTTCCACGTACAATGCACTTTTCAAAAATGGGCTACTAATTGCAACTCCTCTCAAATGTCAACATTTAATTACGATATTCCTGGGAAAATGAAATTTTTAGTTAGACCGTACTTTGCAACAATACGACAGCTACTATGTGCGACGTAGTCTTAAATGTTTTTAAGTAAATTTATTCGAAAAGTCGAAATTTATAGTTGAATGCACTTTGCAACTATGCGATAAAAAGTCAACGAACTCTTACAATTTAACATTAAAGTACAGCTTTATCAGAACAGTCGTATTTTTAGATACAATACACTTTTAAAAAGTGCAGCAAACTCTCTTAAAATTTTAGGAACAATGAACTTTGCAACAATGCTCTAATAAGTGCATTGTACTTTTAAAAATCGAGATTTGTTTACTATGTTCTTCAAACAATTTAAATTTTAGGTTTAATGCACTTTGCAATGATTGTTTACTAGATGCTAGATACTCGAATCTATCTTTTAAGTCCAATGCACTTTACAACAATGGACTAGAAAGTGCAACGTACTTTTCGAGATTATCATCTAAGTACAATGTACGTGGAATAATCGAATTTTTAGGTACAAAGCACTTTGTAAAAATGTGCTAGTAAGCGCAAGTACGATGTACTTCCAGCAACCTAATTTTGAGGTAAATGCTTAGGTAAGCTCCTTGTTCTTAAAAAATAATTTATAAAAGTACATTCTACATACTAATTCATTGTTCAAAGCGCATTGTACCGGAAAATTACATTTTTCATTGTAAATTGTACTTAAAAGTTTGCTCTGCATGTGCTGGTGTATTTTGCCAAAGTCCTTTGTACCTAAAAATTTGATTGTTCCTAGTACATTGTACGTAAAAATTTAATCTTCAAGAGTACGTCGCCCTCAGTAGTTCATTGTTGCATAAAAGCATTGTACCTAAAAATTCCATTGTTCAAGTACACTGTACTTAATTTATAATCTTTTAAAGTACGTTGCACTTTATAACCCATTGTTGCAAAGTGCATTGTACCTAAAAATAG